>CM057007.1:22766115-23366115 GCA_029891345.1 Dryococelus australis | reverse complement strand
AGCCGTGGAAATGAAGAGTATTGTTTTTTTTTTTAACACAAATACTTTAACGAATTAAAAAGTTAAAATATCTTTCTAAGTTCAAAGGAATATTCAAAATAGTAATATTTAATACTACATTAATACTATCAAAAAATTAATCTGTAAAATTTTAACTTACCAGCATTGTATACAGCATGCATGCACCGCAGACAATGGATGTGATGAAATGCACATTGATGCCGGTCACTGCCAAAAAGATTATAGTAATTAAATCACATTCAACAATGTAATTGTATGGCAGTAAATGGTAAGGCTACATAGATTTAAAACACGTCATATTTTTTAAAAATTTATATTTCAAATTTTAAAGAGTTTAATATATCTGTGCGAAATTTATATTTAAAGGATTTGAAAGGGTTTTGTAAAAGAAAAGAGAATGTTTATTGAAGACGGTTTGCAAACTATAATTCTGCTTGTTTCCGACATTATGTTCTCTGCAATGACTACGAAAAATAAGGTCAAACTAAAAATTATTCCAGTGAGAAACCTGTTAAATTAGTATAATTTTACACTACATTTTTTTATAATAGGATTTTTCAGCTATAAACGTACACTCGGTTTTGGCGAAATGTCAGAAAAAAAAACACTCCAGGCAATAATTGAGATAAATAAAAATTATTTTCGCTCTTCTTTGACGAAAACTAAGGGCAGAGCTAAGGCTCTGATTCATATTATTAAATAATCGTATAAACATTACAGAATTTACAAAATTGCACATTATGATAAAATTAATACTTCATTGTTTTGCATTACGCACTGCCAGAATTTCTTCCTATTTTTTAAAACATTTGTCAGTTTTAAATAATAACGAAAAGACGCTAATATTATTTTTTCTATATATTTTTACAAGCAGTTCCGTTCCGTAATTTTTTTTAAACATGTTATCGAGCAATAAGAAATGTAAAAAAAAAATGAATATAAGTATAAACATATAAAACGTTTAAGTTTAATGAAGTAAGAAATATTTATAACAAAAATTCTAATATAAAACAGAACTAACAATGTGTTAGGATCACTATAAAGCTTCATACATCCCACGTTTTCGAAGAGAAGTTTATCTTCTACATGTCAAATAGTCGGCCCGATACCTGTACTGTCGGTAACTGTCGTTTCATGCAAAGATAGCCTGTAAACCGCTTACAAGTGCAAATAGTCGGCCCGATACCTGTAATGTCGGAACTATCGTCAATCCCAGAATAGCATCTTAACCGCTTTATCAAAGTGTGGCAAATAGTCGGCCCGATACCTGTACTGTCGTAACTGTCGTTCAATCAAAAAGCATCGTAAACCGCCTGTTATCAAGTGTGAAAATAGTCGCCGATACCTGTATTCGACAACGTCGTTTCAATGCGAAGTTGCCATCTGACAACGGCCTCCAGGCGAATATTTAGAAAGTCCCGATAATTCAATATTTTTCAGACTAATAATTTGAAGAAAACGTTCATTTTATATCTTTACGTCTTAAGAGCAATTATCGAGAAAATAATGGATAATATTCGCATTAATTATATATTGTCTTCTTTTCATTGTATTTAGAACTTAATAAATTCTTATTTCAGGCCGTGAGTTCGAAAACTTCATAGTTGCATAAATTCAAAATGAGTTATATATTTGATTGGGTTCAGAGGATACCCCTGCGCCATATTACACTAAGTATTTGAATATAAAATCTCGATTACATTTATTGTTTGAGGTTTAAAATCTTCATGTTGTTTCATAACCACGTAAGTTAGGCAGTCATTTTGTTCCAAGACTTCATACAGGAAAAATCACTATGTTGAGTAAAAACTTTGAATGTTATTGCAGCTGGGTGAAACCAAATATAATGTTGTTTTAAAAGAGTTCATACATTCATATCATCTACACTGCTGCCTCATTCAGCTATGATTTCTACGCTGCAACGAAACTACATACTTGCTAGCGGTTTTAACTCAAAACTTTCTACAATAGCTCTTTTCTAACAAACCTTGTTATACGTGTAAATTTTAATGTGTTAGAACTTAAAAAATATGAGAATATCATGAATTATTTTGTTTGACTTTCTTATATTGGATAACTGTTACATTTAGTATACAGTTCAACATATTGAATTTTGATTAAGAGATCCCAGATTTACTGTGTTTTTCTGGAAAATATTGCAGTTATTTAGTTTTGGAACTCACCGCTTCATTTACATTTTACTTCTCTGAACATTTTTATATCAAAAATACAACCTTCCTTAAATAAAAATTCTTCTACTCTTTTATTCCACTTGTATTATTTCGAAAATTCCTGTAAGTCTTACTAAAGTAGGCAAGTCTGAGTATTTTTTATTTCCTTATTTTTAAAACTAAATTAAAGAAACAAAAATTATTTTTAAGAATTTTTTTGAAAATATGTACGATGGTTCTTTATTTACACCTACCAGCATTTAACGCCCAGTTAATACAAACACATGCATTGTCTTTCACATCGAATACCATATGTGACGCGGTAATAGGTTTTACCAAATTTTTATTATATTTATGATCCGACTCAGTAAAGTTTTATAGTACTTATGAATCACAGCTTTGTTCTTTATTAAGTTGTACAATTCGAATTTATAATATTTCACGAAATCGGTAACTCACAAAAGTTAACTGTAGAAATTTTCTCTTAATTCTATACATTTTTATCTTACACAGTTGCAGAGAAATTTTGAAATACAGATATTCGGTTATGCATTGTTTGTTACTTTCTTAAGCGCGAACTTTATAATGACATCCGGTATGCGTCAACATTTAATTATGTGTTACATGATCACGGGAAAAAAAATAATTAAATTACGGGTATTCGTGTTATTTTTAAATTTTATTTGCAAAAAGTTACAAATATAAGTTGAAAGTTTTTTGTTAATCTCTTAACACAGTTGCCTGTTTTTATAATAAAGAAGCATTTACATAACTCACGGAAAAATGACCGCTGGGAATAACATATATATTTAGTTCGTCGTGTAGTCACGCTGTTTCTTTAGCAAATTTTAAATGCTTTCTTACGAACTTTTAACAAGTTCCTCTGTTGTTATGTGTATGGTATTCTCCTTTTACTTACCATTAGGATTTGATAGAACTATATGAATTGACTTCTGGAAAATACCTTGATTGAAGGCCAGCGCTGGTACATAAATTACTATCGGTAGGTACAACAACATGTTCAGGGCGAAAAGGACTGAAGCCATTGTCCGTACGTTCTTGTCGAATCGTAGTTCCAGATACTGCAGAAGGAGACCAGTAATTATATGCAGAAACCAAACAGTCTTGAAGAACAAAAACAAGAATTCCTGTACTGGTTAGGTACTCACTTCGTAAGTTGACGTAAGCTGAAGTTCGAAAAATATCGGCAAAAATATGTAGTAGCTTAGGATACAGGTGATCAAACCTGCTATGTATTGATTGAAGTAGACAGCCCCATACGTATAGTATTCTGTAGGCAGAGCCATCATTGAAATGCCAGAAATATGACTGAAAACAAAAAGAAGAAATATGCAAAATGTTAAACCCCTTAATCGTAGATGCAATTTTTTGCAACAAGTTAGCGGAAAGTTTTAAAATTTGAAACGCTAATTTTGACATTCTGTTACACAATAATATTCTTAAGATTTATATACAGATTTTTTTTTTTTTTTTAATTATTGCAGATATTTTGGGGGATTCAAGGGGGTGTGAAGACAAGAGTTTTGATGTGCCAGTAATGAACATGGTGCCGGAAATGCATCCTTATGCTACAAATAAATACATCGCAGTACGCATATGCTGTAGGCAGTAACTATTCCACAAAGAACATGTAGTACAATGACTCAAAGCAAGTTGAAACAGAAACCGCAAGTACACTTCAAAGTGATGACCGTTGGCCTGGTTGCACGATGGCTTACAATACCGCTGTACTCGGAGCAGAAAATGTGGCATTAACGATGTTTGCCGTCGTCGAGTTGGCTTTGCCAAGTAGTTCTTGCAGCGGCCTATTACTATTCCAGACTTCCCTGCCATTGTGTTATGGACAGACGATGCACTGCTTACTGTGAGACACGTAAGCTAATAATTACGCGTCGTGTCTCTCCGCCTTGCCCCGTTTCCTCACGCGAGAACGACTTCACCCGACTTATTGATCGAGCGACGTGTGGCGAAAACAAATTATGTGAAAATAAACTAAAAAATACTACATAGCTTATTTTTATATTTAAGAACACTTACATTTCTGAAGAAGGATGTCAACGTTGATGGAATTTCGGCTTGTAGCCGCATAATTACCTCAAAAATAAATGTTTCGTTGGACATGCTCTGTGCTACTTCATACGCATGAATGAAAAGTAAGGAAAGGAGGACAGCCAATGGACAAAAAATAAAGTGCCTTTTTTTATGCAGTAATCCTAAGAAAAACTTAATCCAGTACCTATGTACATCCCTGACCATCATATTATTGGCACCGTTTGAGATAGCTCAATGAAACAATGACTAAGTTGGTCATGAGGTTATTATACAGATACTGTGAAAATTTAATGGTAATACGTTTAGTGGTTTTTGAGTTAAATCCGGTCAGACAGACAGACACGAAAAAAATTACATTAGAAATGGCTTAGTAATAAATTATAATATAAAAAAATAATTAAAAGTGTAAAATTCGAAAATAACAGACATTCAATTCTATTTTATATAGTTGTATTGTTGAAGCATAAGTAGGCATTCCTGATACCATGTTTAATGCATCAAAATATTCGTGTTGAAATCCCCTTGCATTCCTATATATCAGTGTAGTCATTTCCAAAAATCACTTATAGTATGTAAATAGTAACTGACCAAATTATTAAAGTGTGTTATTGTTACATCGCTGCTTAATTTATATTTTAAAAACGAAACTTCTCTGGCGGCCGCGGTGGTGTTGTGATTAGACTGCACGCTACCCGCCTATGCGAACCGGGTTTGATTCCCGGCGGTGTCACTCCCAGAATTTCTCATGTGGGAATCGTGCTGGACGATGCCACTGGCCGGCGGTTTTTCTCGGGGGTCTCCCGTTTCTCCCGCGCTTTCATTCCGGCGCTGCTCCATCGTCAACTTGCTCCACACTTCATCGGCTTTCCAAGATCTCGATGTTAATAGTATCCCAAATCTCTCCACTCCGCTGTCTCCATGAAACTTCACTGGAAACCAACATTCCATGTTTCTACGTGAAACTTTTTAGTCCAATACTTATCCCGTATTTAAACGTCTAAAAGTTAACACAGCACTCTAAATTCGAATCAGTGAGAAACCACTGATTTGCAGTGAAATTCAATTACTAGATTAAATGAAAGTGGCTCCACTTAGAATCGGTGGAAAACCACTGATTTTTTCAGTGAAAAAATTTTACTGGTTGAATTAGTGAAGTGAAATTATTTCACCGATTGAATAAGTGACGGCCGATTACAGTGACGAATTAAATATTGATTTATTTAGTGTAGCCAAATAACTACATGAAATAAATACATGTCTATTTGCTATTTACCCAATTAAAAAAAAGTAAACAAATTTTCGGATGAGGCTGGAATTGAACCCACAAACCCTTTTCTCTATACTTCTATTCCGTTTCCTTACCATCTGCGCTATCAAGTCATGTTGAAGATTACAGGAAAATTTATGATTTATATCTGTACAGAAATCGTGACAATTTGAATTGTATGCCCTTACTTAACGTTTTTGCTTGAATTGGTAACGTTAGGATTGCTAAAACGAATAGTAGATATGATTTAAGTATATACACCATATTACATGCAGTTTAAACCTTTAAACAGAGCGCTGTGACGATTAAACGAAAACGAAATGAAAGAGGAAAAAACGGAATGAAAGGCTGTGTTCATATTACCTCATAAAATGGTGTTTTAAAAGACGAAACACATTTTCCAAAATACTTCGTATTGGTTTCATTTGTTTATGCGTTGTTATTTTACATGATACACGCAGTTTAACGTCAATTTTTAAACGTTGTTTGACGGCCATTTTTACACGCTGTTTAATCGATCCGTCAGTCAAAAAATAAACCACTGAGTAAACAGTGAAAAAAATTACTGATTAGTCTATGGAAAGTGTCACTGAAATAATAAGTGAAGGAAGTCTGGCAATTTTTCATTGATTCATCAGTTAAATTCACTGGTGACTGCTGGAATCAGTTAGATACGTCTCACTGATTGAAACAGTGAAATTCTGACAGATTCGATGTAGTGTGAGTGGCAGGGAGAAGGGAGTGCTAATAAGTTTCATTCTCACCTGAATATCAGAGACATGGATATTGGAAAGAACGCTCATCTTCTTCCCTCCCAGCAGGTAGTCGATCTTGGTGTCCTGCTTGCCGCACACTCCTATCAGAACTCCAACGACCGTGGAAACCACCACCATCATGGCGAACGTGGTGTGGTCCACCCAGCTGAAGTGGGCTACGTGTCTCGCTGTTGCAGAATCCATCTGGTGTTCTTCGCCTGTGAAACAATAACACGCATTTTATGCCTACGCTATCGAAATAATGAGAAAATTACCTGACAAGTGCAAGGCACTATTCGCAAACTTGGGGGGGGGGGGGGAGAAAACAATGCTTCGTTACAGTTAAGATAAAATTACCGCACTCTGGAGTAAAATTCAAGTACATGGTAGTGGAAAATCCCATATGCACGGATGGGAGAATTACTTTACGACGTGTGCATCCTTTTAGCATTATCGACAGCAGAGTGGGAGGACAGGTGGTATAAACAATCATTTAACACACGACACGTTGTCGTCGTGGAGTAATTGATAACGCGTCGGCCTATCGTGATAGAGAACGATGGATAGCGCCCACCCACCAACAAGTGTCGAGGATTTTAATGTTAAGCGCTCGGTTACTATTCGTCAGCGGATACAAGTAATAAAAAAAATTAACAGTTGATAATACTCCGGAATGTTTTTTAATACAATTTTTTATACAACATAGTTAATATTATCTTAATTGTATGTGATTTTTTCCCCCACTTTTGCCAGGTACTTTTACCTTACGATTAGGGAATAACACATAACGTGTCATGTACATTTACTCTACATTTAAGAGGTAATTTTGCCATACATGTCGAGGTAATTAGCTTACATTACGTGTAAGGGAATTTTATCTCAAATTCGTTACATTGTAGATGACAGTGCGTGAAGGATAATGATGGTACTGGGACATTTTAAAGAGACATTAAATAAACATAAAAATCTTTTTTCTAAATGGTGTCTTATTCATGATTGTGTTATCAAAAATATTTTTGTGTACATTGCATTTTCAGTGCGGTGTAAATAAATAATACAGCGCACGTGTAAATATTCCCCATGATATTTCCTACCAGTAAACTTCTAAAACAGAGCTATTTTATATTTTACAAGTTAAGAAAATTATAGCATTTTTCTTTACGGAGACCCTTTTTTCTTGTATAAGTTGACGTAATGTGACAACCTCTGTGACTGATAGAGGACCACTGTAGTTAAAAGTGTTACGTAATCTGTTTAATTATCTGAAGGTTTTTTAATACTTGAGAAGAATTTTTTCAAACATAAAATCCTTTTAGGAATTCATAAATAAATTAATAGTTATTTACAAAACCGAACACAACGAGAAAAAAAAAAAATAAATATATTTAGAAATATAATTACAGAATTCGTAAACAATACAAAATTATTTTTAAAAAGATACAATTTTTATACAATATATTCGGCAATCATTCTTCGTACGATCCCTCCCAAATTAATTTTTATATTCGAACATTGACAATAAGCAAACCACATCTAATGTTTAAAAAAGTATATTCGTATACATGCCATACATGTTTTACTGTAAGATAGGAAATATTTTTTTCGACATTTAGACAAACACATAACCACAATGTTTATCAATATATGTTACCTGTACAGTGAAAAATACTTCTTGACATATTCAATATCTCTTCGAATATAGGTATATGCTCACATGAACAGTCTGGCATATTGAGTTTCTATAATTCCCATATTGAGTTTATACAATTCGCTCCTGAAACTCCTTGGAAAATTGAATTAACCATTATTTTTTTCAAAACGAGCCCATTTCCCCTTCTACCAACAAGACAGTTCAGTAGCGTTGAGGAGTTTCCATTAGTAAAATTTAAAGAAATTGAGATAATAATTTGCAAGTTTATTCATAGTATAAAAAAAATGTATTCCGTGTTATTATATATTCATTTGTGACGAAAAGAAATATGTCTTCTTTGTACTGCGCAATATCTACATTTCATCATCTTGACGAACAAGTAACTTTTTGACCAATTTTATCTACGAAACAAATTCGAATATTTTAACAGCGTTTCACAAAATTAACTACTGTTTCTGTTACAAAGTCTTGTAATTTTCGTAGTTCCCTTGGTTCGAAACGTTCCCTAAATTTTCTTATAAATTTACATTAAATTGCAAATATATAATATACATAATATTATTATTATTATGCTTGGCACTTACTGTTCGCACCCATCAATCAGGTATTCAAATGTTCTGTGCATCTTATTTCTCACACTTTAGTTTGATACTGACCTACTGATGAATATCTGTATAATTTTAATTGTGTTATGAATTATGAGATGTGACATTTCACTTCAGTGATTCATTTAATTTTATAAGCGCAACTCTGGAGGTATAGGCAGGCAATTTGGCATCTTCCTTGTTGAGTGTCATCCGCTCAGTTTCCAGAGAGCACACAGTTCAGTTTGGCTCAAAGGAAGGGAGTACTTCCTTATCGCACAAATTATGTCAGTTAAATTTTTGTGAGAATGTCAGCGCGGATGAAAACTTTGAAAAATTAAACTGAAATTTATAAACGAAAATGAATGTTTTGGACAATACAGAGTAATGCGTGTAGAATAAGGAGCATTAAAAACACGTGAACGACCATTATACCCGTGTTTATTATGGTGGTTGCAGCATCACAATTCACATACCCACATACGAAAAACCACCTGTAACACCCTCAAAGTAGTTCCCCCATAGAGACCGAAGCATGTTGCCAAAGATAGTGGAGGCCGCGAATGACACGTGTGAGAATCGGCGTTCACACGTCCCGTCGTTTACCAAACCGTCTACCCCGGAATGGTTTCTTTACTTTGAGTGTGACAGAGTGTGTTTGGGGGGAGGTGGGGGATGCTAACTCACTGGACCCGCATTCTGGAGAACCGGGCTTCGATTCCCGGTCCGGCCATCCTGATTTCGGTTTTCCCGGGGTTTCATGGAATCACTCCAGGCGAATGCTGGGGTGGATACTTAACTATGGCCGATTCCTTCCCATTCCTTCACCAATCCCTCTTCCTCGAGCAACCTGCTCCATCTGCAATGACATCTCTGTCAAACGAGACGTTAAGTCCAACTACCCATCTACCTACTTTGAGAGTGAGATCGAAATCACATGGCGGAAGTTCAGAAGAGTATGTCAAGAGCTCCAGTATATACCATTGTCAGTGCTCGAGTAGACGACGTACATCCATCGTTGAACTCGGGAGAATGACTGCATTGTAGAGAAGATCAAGACAAGCCTTCCATAATGGCACGACGTACCTGTCTCTTTGCAGGAGGTGGCTGCAGAAAGAGGTTGCTGTCAATACCGTACCACTCGGAGCGAAGAGGCACACAGTCCCGCGACGTCGAATGCGACTATAAGCAACAGTTTTACAAGGGGGGGGGGGATGTTGAAGAAGCTATTGCCTTTGTGCTGATACCACATGCCACCGCACTTCTGGCTCACGTTTGAGCTCTGGGGCCCGAAATTCATCCAGAGCCGCTGTTAACGACAATAGGTGGTCTTCTACCTGTTGGAAGCAGGCCAGGTGGTCTCACGTATACAAGATTTCAACGTTTTATACTTTAACAAGCTGCACATAAATGATCAATTTTACACACTACTGATACCTTACTTCACAAAGTTAAAGAATTATTATTAATGGGTCTAGTTTTAAATTTTTTGCAATGCCTGCTAATTTTTATGGCCGTTAGATCGAGGCAAAAGCCAAAATACCAGAGAGAAAATTGTGTTTTCCTCATTTATTGAGAAAACCCAGACATGTGAATAAAAATTATAAATAAATACATAACTGTTAGCTATTGCAATTGTCTATCGCGTGAAAAGACTATTAAAATAAAATACACCTTTATAGAGATATTTTTCTTTAAGAATTGTACTCTGATCGCCATATTGAATAACTACGCTTCCCAGATGACTTTGACCTATTGTTGGGTTCCATATGATCTGACGATCATCTTCTAGAATTTTCACTATTTCTCTCTATTTTACCTACAAAAGCAGCTGGCATGACTACATGGAAAATACAATTCCAGCAGGTTTGCACCTCCTTCACATGAAATCACTAGGTTTTAGTGAGAAAAAGAAGATATATCTTTTGGATCGTTTTCTATTTATTAATTTTGTTTTCGGGCCATTTTAGTGCAAAATTAACGTCGCTGTCTTTCCCACAAACGACGAAGATCTTGAGGAAATTAACAAAAATGTAGTATAAAGTGGATAAATAATACTGTTATTTTAACTGCATTATTGTCATATACGAACATCTTAAAGAATATATGCGTATTATACTATCTGAATTATTATATAATATTTGTATTCTAAATAATGTATTTACATGGTTTTGTCATGTACAAAATTTAAGTGAAATTCGATAAGTGATTTAATTGTGAATAATAGCATAAATCGCAGTTAATGTGCTTAACAAGTGGTTACGATTCGATAAACACACATGACTTACCATAGGTTTTTGTTCACCAAGTTATTTGTTCCATACCACCAGTCGCACTATCACAACATTATGCTATCATTATTTACAAGATAATGACCAAAGGTTAAACTCTCTACTGTATACCTGTGTATACTGACTTATAGTACATTCACGATTATTTAGAACTTTTCTGAAACCATGAAAAAGTTCTACTTCCAGGATATTACTCCGCCTCCTGCAAACAAAGTTTAACCAAGTTTTGAAAATTACACTAGAGGGACAACGCACCGCATTCGTGCGCACACAGTGTAATAGTCTTTTACATGAGAAATATTTATTACTAGGCATTACCAACACACCTGTTTTCTCACTGTTTTGGTATATATTAATTATAAATTAAATATTACAATTTATAGATAAAATACAAGTAAAAATATCAATTGTACCAAAAATAAGGTACCTTTATGTAAACAGAAGTTTTAAACGCTTGTGATAGATGGGGTATTTAGGAAGTAAATAGATACGTCATACATAGGGTAATTTTTCAATGGTTAAATAAAAGAAATGTGAATAAACTGTGAATAGACTCTACTCACTTCTTCACAATGGACGCAGATTTTCTATTTTTAATGGCACGGACAGACTCGCGTATATATTTTCAATATATGCACTATTCTCGAATTTAAACGTTCATCGGATTAAATGCGCAGATACGCACTGAATATTTATTGGTTTTATAATCGCATTATTTTATTCCGTCTACGTCATACCGAAAATGTATCATTCCAAAAGTTTTAATCTGAAATCAGAACCGATATTTTTTCCCCCTAAAATTACAAAATTAATTGTACAGACGAAAAAAAAAATATAATCTATGGTTTGAAATGGGATACACGGAGACACTAAAGAAAATATATTCCGGTGTGTTGTATAAAAATGCGTGGAAATCGATATAAGTATATTATAGATATACAAATATTTTAAATTCATAAAATGTATTTTTTTAAAGGTTTTCCAACATAATTTAAAAATAACGGAATGGAATGCGTATTATTTACAGTAGTTCGAGTACCTGTGCAGAAATTTTTACCTTCCAAATGGGATCCAAAGACTTGCGTAAATGTAGCAGAACCAAGAATAATGCGATTGATGCTTTTAAAACCACATCGACTGCGAATTTCACAGGAATTATTACTGAAACTCTACTGCAGCTATCATCCTCCTGTGAAACGAGTAAATACAGAAGTTAATAAAATGAAATAAGCCTTTTATTGCTTCCGTTAAACATTGTAAACAATCAATGACACTTGTTTAGCGCAATAGATCTAACAGCGCAGTGTAAATAACGTCGAAAGCCTCACGCACGAAGAACAGACGTAATATTATTTTTCTTAAAATCTACTAATCCGTGAAAATTACCATTGTATTTTACTACATCCTTGTCCTCCTGTCTCTTTCTTCCAGACAACAATTCTTCGAACGTCCTTGAGAAATATGAACTTCGCATTATTTGCTGTTGATTTCAGGACCGGAGTTATTTACTACCGATAAATAACACGCCAATTGTACAAGCAATTTATAAAAGTACGAGTAACTGACTACAATTTTTGTAATTACGTCAATTTCCAATATTCTACAGTCAGACTAGAATATAAAAATTTTCATTTATTTTGTAAGTTCTTCAGTTATTTTCGCATATTTTGGTTCGTTTAATGAAGAAGTGCCGAGGTAAGTAGTCATGTTGGGTTGACAGTCTACATTTCGAAGTTCCGTGGTAACATGAAGTTTGAGAACCAATAGTCTAGGAAGTCATGTGGTTTATATAACACCGCGCAATTGCCTCCTGTTCTGAATTTCTTATCCCGGAATCATTTAAAAAAAAAAATGACTTTTTTTTTTTTTTAGTTTCGAAGCTAATATTATAAATCTGCATTACATGAAAATATTCGACAAAAGAGAGGTGATATGTTGTATTTAGTATGTAATTATTTTTTTAACTTACCGGAAAGAGTTTTTCATGACGTTTTGTGATTTCTTCCGTGTGTGCGAACGCGTGTCTGAATATCAGTGGTTCTTTAGCCATCAAAACGTTTGCATGCGTTTATTTGGCGGTCGTTACTCCATATGAATTGTGCAAATGCCGTGCTACATTTCTATTACAGCAACAAAATCATTTAAGTGCGTTAAAACGAAATAATTTTCGAGGTAAAAAAAAAAATATTAGCTCCATCGTGAGATTATCGTTGTCTATCCTCGTAGGAGTATATATATATATACTATGGCACTCCACTTGGACGCGTATTATCCTTATCAACCATGATATTGAGTTTGCGGCCACGTTTAGAATTATCGATCAGAGGCCCTTCTTTTTCATTCTGTTCAGAATGTCATGGGCAATGCTAACATCCTGCTGACAGGTACACGCGTTTCTATCGCACTTAATGAAATGGCCAGCATCACGCTACAACTAAGTAATTGCTTCCCCTTTCTCAGACGCTCTATACGCAAGAAAGTCCGTACATTTCGAACAGTTACTTTAGAACGCCTCGCATAGACGGTACGGAATTTACTCCTCCCGTCTAAAAATTCGTTTTAGAATGACAATATTTTATCGATGGTAGTGTTTCTGCGTGTTCGCGTGAATGTTCGGCTTGTATGTTTGTGACACCAACGGGAAAGATAGCTTTTACTAAATAAAAACCAAATTAATATACAATAGGTGCTTGGGCAATAACACACTGAAGTTCTCTTTATAAATTTAGGCGCCTAGAAGCATTATCAATTAAGCTCCGGCAGATTTGCGTTCACTGTGCCTAGCGATGTTTGGTTCAAAGCGAAACCATTTATGTATAAGGAATTTTAACATACTCTGGCCGAATTATGCAATACCAATTAACACTAATATAATTAATTTCATCGCTGGAGTACTTGGTCACGCAAAGAGCACCTGTGTTGCCAGTGATAGATCATTTACGTTTTACAAAGATTCACGAAAACAGCTGGCAACATGTCAAATTCCATGTCTGGAAATCCATCCATTTCCAAGGGTATCTGGAAGTGTTCACTTGACATGAAAAGGATTGCATGTGAAGTGTTACAAAATTGCTATTACCGGTTATTTATATAAAAGTATAGCACCAAGACAGAATACGGAAGCTAGGTATATTTATTTTACAAGCTTTAGGCAAATAATTTAATTTCATGTATTTATATTTTTTATAGAAAATTTTGAATTTTCAATATTTAATCATTCCGTTGATAAAAATATGTTAAATGTGTACGAACGTTAAAACGTATAATTTTGTTGAATTTAAAATAAGTTTTCTTATCGTTGCATATCCATGGTAAGTTCCTAAGATATCATCGAAAGACTTGTAAAACAGCATATGTTCATACTTATAATTGTGGTAATTCACAACTCGGCTGCACATTTATGTGACGTAAAAATATGAGTTGTATATTAGTAACACGGTGTTTCTGAACAAAGCTGTAACGATAAATTTACGTACTTGTATGTTGCGCTCTGAGGAACATTCGGGATGAAAGCGAAGAATCTATCTCTAGATAATGCCAGCTACTATATAAGTGGCTGATATAACGTTCTCATCAGATTACAGAAGGCACTAACACAGAAGTTGAGAAAATATGTAGTGAAGAAATCGGCCATATAAGAAGAAAAAAATACGTAGATTGTAAAGGAAATATCTCCTTGGAAAAATATTTGTTATTGTTTCATGGATGAAAATTAAATGTGAAAGTATTTCAGCTTCTAAAGAGTTTGTAATCAACACACGGTCCCCATGTATGACATCCTGAGCGTCGCAAAATAGTCGTGTACACCTATGTTTTATCTAACTTTTAAATACAGAACTGTTATTAAATTTTAGGTTAGCTGATCCGGTCACCTTTTTAGTCTCATGTATTAGTAATAATTAATTTTTTAAAATGTATTACCTAAAACGTATTCACACTAAACGATTAATTATTCTGCAGTACATACCAGGTGGAGCATTAAAAAATTAGTATCCCTTAAAAAACCAGAATTCCCAACTAACATTTATTTAATATATTTTTGTTGTTGTTCCAGTATTACAACTTGGTGCACAACGATGGCATCCGATCACGTAGAAGATTTCGATGTAAAACGACGTTTCGACAAAGTATTAAGGATTGTATTTTATATTTTTAAATATAGTGGATTGGCGCCATTTAAGTTCATTACTTCCCACAAAGAAAAGGTCCCCGACATTAAGTATTCTGCTGCTGCAGCCATTTACAGCTGTCTCGTTACAGTTTTTGTTTCGTACGCTCTGAAAGATGAAATTATGCATATTGTGATTCATAACCTAACATCTAACAATCTTAAGGAAGGCATTATAATTATTTTTTTACGTATTTGTTAGACATTTAAAATTTTTCATCAATATTTTTATGAACCTCCTCTCTAACTACTGGCATTTCAAAAAACTTATAAAAAATCTGGACTCTGTTGATAGTATTCTCATAAAAGGAAATGTTATGTATATTACGCCAGATAAAATAATGAAAGGATAATTCTTCAGTTTCCTCCTGGGATATACTATATGTGTACTCATAGAAATATGTGTTTTAATACAACGCAGAGTTAGTTGTACAACTATTGTACAATTTCAATACACTTAGTCGTATATGTTACAATTTTTGTGCAGCGATCAGTTATCGTCAAACTAATTGAGATGAAGTTCAAAATTATAAACACCATTTTACCCCTGAAGTTTGATAATATTTCCATAACGAGAGTAGCGAGCAATGAGTTTAAATGCATGAACATACAAGGATGCGATGTTCGCAAAACCAGAGCAGAACTGGATAATATGACACAAGAGAGTCCAGGAGAAATAAAATCTTCTGCACGTGATGCTGGCATTCAGATACACGTCTTAGCTTTGTGCCACCATAAACTCACAGACATAACGTTGACGTTTAATTCCGTTTACGGGCTGGTGATGCTCTTAGACATGTTCGGTATATTCGTCTACATCACGTCATGCATATGCCCAGACTGTTTACGCAATGGCAGAAGTGCGTAAGAAGGGTGTCTACGAATTAAAACATTACGGAAACCTTATATTGAACGTATCGTGGACACTAATAAACTCGATAAGAATATTGTTTTCTGCTCAGTTTGGTGACGATGCACGAGCCGAGTCCGGAGACAGTGTGCGTATTGCCGAGTTGCTTCTGACCAGAGACCTGAGTGCGGATGATAAGGAGCAACTGAAGATGCTGGAGAGCCAAGTTCGTAGCAGAGAGGTGACCTTCACAGCTACTGGCTTTATAACACTCGACTACTCCTTCTTATCCTCCATGCTGGGAGCAGTAGCGACTTATGTCCTGGTTATTATACAGTTCGATGCGATTTAAAGAACTAGCGTTTAACTTAGAAAAAAAAAAAACAATAACAAATACTGAAGTTTATACCTCATGTTACCATTACAGTGGTTAATTACAATTAATTACACACAGGATTATGTTTTTCGGACTCAAACGATAGAGATTGTAGAATTTACCTTTAAAAGCCGTAAAAATTTGTTCAAAATATACATCTACTTCTCTCAGGAAACGCCCAGAACACTCCCTATTCTCTATTTGAGCAGTGTCGAGTTTAAATTGCTTGATGTCGGTAGTTCGCTAACGAATTGCAAAACTTTGCCACCTGACTAGATATTTGAAACAGTCTATGACGTCACTAAATGATTTTGTGCTGTAAAAGGAAACAAATGTATAAGCCAGCTCTAAGCTGGCATTGTGCAAAACGAAATGAGATATCTGAGCTATTAAAACTGGAATTGTACATTTCAACTAACGAATATAATCTATGTCTATGAGACCCAGTGCTTCAAAGGAGATTCACTGAAATAATCAATTTTTTAGAGACATTATTATGCTTGCCGTGTTTGCATGCAGGGCAATCCCTAGAAAGAAAATATATTCCTTTACTACTTAAACTTATAAATATCAGTTTCCTGATTTCTCAATGAGAATATTATTTGATGCAATTCTAATATAATTAAGGAAATAATACACATGAAATTTGAATGACAATTCCAAAATGTCCGGTAATATTTCTTATCTTCTTTATTTGTGTGTTTGATAATTAGTATGTATTTGTATGTGTGTGTGTGTGTGTGTGTGACGAACAGGTCATGTGGCACGTTAATTTGAGCGGAAATGTAAAATTATCTCATTTAAGTTTCTCATACACAGATTTAAGCTTCCGGATACCATGTCAAGTTTACTTTAAAAATACAAGCGCAAAATATATGCACATTGTAAATACATAACCTTTCATTTATCTCGATAATTTTGCAGTTAATTAAATGTAAAAAATAGTTTATAACCCGTGACAATTAGTATGCACATATAAAGGCTGTTTCATATAAATTCCCGTAGCTATTTTACACAATATCTAATGGAGAAAATTGTAGCACATTTCGTTTTAATTGTGTGTTATAATGCTTTGTGGGTCAAATGTTTGACACAGATATTTACATCGCCTTAAGATTTCGTTAAAAATTTTCTTTCATAAACATTTGTGACACAGTATGTATTAAATAATCATGTAAAATGTATTTGCTATTGAAAAATAAAAATATTAATTTTCATAAAGTTATTTTGTTATCTATTAAAATAATGATATTGGGAAATTTTTGAAGAGTTATTATATTTCAATGTACTAAAATATTTAGGGTATAAAACTCATGCGGACCATGGCATGAAACTATATTGATTACGTCTAAATATTTAAAAGGTACTAAATATTTTAATTTGGAATAGTTAAATTAAATTTAATTGTATTAGTTTTCACTGGTGAATTTAACTCATAGTAATATTTTGTATGAGTATCTTATATGTTCTTAGTCCAGTTTTAGTTGATTGGTATGATATATGTATTTCTCATAATATTTGTACATGTTTTAAGTAACAATATCAGTATTACACATGAATAAATCTTTTCTAAGAATGCTTTAAAACAACTTCTGTGTTTTTTTTTCATCCGTTCAATGAAGGTGACTTGGGCGTGCAATTAAATTAGTAAAAAAAATATTCACAAAATTATTGTTCTATTTTGGAATGAAACTGTTTTAATGAACCAGAATTAGGTAAAAATATTTGTATATTTGATCAGTAAGCACTGACAACAATTTATCTGGGAAAATAATATTTGTTTAGTTAAATCACGTTCATATATTTTTTATAGGTTGTATCGTTTGTACAAACGCATAATTTAATATTTTAATTTTGAATATAATATTTATCTAAACGGATGGAAAATTTTCAGCAACAATTTAGTTTTTAGATACTTACTTTAATGCCTTTGTATCTGCAGAAACACTTTTCTACATTGCAAATTTTAATAAGTGAAACGAATCATAATGATCGTCGAATATGTAAAGTTTGGTGAAGATTAGTCAATATTTGTTAAATTATTTTGGGGACAAATATTTCTATGTTTTCTACTAATTCGCCCTGTTCGAAATTGTAGCAGAAGTTTTCTAGTTATAGTCTGTTCACGGTTAATGGAGCACAAAAAATGACTGAAATAAAAAAGTAACTAGGGTCTCAAAAGTGCTCATTTTTGCCTGAACAACCTGTACATAATTTACCGGGTACACTGACTGGTATGAGCCAAGTAAAGTTGGAAACAACGGAGCGAAAGGAACTCCAGGACGTAACGTTGAATTTATAGTGTTTTATAAACATTTGTGAACACTGAAATGATTAATTTTGCTTTATGTTTAATGAATGGACAAACGTGAAACAACTAGCACATTTGAAACACGTTAACTTTAATCATTCTTTCTCTGTTTTACTTAACCGTCGTATGAATAAACTGAGCAGGCCCTTGACAATGTCAAGTTCACATGTGGCGGAAGAATACACAGTGGGCATACAAGTAGGTCACAAGCAGGGCTTGCAAAAGTGCTCCGTTTACCGTGAACAGCCTTCAATAGTTCTACATTAAGTTAATTGATTCGACTGAAACGAAACAGAAAATAACTGGACATGAAAGGACATTACGCATACGTAAAGAAGTAGACTACGTAATCCAGCTGCACGTAGCTGAAAATCCTAAACCCGAGTGAATGTTATAACTGTATGACAAACAGCCAATATCATGAAATTTTTTTCTTTTAACCATAGTGTATAATCAAGAATGGAATTTTTTCCACCAAAAAAAAAAAACGCTGTTTTCGGAGGGTCGCTGTAGGCAAACGGAAAAGGGGAGGGGGAAGCCGACCCCCAATCACTGGCCCCCATCCTTCCTCTTTGAAACCCTCTCCCCCAAAGTGTCCCACCCCTCACACAATGGAAGGAGTTAGAGGGACAAAGGGGGTATGTTTTCCTTTTTTGTGCGCGATTAGGGGTGTGATTTTCGCCTTCTAATCGGCCTGGAAGACACATTTTTCTACCGATTTCCTTCAAATTTGGAGGAGGGGTGCCTTTGAGTGCCTCACGCTTCCCTCCCCCTTTAGCAGTTAGGCCTTTCGTAGGACTAATGCCTAAGTCTTTAAATATTACGTCTTAAGTCTTATGTATTAAGTTTTAATTTTTAAATCTTAAGTCTTACGCCGTACTTTTACTATAATTGCTACTACATGTCGGGATCTGCGAGCGAACACATGCCGAAATTCTCAGACGACATTGCACCACAAATATTCAACCGTACGGTTACCTGCTTCATGTTAGGTGGCTCAGCCCGCAGTTTCTCTGACCCCTGGTTTGGTAATTAATGGGAAACGCAGGAAATGCTAGAAAACCAGCTTGTTATAAAGGAAAGGAATTTCTTTTCCAATACTCTTTGGCGTGTTTGCATGTTATACACGCATATGTTAATTGATAAAAATCAATGGCATAAGAAATTTAAAAAAAATTTTTTTTTTAAACTTTTAATTTTTTTTTATTATGTCTATGTGTGAGTATATATACATCACTATGGCAAAATTTAAGTTTTCCACAACAACTGTGAACCATTTTTACAGTCGTACTCATAACGTTTAAACATAGTACTGTGATGGTATTTGTAATATTCTCCCCTTAACCTCATTTTAGTTTCAAAAAACTTCAAGAAAATTGGTGAAACATCTTTCCTTAACTAAGTATGGGTAATATTTTTATTTAAATTTTTGTATCTTATTATTGTATAAGTTATTTCACCAATGTTTATATTGATGTACAATTAATAAATGACTCACTTCATCATCACTTGCATGCCAACCTCTGTAAAAAGTTCGTATTTAATTAAGCGTTTTTGAAATTTTTTTTAAAAAGTCTCAACGGGTTACTGATTAGAATGTTCTTAAAGTTTCTGCACAATAAAGTGAGAAATTTAAAAATCATCCCTATAAATGTAGTATTGTCTCTAGCTACATATATATTACGACACGCGCATTTACATACACGCTGCGAGATAAGTTGGGAAGAAATTAATGAAGAAATTTTAAGACTCGAAGTTTTATTGCGAAATTCATGTTAAAATTTATGGAAAGTGATATGTTTCTGGTATTACAAGCAACGGAAAACGATGTTTTTGCTTATTAGTAGCACATTTAAATACCTACCAACTCCAGGGGGTTTAAATTCGATTACGAATGAATAAAGCGCAGACCTATGAAAATGTTTATTTTACTTATGGAAGGGGGACTGGAACTAAGACGAAAAGTATAACCTAAACAATCAAAAGCGCTTAGTTAAAGTAGCGTTACCCTACAGCTAACAGGCTTAACTAAAATTGAGATCAATGTAACAAAAGATATTCGATGTCCTTACATGTCATGTGAGAAGATTAATTAAATTCGAAGTCACGGAATAATTTTGATTTTATACTTGTGTTTGCTTCATGTACATAACTTTTGAGTTTTGACGTACAAGTGTGTGCATATATATATATATATATATATATATATATATATATATATATATATATATATATATAACTTCATCTAAAAGCATATTCGTGATGTTTATTTTGCATAGAGCGGCAGAAGATGATAATCATGACAAATATTTTGCGCTTACACGTTGCAACAGGAAGCGTAATGTGCAGAAATAATTCTCATTTGAGAAATAATTCACATTTGACCACGAACCCATCATAGTATCGTTATCACTTCACATTTTTGATAACAGAGGAGTAGACTTTTACTGAAACTCCATAGGCCATTTATTTGAGTTGGTTTTCGTATACGCTGACCCAGTGGAAAGGTGAGGGTTCGTCGTTTGGTAAAATACGCTTCAGGAAGCGCAAGCAATGATTTACTTACACAGTCCTTAGTGTGTGGAACTGCCAGGTTTATAGAAATATATTTTTCATTGGCATCTAGTGGCGTTTAATATCCAAAAGGTCATTATTTTACTTTTATGATCAAACATTTTATGACTTGCGGTCTTTAAATTCAATCCCATAAATATTACTTTTTCTTGGTTCCATGTTTCTTGCAAAATGTTTGTTTTGAAGCAAATAAAGAAAAATATCACCTGAGGATATAATATGACTTGCATACAAAATATATATTAAGCCACATAAAACAAGAATAAGATACTCATTTTTAAAGAAATTTAATTATAATTATTTAAGCAGTTTTGCTCAAAAATTATTATATTAGTTTCTTTCTAAAATAAATAAATAAAAATATATATAAGTACATTTTTAAACTAAGTTAATAACCTTAAAATTGCTTGCAGAAGTTTATCTTTACGAATAGTTATCTTTACATTGCCCGTGGCTCCCAAAAATTATTATATAAGTTTCTTTCTAAAATAAATAAATAAAAATATATATAAGTACATTTTTAAACTAAGTTAATAACCTTAAAATTGCTTGCAGAAGCTTATATTAACGAATAGTTATCTTTACATTGCCCGTGCATCCCAAAAATTATTATATAAGTTTCTTTCTAAAATAAATAAATAAAAATACATATAAGTACATTTTTAAACTAAGTTAATAACCTTAAAATTGCTCGCAGAAGGTTATCTTTACGAATAGTTATCTTTACATTGCCCGTGCCTCCCAAAAATTGTTTTACACGTAGTTACTCGGAAGTTATTGAAAAAAAAAAAAAAAACCTTTTTTCAGTTTTCTCAACAAGTGTATGCGTACTGTCTGTAGCCTGAACAATGGTGTTGATTTATTTTACTATACAACAAATAGATTACGTGCATAATTTCAGTCACCTGACATTTTTTGCTTATGCAACAAAAGCATCACATTTTGGCAGTATCGTTCAAGCAGTCAAATGGAGATAAACAATGAATGCATGTGTTTTCTAAGGTCTGATGTATCTTAGTAGTAATGAATTAAATCGTTAAATTATGTTTCCATGGGAAAAAAAATTCCTTAAATGCAAAATTTACTGTATGGTTGAACATAATTCTTAGGGCGATTGGAATTATTTGTTAGTAACTTATATTATAATACAAATGAGGTAATAATTTAATTAACTAATGAATTCCCGGCAGAAAAATGATCGATTCTGTAAAAAAACATGTACAACCGCGCAAGGTGACTTGTATACTGTTAAGTGGCTTTGAAATGAATTGGAATGATAACCCCATTTCAAAGTTAATAATTTGCCAATACAGTTGTGTTTTGGGCTACTGCAGCTGCGTGGTATTTAAAATGATTGTTAAGATCAACATTTCATCTGCAATACCAGAACTAGGCTACGTATTTGTGTAAATGGAAAACATGTTCGAGTGAGCGAGCGAATATATTTGGACGGCTCTTAACATCGAGGCCTTAAGCCGATGAGCATGACTGAGGTGAATATGGAGCAACATCGGTTTGAAAGGGAGAGGTGAACGGGAGATCGCAGAGAAAACCTGCCGACCAGCGGCATCGTCCCACACGCGAGAATCCAGGAGTGACATTCCGACGCCGCGCTCGGTCCAGGTCGGACGTGTCCGGCAGTAGCTCTGCACTGTTTGTTGTAAGAAAGGTTAGTTTGCTGCGCAGTGCAGGCGAACTGTATGGTCGCGCCGATTTTGAATCGAATACAGCCTGAAGAAGTTTTTTTTTCTGTCAGAAGAGGACTGCTAGCTTCTCTGCAACACCAGGTCTGTGCTCTCCTATAGGGCACAGGCACAAGGTACACCCCTTAGCCAGAACAGTGTAAATATTGCCGGGCGGCTGGTTTCCCCTAGTCTTGTCTCCGATAAAGGGGAGAGGTCAGGCAGACACAGTTTGTGGAGGCCAATTGTTTACCAGGTAATTTTTATTTTCGGGGTTTACTTTAGTTTTTCCTCCTTTTTAGAAGAACGAAGAGTTGGGTGTCAGGCCCCCTCGGGGGGACACCTTCCCCCCCCCCCCCCCACGACTTCACGCATCCGAAATGGCAAGTACTGCCAGCCAAATTATCGCAATGGACGAAGATGTCCAGTCGAAAAAGCGAAAAGCGGACGAGTTGAACGCCCCCTCCCCCCCGCCCCCAAGGAACGGAGAAAAAGGCAGCAACAGAGTAAGTACTCTGCTACGATCGCTGCACAGCCTTGGCAGTTCTACTCAACTCCTACCCCATGGGGTCAGCACACCCCCCCTCCCTCCCAGGACAGGTTCCAGTTAAAGTTCCAGTTCAAGCCTCTGCTCCAGCACAAGATGGCTGGACAAAGGTCGAAGGTAGGCAGCCGCGCTCACAAGTATAGATGTTTGTGCCACCATTCGCTCGAAACAGACTAGCGCCTGTAGTAAATTCCTATGGGGTTTTGGCTTACTATGGCCAGCCCTCGGAATTCGATTTCCCACCCCTGGCCAGACCATATCGCCCAAAGTGGCAGCCACGCGAAGCTTCTTTTTCAAAAAAAGGGGGAAACAGAACAACAATTCACGCAGGAAAACTTCAAAACCGATACAAGAGTCGCAACAGCCACCTCAATCCCTCCCCACCTGCACGGCAATCTCCAGCGACCACAGCAGTCACTGCTACACACGCGGCCAATCAGGAGCCAGCTCAACGCCCATTGGGCGAGCACGTTTCTGGATTCCAAACAAAACTGGTGAGCCCAGTTACTCTAATGGACACATCCCCAGCTGCCTCAGAACCAATCGATATGCAGAAATTAGGTCAGGAGGCGAAGACTAGCCCCCTGGATGAATAATTCCCCGCCTTTAGTGGAGTGCTGGAGGCGCTCTGCAACTTCTTAACCGTTTGGACTGACCAATCCACACCAATTGAACAGAAAGGGCGAGCCCTGACTTGGGCAGCCCTCACAATTGTGAAGGGCAGCAGCAGCCTGATGGCTGTTAATTTGCAATTGCGAAATATTCCGCCCTTTAGGTTTGATTTAGTTAGTAGTCTAGTTTACTCTAAGTACACTTAGGGAGGTATTCATGGCCCCAAAGTGCAGGCCATAGCTGCCCAATCCGTCTTTGCCGCGATGCATGTCTCCTTGCATGATTTTCCTTCCCTGTAGGCCTAAGGGGTTAGCCCTGAGTCGCAATAAAATCCCGCCCTAGATTCAGGCCTTATCTTCACCTAACACTTAGAATAAGGTAGTTTAGAAAAAAAGTCCGGGAGTTGCCCGGCTGGGGATTGAGCCGGGTTCGCCGTGGTGAGAGGCGAGCAGGCTAACCGCTCAGGCACCGCGGCCTCCTCAGTTACGAAGATCGCAAGTGAGTTTATCGACTAATTTCTCGTACCTATCCAGAAGATTGATTTAATTAACTTCACACAGAGAACAATCACAATCATAGTACTTAATTAGGACGCACATTTTGTAATTTTGATAAGACTATAATGATTACGCTTTTATCTCAATGCCCCTGTGTCACCATGATTTAGACAACCGCTACTAATTTCTGCTTGCCTATATTCCACTCTCGTTATACTTATACATTCTCCCATGATTAACAACGGTACTGACATGATCCCATCAGTTCACGCGAACAGATTCTTACTTAATAATTGTGACGGCCGTCACAATATTCAAAAATTTTTTGCCCCTAGTCGAATGCCCACTCGCCCGCTCGCCATCTACGCAGCATACCTGTTTCGAAGTTTAACACTGGATTCCCGTCTGCCACGTGTTTATGAACTATGACTTCTTACCTTCTGCCACACACGTACTCAGAACAACACGTCAATACCTTGTAGCGACAAGGTGCAGCCCGACACGTGAAGATAGGCTCCAACATAGCTTCCGCTCGCTACCTGACGGACCGCCGTTATGCAGCGGGCCTGCCTTGCTCGTGTGGTGTGTCAACCTGGGGCGTGGCAGCGCTGTGGTAGCTGACGTAACAGAAGCGCGCCTCGTCTGGAGGACACGTGGAAACGGAAATCTTGATCGCCAGCGCAGCGGAAGTTGGTTTTCAACGAGTTTTGAGACTTGTGTAGAATATCATCGAAATTTCTCTGTGCCCCTGTTGGTTGGGATTTGAAAACCCCCATGTTGGGAGCGGGGCCCAACGGCATTTCTGATGTATAAAGGCCCAGGGATCAGACTTCTTCGAGGAGAGAGCTGATTCCTGGGTCGTCGTCGTCTGCACAGATGGTAAAGAGTTAATTTGTAAATGGATAGGGCCCTTAAGCTCACACGGGGAAAGGGCAAAATAGCCGCCCTTTTCTAGGCAGATAGATGTTTTCCGGTATTAATGAACCAGACAGCAATATGAATTGGCAGCAAATGAATTAACAGCTGAATAAAATTTGGATATTTAAAATTACAACTGAATTGGAGTCAATATGTCATCACTGAAAATGACTCGTATAATTTTCACAATGGATAATTGTCGTTTTATCTGTTTTAAATATTACGTATAAAATAATGAAGAGAAAATGTTTAATTAAAGCAAAACCAATGTACAAAGTTTTGAGCCACCAGTTAACTTAACATCTGTTTTAAATGTTTGCAAACATTTTTAATAACAGCGTCAAAATGTGAATTGGAAGCAATTGGGTGTAAGAGGAAAAAGAATAAACCAATATAGATGTTCTTTAAATTGTATAAATTTAATATATTAGAATTTTGAATACTTAATGCAGGCAGCTTTTGGGATCAAAGTAAATGCAATATTTAATGAAAACTTTAAGGAAATACCAGAATAATTGAATTGGTAATGCAGTTAGGTTGGTGGTATCAAACTAAATTTTACTTTCATGAGAATTTAAGAATATACCATAATACTTGTACTACTAATGCAGTTATATTTGTGGTATTAAAGTAAATTTCCCCTTTATAAAAAAAAATTCGAAACGAATTTTTAAGAGACATTTCAGAAAAATTGTAACTGCTTATACAGTTAGGGCCACACTTAGTTTTGGAAAAATGGTGAAAATTTTCAAAATAAAGAATTCATTATAATATCTGAACATATTAAAGAGATATTTTAAAGCGCATATTGTAAATTTGCTACGCCATATGCGTAATGTTTTTTATAAGTGATTTTTCTACATCTTTTGAAAATTTAAAAGGGAATGTTTGCGAATAGATATATGTCTACTACTTTTAAAAAGGAGTTTACTCGTACGTTTTAAAGCT
The DNA here is from genome assembly GCA_029891345.1 of Dryococelus australis. Taxonomy (NCBI): domain Eukaryota; kingdom Metazoa; phylum Arthropoda; class Insecta; order Phasmatodea; family Phasmatidae; genus Dryococelus; species Dryococelus australis. The sequence goes on along the minus strand of CM057007.1, from coordinate 23,339,819 downwards.
CGATTATATGTGCTTATGCGCATTATTGAAAAGAACATTCATAAATAATTTGTATAATAGTATGAGTGGTCTAATGGCAAAGGAAATGTTGAAATGGATTGATACAGAAAATAAAAAAAATTATACTGAAACAAAGCAAAATATTCATAAATGAAAGTTTCTCAAAGGAAGTCTTGTGTGTTTTGTTTTTCAGTTTGAACATCTAACGTTACGGTTTTCAGTCTGAATGAAGTTTTTGAGCTTGTATTTCAAAGTGAATTTTGGGCGGGACTTTATCGCCCCTGTTGCCCCCTGGTAAAAAGGCGCTTCATCTTTCCCAAACATGAAATTTTTTTCTGAATTCTTAATACAATTGAAAAAATCTGGTAAAATGAAGGAATGAGGTCACAGCACAAATTCACAGCTCACGTCATCACCAATCGATTGCGTGTATATAAACATTTGTGTGACGTAGTAATGGTGAAATTGTATGCGTTTGATGAAAAATATTAAGAAAACTTAACACCATTTCGGACTATACTCGTCAAAAAGGCCAAGTCTAAATGCAGAAATCGTATACGGTTGGCAAGAGTATCTTAAAAGCACTCCGGTGGTACCCATAAAACCGCATATGATCGAGTGAAGCGGTGCCGGGAACGTAAAATAAACATCAAGGCGTCCGAGCGCGTCAACGTAGACATATTCACGCGAAACAAACTGCCGTGTCCCCAATATGGGTTTTCGAAAAAAAAAAAAAAAATGTCGATGTCACTATTTAAACGTTTATCACGCGGGACGCGTTTATTTTCTCTTACAGAGATTCGAAAATAGGCCTTTTTATAACAAAAAAGTTTTCACGTTTTTTACAAAAAACACAATGACACGTATTCCAAAATTTACTCCAACGTGTCAAACAACTCACAACGTTGTGAGTAGCAAGCATAAATCTGGAGAACTGTTAATGTTCAGGGTAATCATAGCTGGAACGCAAGGAGATGTAGTCTGTCAGATTGCTATGAAAAAACACAAATAAAGTAATTTTTAAAGTTGCGTATTTAAGTTGCTTCATTGCTATCGTAAACCGTGATGAATATATGACTCATTTATTTAGTATGATTAATTAAACATTGTATTGTTCATTACAAGGTCGAAAAGCCGCTCTATGCAAAGAGTTTCGAAGCGTTTCACAACACTTGAGTTATCATCTCCTGTCCTAACAGATAATGCTGCAAATGACCTTGCGGAAAATAACCGCTGCATATTTCATCACTGGTCTGGGACCACAAGTAAAGAATTTATAGAAGGAAATACAACAGAATTTCTGGCATACGTCAGTCTTAACCTTGGGACCAAATGAGATGAAAGTTACCACAACTGTAGAAATTTACAACCCTCTATTTCTATTTATTGAAAGGATACTTATGCTCTCAAATTTAACAATGTTATGTTTTCAGTATAAATAGAGACAAAGCCGAGCCCAATTTCTCCAGGTCATATATACCAACAGAGAAATGTACTGTGAAATCTAAATATAAAACCACAAATAATAAGCTGCCTTTCTGAGAGGTCATATTTGCAGCAGAAAGTAAACAAAACGCACTCTGCAACATAAGAATCGTGCGTTATGAGTTGGCTGCCGCAAAACAGCACATGAGTTGGTAAGCTAACATTTGAGGTCTACCAGAAGGTCTTGCTGGGTGTCTATTTCCGAAATATAAGATAAAGAGCAAAATTATTATGTACAAATGTTTGGACGGAGTCTGTGATTTTCTATATAGTAAAATACTATAGTATCGTTGCTCAAGAAGTCAGTAAAATAAAATAGCATAGTCTATGTAGGAAAACATTAGGAACAGATCAAGCAAAGCAGAAAGATAACGAAATCATTTTTCTGTACAAAAGTTGGATAACTAACTAGTTAATCTTACACTACTTATGAAAAACATAAACAAAAACCAAATGTAAGCTCTTTGAAAATATATCTTGAGTTTTCTTTTTAAATACAGCGAATTTGCGCAAATAGATAAGAGGAAATCTGCATATGATTTGCGGCCGTGATTTGAAGAGATGCTGCTGGAATCTGTAGGAAAGGAATAGCATGATGCATTGTACAAGTAGGAAATAAAACCATTAATTCGTACTGAGAAATTGCGGGATTATGAAATAATAGTGTACTGTGTATGAAAATGTATACACAGGAATGTTGTAACAAACTTCTACTGTATTTTTATTTCAAAAACCATAACACAGAACTACATTTGACACAATATTGTTGATTGTTGTTTGAATAGGTATATAAATAAAAAATCAATAGTTTTCCTAAAATTTATAAATTATTGTTATGTAGACCTCTGTAATAACCAAATTAAAAAAAAAAGACAATAAAATTTAACGAATTTCGTATTTTTAAAAACTCTTGCCAATTTTCTTTGATTGATATTTTTCGAGGAATAAATTGCAACATAAAAGTGTCGTAGTTAATATTATATATATTTTTCAAATCAGAAAATAATTATTTTGGCATATTGACTGGTTGTGCCCTTTTTATCTATAATTTTTCGCTAAATATTGGCAAGTTTTAAATCAAAACTGTAGACTGTATTGGCCAGTTATTTATATCTTAGTTACCAAAATGGCAATATGTTGTTAATAAACCTAACCCCGTAAAAATAACCACAGCAGTTCAATTTCTATATTGGATGTATTTTGGTTGTATTTTGGATGTATTTTCTGCGCTAGTAGTACAAATGTAAGCTACTGTGAAGTGCAAATAAAGAACGCGCGTATAGTGCCCCATCAGTGGACTGGCGTGCTGGCCTCTCGTTATCATAGGCTATTCACGGTAAAGTGAGCTCTTTTTGAAGCGCTCTCATTTGGAATAATAGTCAATAAGTATATTTTATTGTAGCCTTATACTATAACTTTCGTGTCCAGTGAGATATATACGCCGTGAATATTTCTTACATGGTAATATCGATTTTAAAAAGTGGTGGAAGGATAAAGCATAGCTGATAGAAAAAGTAACTAGGGCCTCAAAACTGTTCACTTTACCGTGAACAGCATATAGCACATGAATTGCCTTTTTAAAATTACGCAGTGCTCAAGTGCAGTAGATTTAAATAGTTTTTCTTGCATTAACGCCAAACCTATTACGATATGGCAGTCTAAAAGAATTTTATTTAAGCCCCATTTTAATTGCTGCGAATAATTAATGCACTTTTTACAATGTGTTGTTTGAATTCAGGGCAGTAAAAATAAACCCTCAAATATTTATTTGAACAAAATATAAACATATTATACGTATTAAACATAGTGCATCATATTTAGAGTAACATGTCAGCATGTGTCTTAACTATAGATCCATATTCATTAGGGTTCGTCTACAGCCAATACGGCTTCAAGAAGCCACAACATAATCATCACAGAAAATGTTATATCTGCAAGATAAAGAACCCAATAAATCACAGACAAATTACACAAAAAAAAACGGTATCGATTAAACATTTTTATATACATACATTCTACAGCTTTAGACGCAATACCTGCCTCAGAAACAAGAAGGTGTATAAAATATGCTATTATTAGCGAATATTTCATGAGAAACGAAATATAAGTTAAATGTTTTCATTGAATTATCACTGTAATATCATTGTTGTAAGTAGGCAATTCAGTATTTAGGTTACAGCACGTGTCATCGGTGACATATCTTGATAAAGGTTGCATTGTTAAGTATGAAATATACCTCGAATTTACTTCAGTAGTTAGTAAATCTGTTTGACAAAGGTCATTGGATCATTACAAATGACGATGTTCTGAAAATCGGATCTCTACTTTATTTAAAACTGAAAATTTGCGAAATTTTTATATTTATTAATAAAGTCATCGAAACATATCGTGGTGGTAGGTGTTTCCAATTACAAGTTATTAAATTAGCTGGTATATTTATTCCGATTATTGACGGAACCCAGTACAAACTAAAGAGAACAAATGTGAAATTGGTGTAAAACTATCTGCAACAAAAGTGTTATAGATTTATTTAATTGTCTACAACTACTTTTCTAAACCCAGCGTTATTTAAATTTACCAAACCAAGTAAAGTGAAGTATTTACGCCAAATACTGTGTCCAATACCAGAAAAGGAATTACGAATACACAGTCTATCCAGCGCAACGTAATGCACAAATTTCACCAGAGATGTGCCACCAGACATAAGAGCACTTTTGACTCAAATTAACGCTAGAGTTGTTAGTTATTTGAAAGCCAACATAGAAAACCAGATTGGTAAAGTGTAAATAAAACTTCGTGGTAACTTATAAGGTAATATTTTCTGATAATGATGAGTTTTATAGAATTTACTTGCCAACGTAAATTTATACGTGGTTTCGTAGTGCAAAAAAAATTATGCTGTAAGTATGTTATGAGCAAACATTTGGTCTTATGAAGTTATGTATAGCACAATTTTCAAGCTACACTATTGCCAAAATATTTTTTATGACTTTTTCGAGGCAACAGTAAACATGGATGTGTCAGATGCAATGACATATGGCCTGCTTCTTAAAATAATAGCAACTACGCCATGTGCAAATTCATTTATGCGGTGATCCAGAAATCGCAATGTATATAATTTCTAAAGGTAAATCATATTGACCCTTCTGTGCAAGGGAACACGCAACAGTTGTGTTGTATGTTTGCCAACAGGAAGCTCGCATGTGCGACATCCGTGAATATGCAATACGAATCTGTGCAGTTGGTGCAAATTATTCCAATACCGCTAGAAACCCTGCATTGCTTTCTACCAGCCCATTTTATGCTCTTCCGCTACACGTAAATATGGATATTATCATGGTTTTTCTATGCAGATATTGTAACAATTATTCGGTAACTATGAATGTTGGCAGGTAGGCATATCGATAGGTGATAGTCAAACGACAGAAGTATAGTGCAAATGTGCACGCAGATGCGCCGTACGAATTTGCTACTCTCTAACATGTACAAATAGTTCTTAGAAAACACACGTGATGTGACACGCATGATAGCTTCAGATGTAATCAGAGGGATACGTGTACCATTGTTTCAGCCATTTTTATATAAGTATACTACATTCTACATTTCCGGTGTTGATTGCAGTGCTGATTGCAATTGCGGTGCTGATTGCGATTGTGGTGCTGATTGGGGTGCTGATTGTGGTGGCGAATGAGGTGTTGATTGCGATTGCGGTACTGTTTGCGGTGCTGATTCAGTTTTTTCTGCTGCTTACAGTGCTGATTGCGATTGCGGTGCTGATTGTGGTGCTAATTGAGGGTGATGATTGCGATTGCTGATTGCGGTGGTGATTGCGAAAGCAGTGCTGATTGTTATGCTGCTAGCAGTGCTGATTGCGATTGCGGTGCTGATTGCAGTGCTGATTGTGGTACTAATTGAGGGTGATGATTTCGATTGCTGATTGCAGTGGTGATTGCTAAAGCAGTGCTGATTGCTATGCTGCTAGCAGTGCTGATTGAGATTGCGGTGCTGATTACAGTGCTGATTGTGGTGCTAATTGAGAGTGATGATTGCGATTGCTGATTGCGGTGGTGATTGCGAAAGCAGTGCTGATTGCTATGCTGCTAGCAGTGCTGATTGCGATTGCGGTGCTGATTACAGTGCTGATTGTGGTGCTAATTGAGAGTGATGATTGCGGTGGTGATTGCGAAAGCAGTGCTGATTGCTATGCTGCTAGCAGTGCTGATTGTGGGGCTGACTGCGATTGTGGTGCTAATTGCGGTACTTATTGTACTGCTGATTGAAATTGCATTGCTGATTGCGTTGCTGATTTATGGTAAGCTTGACCCCTGAAGACTGACTCCAGCCGACTGATTCCAGCCGAATGATTCCAGCATGTGGTGTCTCAATGCCTTCACGCGATTGGTCAGCTGCAATTACGTGGCAACTCGGTGATTGGCTGGTCGGCATCCGAACAATATATTAATGGTGTTATACGATTGGCTCAAAGTCAATATGACGTCGTAGGGATTGTATACACTTATATTATAAGCAGAATGGTGGTCAGCTGAGAGGCTTGGTTTGACAACGGCTGCCATGAAAGATACATCGCCTCTGCTAGCTTCTACGCCAGGTAATCCATGGTTAGTTACGCTAAAGTACAGTGGATATTGCTCGCCAATGGTTTCTCGTCATCGATCTCTTCTTCGAGTGAGATGTCCCTGTTTTACCAGTGCCATCGACATCTTCAGCTGTGATGGATACGAAATCTTCAATAGAGCCATTGAAATTTTCGGCTGAGACACACAGAACACCAATGCCGACGTTGCCTGTTTCTTTAGATCCGGCGCCTACATCTCCAAGAGGTCTTCCCGTGGCTTTGCGTGAACCACTACACAGTCATCAGTGTCACTTTTGTTACAAGACATTTACTTTTGGCCACAACGTACGGCAACATGAGCGCATTAATTGTGCCAAGAATCGTTGTTGCATGTCATATTTGTGTTACAGGTGTGGTACGCAGTTCAACTGTAGCGACAGTTTACTCAGACATGCAAAACACATGTAGGGATGAAGTGGATTTCTCATCAGTACCTCGGTACCTGGTTTGCTGCAAGCAAGTCTCTTGTGACTTCAGTTCATGTACTGAAAAGCGTAGTTACCTACATAACCTGTCCTGCACAGTGTGTCGGTGTAATAAAAGTCAAGGTATTTTCGGACAAGGACAACACGAGTGTGACAAGAAAGATTCATAAAAGACTATAACGTACAACAAAGTTGCATATATTGATATGAATATGTATTGGAAAATAATAATTTCTTGACGGTATGAAGAATATTGTAATTTTTGACAGTAATAAATTAATTTAATAAAAATTGCCTGTGAATAAAATAGTGCTTTATTTGAAGGGTTTTTTCCCCCTAATTTTTCAGAATATAATAGAAATTTAATAGGTACAGAAATAAAATAGATTCAACTAAAAAGAATTGTATAAAGTACCATTGTGCTATATGTGCAATTATATAATTTAGTCAATATACTTTTTAAAATTAAACATAATTGAATTTTAAATAAAAATTTATATTATTTAAATTATGCAGGTATTCAAAATTGGCATTATGCAAGTAGGTACGCTGTTGATTAGAAAAAATATATTTTTTTAAATAGGACAAAAAAATTACAGATTATTGCTACGTCTATAAATATGATTCTCGTGAGCTCACATGGTGACTGAATCTATAAATTAACGCCACTTGTGTGTTGATAATAGAATCCAAAATGGAGGGCGCCGCCGGCATCGTAACCTATAGTTTTAAAACATAAACAAACATAGCTGATGCCTGGTATCAATATCGATTATTAATAAACTAGCACCACTTATGTGTTGAAAACATATTAGATCCAATATGGCAGTCGAACGAATGTGAGAGATAAACTCCAGTAATGCAAAATAAATGACAGACAAAAAGATCCAAGATGGCAGCCTCCAGCTATGTATAAACAAATGACAGAAGAAAAACCAAGATAGATCCTCCAGCAATGTATAAACAATTGACAAACGAAAAATTCGAGATAGCTGCACCCGAAAGAATGAGTATAGGCGAGGGGTGGTTGGGTAACCACCGAAATTGTAATTTTTTAAAAATAAATATGTTAATAACTGTTAAATAATTTTTTGATAATTTTTTTATCATTTGTTTTATTTGTTAATCATACATTTTTGGATTTTTTTTTTGGGATTTTTGAAGAATTCTGGGAATTTTTTGAATTTTTGTATTTAAGGTCATTCTAGGTCACGGATTAAAAGTCAAGGTCACCTGGGTCCAACATGGTAGTTGGGTGACGTCATAACATGGTGACTGGTCTCTTCCAGTCCCTCGTCACCCTTAAGCCCGGACATTTAAATTTGAAATAATCATTTTTATAAATGTGTTTTTTTTTAACTTTGGTATGTTTGAAAAAAAAATTAATTTGCAATATTTTTTGGATTTCAAGGTCATTAAAGTTTATGGGGTCAAGGTTAAGGTCTCCTGCAGCCAATATGGCGAGCAAGATTGCTGGCAGAACCAAAATGGCTGACAGGACCAAGATGGCTAATGGTTAAGTCTGACTCCGATTCTGGATCTCTTGTGTCGATTTGGCATTATGCCTATGAAATCAAGAAGGCCACCGCGACCATGATCGCTGATCCTCCCATGGTTCGCTTGCCCTGGCTTGGAGTCACGTGTCCCACTCTCCTGCTCTGATGCTAAAAGGCAATTTTCGGGGTGTTCGGTCCTTTTTTTCGGGGAAAAAAATAAATTTTAAGTGAAGAAAGGGACATTTTTAAGGAAAAGGGAAAACTTTAGGGAAATTTAGTCGATTTGAAGGGGGAAAGGGAATTCTTTGGGAAAAGGTGTAAAAAGGGAAATTCTAAGACGGCGGCCCCCCTATGTATTCCTGGAGGCCAAATCAAGCTATTTACATTAATAGGATGGATTTTGCCAAATGTTCTGAACTTATGTTTTTGAATGGAGCAGATTTATCCCATCAAGAGTTCCAGGCTACCATCACAATCAGGTTGTTGGAACCCATCATTTATGGTGAGGGACCAGTAATGTCAAAGCTTATATATGATAATCGTCATTGAACTGAGTCGTAAATTCCAAATGTGTTAGTGGTATGTCATCACGCCTTAGAAGTTGGTATAGTATCCATTATTTGTCCAGTGATCCTAGATTTTGCTTCAGTGATGACCATATAAGTCTTTTGGATGTGGTCAACAAAAAACTTTGACAACATGATGTACTAGAATTGAATATTGCTTTGTAGAAGTGAGATGGTAGGTAATGTCTTATAGCCTATTGTCGTTTGTGGTATCACATTCAGCCTATTTCTTTGGCAGCATTGTATGCGGCAAGGAATTCTCTGTCAAATGTGCTACAATTCGGCTGAGTTATATTGAACTTCTTCGGGAAAATAGGTTCAAGATGGCCATTGCATACATCCAATGAAAAGGGGGGCCTATATAGTAAAGAGCGAAGCACAAAACATAGTGTAACAGTTCTGCCTCTTACTCAAGCTTGCCACTGGTCTACACTCCTATTGTACTCTACTCAGTTACTGTACAACACAACCTCCTAGGGAGGACTGTTAAAGAGAATGTAACTTTAGATGGATTGGTAGACCAGAATTAATTCAAACATATTTTATTGTAACAATAATTACACTTTTTCAATACCATTAATTACTCGATTATTAATTACATGGATATAGATTCTCAACAATTACAAGAACAAGTTATTTTGTTGCAAGATTCTACATGGACTGGTTAACCTTGCCAGAATTATTATTATGTCAGGAAGATGGTAACAGGGACTCGAGAAGTAGCGATATGACTAACTACTACGCGGATTATGCTCATCAATACAGCAGACTGCAGAATGGCTTAGAGCTCCTCTAGGCCTGGTCTGTAGTGATGCCCTCTGCTCTTCGTAATCGACTCCAATAAGTAATATACTGCCTGACTTCTTGAAGTTGCAGTGACCATCTCTGGTTGACTGGGTTGGGGGGGGGGGGGTGACGCCCTCCGCGGCGCTTAAATACGCACCAGGTCTTCGGCTACGTGGTGCATGTTTTCTAATCAATTAACTCGCCCGCAAGCTATACTCCGTTGAACCTTAGGAGGTTCGTCTGGGGTGCCTTGGTTCTCGCTACAATAGGCACCTGTGGAGTATCCTCGGCAAGGTGTGTTGGCATTCTTACATTCGCCAAGTTTTACTAAAGTTCTTTGGATGCTTGTCTGCTTGTAGCTCTCCACTTAAATTTTCGTTGAGCTCTTTTTACAAAACTTTTGTGAATTCATAAAGTACTCTGTTTTCCCCACGTCTGGCAGGGAGTGTTGCTAGAAGCTGATGAACCCAAGGAATTGACAAGTGACTTTGGGAAATGTCTTTGGCAACAGGTAACTGATAATTGCTTGTACCCATTCGGATAGTGGAATAATACATATCTTAGTAACTGTTGCACCTAGAAACGACAGTTCAGCAGCACCAAATATATATTTATTTGTTCAGCATTATGTTCATGATAAAAGGATTGAGCATTTATAAAGTGTATAAAAATGTTCAAAGTGTTTTCCCTCATTGACTGGATCAATAACAATATCATCAATCAGCAAATAAAGTAGCAAAAATATCTGTTAGCATTGCAGATTTTGTTATATTTCCAGTGTCGAATAATATGTGGCGAAATCCTCACATCAGATCAATTTTCAAGTAAAACTTTCGTCATCTAAAAAACATTTGAAATTCTGTATACGGGATGCAGGTTACATCTTATTGTGTACGTCTTGTTGAATATGTTTTGTAATGTGGATGGAACGGCGACAATCGCTACATGGACGCCACGTGACATCTTTCTTGTTAGCAAGACGGAAACGATATGTTAAATGAGACAGAAAGGGTCGGAGGGTTGGTTGATATTATATGGCCTACTCATTGGAGGCAGCCCTCAGGTTCGCCGAAGACTGTTGAGTACACCTGAGTAGTCGAGCCGAGCTAGGTTTCTTCACAGTAGCCCCACTGTCCATAGGCCAGGATGTTGCAAAATTGAACGTCAATACTTCGGGAAAACATTCCTCTCATCTGTAGGATGAAAAATTTATATAAATATATATATATATAAGTAATGATTTTACCAACAACACTGATGTATTAGATATTTTCTGTCAAAATATGATTCTGTGGTTTGGTTCTTATTATTAAGATTTTGTAAAATATCATTTTACAACTCGGTTTTCAAATCTTTAACCTCCCTTCATGCCAGCATTAGTTGAAATGTAATGTTGCATAAGTAGAGTCTAAATGTTTGTCGGTCAAGATGACACTCATTTTGTACGCCAATGAGGTCGCAAGACCAAGTGCTTGAAGCTAACTGACCTTTAAAAAAAAAAATGGGCCTTCATTTTGGTAAATAAAGGCGTTCTTAATTCCGTGCGATTTTGTTATAACAACTCTCTCACTCAATCATTCCAACTCAAACTCCGTTCTTCCGCCAATGACTACGAGCATAATATTTCTAGTAATCTGGCCGGGAAGTAACAGCACTGCAGTCCAGAATCTCCCGATGCGGGAACAGGGCCGTGTGCCTAGCCAGAGCTGGTTTCGACTCCCGTCGAGGTCACGCCTGTGAAAAACGTGTCGAACTTTGCCACGGGCCTGCAGGTATTCTCAGAGTTATCCCATTTCCCCATTCCTCACGTTCCTTCACTGCTCCACAAAAATTTCATTTCACTGCCAAGGACGCTGACTACCTAGTAGTGGGATGCTATCCAAATATTACCACAGAATTCAATTTCACGTGTCAGAAATAAGTTGTTGTTTTGATGGTTTTTAAGCTACGTGGCTTGCACGGGAGATTTAATGGGTTTGTAGTGTCTACTCGAGGCTTAAATCATATAGAGAAACAATACAGTATTTCTATCGTTTAGAGCTCCTCCATCAGAGCGAGCAAAGTTCTCTTTTGCCGTCATGCGAAGAGGACTTTGCAATCTTGTCAAGAGTTGCTGATAACAAAAGCGCCCTTGCGCAACTTTTCGTGGGTACTCACTCAGTGTAAATATTACGATATAACTTATTTCAAGATTTTTAATTGTGTATCGTGTGATCTTAGACTCTTGATAACACAACCTACCTCTTAAAATTTCCATCTAGCCTTGATTGCAATGAAGGGTAACAACCTTTCAATAGCAGGCGCGCTTCTTAGTGTGCATGGATTTATTATTCAATCGACACGTGTGACAGACTAAATAATTTCACTCTCAGAAAGGGAAAAGCTTGGTTAATGAGTATTTTTACTTTAAATATAATTTTCTAAGCGTGTCAGGATATACTACAAATTTCTCACGTGAGTGGAATACTTTTTCGATGTATCACTGGGAGAACTCAAAAAAACATCAACTGATGCCATGGAGTTGACGTATTAGGTACGTAATAAGTACTCAATGGGTATATTATTATTCCAACATTATTTGCTCGCTGCGTATAATTGTTATCATAAGTCTCGAGCTCACAATTCATTTTCGTGGTCTATAATTCACGTTAACTAATGTAATGAGGCCGCGGTGGATCAGCGGTTAGCTTGCTAGCCTCCCAACAAGGCGAAACATGTTCAATCCCCAGATTTTCACATGTGGGAATCGTGCTGGATGATTCCGTTGGTTGGCGGGTTTTCTCGGGGGTTTCTCGTTTCCCCATACCTTTCATTTCGGCGAAGATCTATGCTCACCTCAATCACTCTAATCTTCTCTCAAGAACCAAGACCTAGCTGTTAAAATGTGCCTACTTGCCAACATTTATCGTTACCGAATAATTTCTACAATATCTGCGAGAAAATAACATGATATTATCCATATCCATGTAGGGGAAAAGTATAAAGTGGGCAGGTAGAAAGCTATGCAGGGTTCCTAGCAGTATTGGGCTAATTTGCACCAACTTCACAGATTCGTATTCCATATTCAGGTATATCGCACATGCTAGCTTCCTGTTGGCAAGCATACAACACAACCGACGCACGTTCCCTTGCACAGAAGTGCCAAAACAATTTATCTTTACAAATTTGATACTTTGCGATTTCTGGATCACCAACACTAAATTCTACATTTACAGTGTTGATTGCAATTGCAGTGCTGATTGCTAATGTGCTGCTGATTGTGCTGCTAATTGCGGGTCTGAATGAGTTGTTGGTTGCGATTGCGGTGCTGATTGCTAATGTGGTGCTGATTGCGGGTCTGAATGAGTTGTTGGTTGCGATTGCGGTACTGATTGCTAATGTGGTGATGATTGTGCTGCCGATTGCGGTTCTGAATGAGTTGTTGATTGCAATTGCGGTGCTAATTGCTAATGTGGTGCTGATTGTGCTGCTGATCGCGGTTATGAATGAGTTGTTGATTGCAATTGCGGTGCTGATTACTAATGTGGTGCTGATTGCGGGTCTGAATGAGTTGTTGGTTGCGATTGCGTTGCTGATTGAGATTTTGCTGCTGCTTACAGTGCGTATTGCGATCGCAGTGATGAATGCTGTGCTGATTGCGATATATGAAGACATTAATTGCTGTTGACTAGTTGTGATAAAAGTGGTAATGTATCTACACTTAGGGTCTTTCAAGATTCCCTTTTTTACCATGGACACGCCCAAAACTCTTCAATCACTCACTCACTAATTTAATACAATACATGTTACTGCAAACTGCACCTATTCCGCTAATTGAATTGTATTATTGTGTGCGGTTTCACAAAAGATTAAACAAAGTGGGTTTTATATGCCACGAAAAAAAGGAGTCCGACAGTACGAAATTCAGATCTGCCCAGATTTTTTGTGTGAAGTATTCTTCATATCTCGATAAAGGAAACAGAGATTTGCCCAGCCGATATGATGAAGTGTGAAAATGGAGCAGCGCCAGAATGCAAGTTTGGGGGAAAGGGAGGTCCCAGAGAAAACCCGCCGACCAACGGCAACGCCAGGCATAATTCCAACATGCGAGAATCCGGGAACGAACCATCCGGGAATAGATCCCGGTTCGCCTTGGTGGGGGGGGTAAACAGTCTAACCACTATACCACCACGGCTCTAACGGCATTATAGAAGGGAGAGTTGCAAGCCCCGTAAAACCTTCATGAATATTGGTGAACTAAATTAATCCATTGACGGTCCAGCATCTTTTCCAAATAAGCGTGATACTTTTAGCGAACGCGGCCCCAGAAATATCATATTCTTTCAAAGCGTATAATAAATTTGACAGCATTTCTTGCCTGACACAGCACATTAAACATACTTCTTTGTCAAAAGCTAAACTCGTTACCATAAAATGGAAAACATTAAAAACAGCATATTTATGTCGGGATTGTCGTAATATTACTCGGCATTATTTCAGCGTGCATCCGCCCATTAAGGAATAGTGTAGATTACGGTATGTCTGCTCCGTATGTAGTTAACAAGAAAACCACAATACAAACAGAAGACAGACAGAAATGGCGTGTTTGCATTCGTGAACGCAGGCGACTCACTTCAAGCTTGTGCTGAACCCCTGTTAAGTTTGTGCCTTGCTCAAACTGGCGAACACACGAAAACACAATTACTTGTTAATATACAAAGATAAGGCCCTTTTACCTGCGAAGAATGCATAAAAGAAATTAAAACATACTGTGCAAATTTTACGAATGTAACTATAATTTGATCAGAAAACAAATAATTAATAAAAATATCTTTTGCTGAGGAATATATGAAAATTAGGGAATCATACTAACTTGCCAGATATACGCGGCGAAAATGATCACAGCTTGGAATTTATGTTTAAAACTAATCAAAGTTTGAACATTATATTATAAATTAGGCAGCAGAAAACTAAAAAAAAAATATTTTTTTTACAGTAAAGATTTGAAATTATAGAGATTAAATGGTTATTTGTTCACAATATTTAGAATGGTGAGTCATATTATTGCTTTGTACTATAGTCGGATACTGAAATTTGTTTCTTCGTTTGGCTGCGAAATAATTCTTGTACAGTTTGGTGTCTTAATGTCAGCTTTTCTTTTGCCCTGTGCTATAATTAATGACAGACGAAAGCGTTCATAAAAATTGGCAGCGTATTATGTGATGATTTTGCTCTCTAATGGATGTAACGACAGATTGCGTGCAATTTTTTTAAGACTCCACGACTGTATTATGTTCAGCTCCTGACCTCACATCACACTGCCCGGATTCAATGAGGTAACTATACAGCTAAGTGAGTGAGTGAAGAGATTTGTACGGCTCTTAACAGCGAGGTCTTGAGAGCCGACGAGGGCGACTGAGGTGAGTGCGGAGCAGCGCCGGAACGAAGGGGCGGGGGAAGCGGGAGATCCCCGAGAAGACCCGCCGAGCAACGGCATCGTCAGGCACGATTCCCACAAATGGAAGATCCGGTGACCCGACCGGGGATTGAGCCCGGTTCACCTAGGTGGGAGGCGATGAGTCTACCCGCTCGGCCACCGCGGCCCCTTCAGCTAAGTGATCGTGTAATTGAGATATAACATGATTTCAAAGGTCTTCAATTATTTTACGAGTCCGTAAGATTCCCTGGTTTTCATATAATCCTCAGCGAATAATCTCTTTTTATTAATTATTTGTTTTCTAATCACATTGTAGTTACATGGGTGAGATATGCAATTGGGACAATAGTCCATTTGTTTAAAATTACTCCATTCGCAAAACTAACACACAATGTTTTTATTTTTTTCATGCATTATTCGCAAATAAAATTACACACAAGTGAACTATGAAATAATAATTACCATAATGCGTTTAAAAAGATTAGTTAATGCCCTTGGCAAATAATAAAAGTTTCGAGGATTCAGGACCTCCGAAAAGTGGTTCAAATACCAGCTCCAACGAAATTCTCAGTATTGTTTCCCTACTCCTATTACTTTAAAAAATTATTGTAAATTGGGTAAGATTAGTTTTAGAAGTTACGTGTTGATTGGCATTTAAAGAGTGATGTGTCGGTATAGCACAACAATATAGGCCAGTGATGCCAGGTGATAAATTTAAAAGCACTCATTTACATTTAGTAACTTCCAAATTAGTGTATCCCAATATTTTAAGAATTTGCGCAAGAACGTACAACAGAACTTAAATGGTTTGATAGCGTAAAAACACCTGCAAACGTCTAATTAAATAAGCTACAGATTTTTCTGAGGAAAAAAACATTACGCTAATAAATAAAAGCCCCGAAAACATTAGGGATATCTGCTGTGCTACAATTTGAACGGGGCTCTTCTTTTTATAATAGAGGTAGAATCTTACTCCGAATATTGATGATTTGAAGGGTGACTGAACGGCTGTGAGATTACTTTGTGTACGAAAAACTTCCTTTCGCAAATATCTTCAGAGAGAAATACTACAAAAGCTCTTTCCAACATCAAAGATGGGTCACAGGATCTTACCGCGTAAATTATCTACGCACGCATTGCAATAAATTCTTAGTTATTTTCTGAAATTAAAAATAGGTACAAAAAAGTCATGCTAAGAAAGGGAGCGGGACAGTACCATATCTTCTTTGGAGACTTTGTGAGCAGTATTCATTTGGTGTTGACTAAAACGGTTGAAGGTATGCAGAAGTTCAAGTACGAATAGAATAACCATACTTCTCGCTGTAAAATATAATTACTCGTTGTTTAATTTTCTTAAAATCAAAATTTGCTGCAAAAACTAATGTTTGAATATAATAAAGGTTGAAAAACTATTTAGACCTGTATTATATAGCAAAACCCATTGCAAGGAATACACGGTATTTCAGTATAACAGATAACGAATTAGGAAGGCCTGTAGTAAAGAACTAAACCGTATTTACCTGTAATCTGATTGAAAACCTCTTGAGGAAACACCATTTATGCTCAGTCAGGACCGAAAATACAAACATTTTTTCATACTTTAGTAATTATACATAGTTAAATTTAAAGAAAATATTATCCTCTATTACTACTATTAGCTAATAGATCTCAAATAACTTTCATAATTTTAAATTAGAAACGTAAAATTGCATTCTTTATGAACAATGTTTGTATTCTCAAGTCTGATGCAGATTCAGTTTTTGTAACTGCAAGTGGTTTGTTATAAACTGGCAAGATGCTATATATTTTATGTACAAAATAAAATAACTGTATTACTGGACTATTTATATTCGATACTGGATAAAATAGTCTGCAGCCTGTAATATAATTAACTATTTCTTAAGCATTATAAACAATTTCTAAAAAAAAAAAAAAAAAAAAAAAAAAAAGTTATACACAAAATATTTGTGTTAGAAAATATTATTGTCCATCCTGGATGATATCTTACGCTGGGAATTTTTCCTAGTTAAAATATTGCATTAAGAATTGTATTTTTATTTATTAATTTTTCCCACGTACCATTTAATTTCTGATCTGCTATGAATAATTTAGGTTCTGTGTACTTCATATTATTCATTATATAACCAGATTTATAAGTTTAAAAATACCTTTCAAAACTTTCGTGTTTCATAATTTCATTATTCTTCTCGGACGAAGAATAGTTTCGAAATGTTTCCACGTATCAGGTGTAACAGCCAGGTTGCAAGCATTTGCAACGTGAGAAAGCGCGCTGAGTCGAGGTTGTTGGTGATTACCAAAAACCTGTCTTCGGATATTTATGGATTTCTGAGCCATGTCACGATAGCAAAAGTCAGTTTTCACTCGTTGGCGCCGACCTGCTGCACTACGGATGCTGGTGTTTCCGGGCAGTTCTTGCCAGAGGCTAACTACAGTCTATTCCCAATTTCTTAACACTTTTTTAATCAAACATTTGAAAAATCACATGTATAAAGTGTTTTATTGTTTACTAATATCATGTAACAGATTCGTATAGTACTTATGTTCACTTAAAAAGTATTTTAATACAAGTAAAGTTGGACTATTATTTGTATGTTATCTATAAATTAATATAATTCATTTATAATAAATGAGAACAAAATCAGTGATAAAATAGTTTTAGACGACATCTACCCCCAGTGGGGGGGAGGGGGGAAGTGTCAGGAATTTCAAAATTTGCCTCACCCTTTTAAGCGCAAATTTATTCAAACCCAGAGAACCCCATCACCCCCCTCGGGGGGGGGGGGAGAAGTTGCGTACTCTTCTTAAGAATCCCATTGACAATACCCCAATATCAATACCATTATTGTAACCCTCATAATTATATAACCTAATGATTTAATTCTCAACAGAGCAGTTTTCATGGGCTGCTATGGTTGACACTCAAAAATGCTCGCCGACTCTATGTTTGCTAAGTTTTATTATTTTAAGAGTTCTTCACGCATGTTCATATTTAACATATCCCGCTCATAAAATTTCCAGTTTATGGTTTCTGGCGTAGTTGTTGCCACGGAACTTATAAAGAAAGGTTTTTTAATTGATAAATCATTTTTAAATCATTCATTATTTTCTTTATGTAAATAATTATTCAAATATGAGTACAAAAGGGTAAACAGTATCCAAAAGGTATATATAAAACTGACTGCAGACTGAACTCAGTGAGAGAGACAGCTCAGAGAAGGTGGGGACTCCGGAAAATGGTAAGCGCGTACGCCTTTGGCGATGGCATCGACAGTCTCATTGCCGAAAACGCCCATATGACTGGGCAATCAAGCGAAGCGAATATGAATGCCCTTGAGAGTAGCTAATCAAGCTCTATAATGGATAGGGAAAGTTCAATCATTAGGCGGAATTTTCCGATCACCGCCGTGGAATGCCGAAAGAACACTGAGCGAATCCGTATACACCCAAATATCGAGCCAGTGATGATCGAGCACAAATTGTAGAGCTTGAGAAACAGCCGCAGCCTCTGCCTTAAAAATAGAGGAGGAAGGATGGAGTCGAAAACAACCAAAATCGTCTGTGGCGAGAACGTATCATGTGCACACCACAAAACCCGGAGATTTGGAGCCACCTGTGTACAGATTGAAGTGACCATCAGTATGAATCAAGTGTTGTGTATGCAAACCCCGCACCTCTGCTGTAAGCAGACTACCCTTTGAGGCCTGGTGAAAGTGCACTACCTCCGGAATACAGGAATGGGAATCGAAATCCATCAGATAATTCTCGTGTTGATAGACAAGAGGAAAAAGAGGTTCTTAGCTCAAAATATGGGTAAAAACACCGAAACCCAAGGAAAAACGGGATGGTGACAAGGGTGGGCCCGCAGAAAGTTAGCACAGAGCCAATATTACGCGCGGATGGTAGCAATGCTGAGATCATAGGATGGCGCACACGCTTCGCCATGTAAGACAGGAATCGGGTTAGAAGCCATCACTCTGAGACAGAAACGCAGACAAACATTCTGGAGCGTCTTCAACACATTCCCAACAGACTGGGGGACCAGGGTCATGAAGAAGGAGCCAAAGTCCATTTCAGACCAAATTAGTGTTTTGTACAAGGACAACATAGTTGGGGTGTCCCCCCCCCCAACGAGAATGACTAACCACCTTAAGGATGTCAACTGCCTTCCGTGTACGGGTTTGAAGATAGTCTAATTCTGGTCGCCAGATCACTTTACAATACTAAAGGATCCCTCACCTTAAGGATGTCAACTGCCTTCCGTGTACGGGTTTGAAGATAGTCTAATTCTGGTCGCCAGATCACTTTACAATACTAAAGGATCCCTAAATATTTATGGACTATGACCACAGGAACCTTGGTGCACAGCACACAAAGGTATAGAAGTGGAGGAAAGACCAGTTTCTTCGTGAACAAAAGGATCGAGGAGCTTCAAAGGAGAAAGAGTAAGATGTTGATCGCAGAGCCAATCGGACAGAGACTGGAGAGCTGCGTTGACAACAGACACGCCATCCTCTATAGACCTGCCATCACAATACAAAACCACATGTTCTGCGCATGAATGGGCACGGACCTTTGTCCCCAAATAGAAGGATGAACGTTGAAGGTAAATGACAAAGAAGAGGGGACTGAGAATGCTTCCTTGAGGGACGCCCAGATAATGGTTCCCAGCAGAGGATATGTAATTACCAATTTTAAGTTGACTACTGTGTCCCAAATCCGCTGCAGAAGAAGGAACCCCTCAGGCGGCAAACGATCCAAGTGAGAATAAGAAATCCCATCAAAACCAGAAGCAGTTGCCATACGATGAACAGAGTGTGGGATCTCCTCGACGCTGACCGGGCATAGCAAATGACGAGTGTCAACCAAGAATCGTCGCTCATAAGGAGCGAGATCATCCACTGGTGTAATTTCTGCCAGCGAAGGTACATAATCGGGGGCGAGTGTAGATTGCGAGGCGTGGAGCATGTCAGAACCAAAAACCGGTGTGGCTTCTATAGAACCAGGATTCCGTAAGGAGCTAATTTGTTGCCAGATTTGGGACAGAGAGGAACCATCATTCAAAGAAGAACAAACTCGCAGCCAATGAGTCTTTTTTGAGTTGCGAATCGTAAAACAAAAATGAGCATGAGTCTGTTGATAGGTGAAGTTATCACGTGTGCTGCATATGCTATAGACGTGCAGCACAGCCTTACGAGCCGTCAGAGGATCAGAACAAACATCACACGACCAATAACATCGAGTAGAACGAAAAGGCCGAACGGACTTCCTAAGAGGGGCCAAGAACTAAATGGCCTCATGGATAGCAGCTTCCAACAAACCGTAGTTCTGGTAAAGAAAGGACCATGTGCAACCACATTGTCGGATCAACCTTCGAAGCATCTCCATATACCTGCCCTAATTGGTCTGAGCATACACAAAACCAGCATACCACATAGGAGAGCAAACTGCAGGAACACAATGAGCATCGAAGCAGGCGAGAAGTAGATCCACAAGGATAGGAAAATGGTCACTGCCTAGCGGATCAGCCAGCATACGCCGTGAAATGAGAGGGACTAAGGATGCCGAACAGAAGGTAAAATTAATGGCGGAGCTCCGTTTATCTTGGGAGCCCAAGAGTATGGCCTCCAGTGTTAAGCACCACGAAGGGCGATGTCGAGATCGAAGCAGCGAGACATTTACCAGCGTTGTCAGAACAAGGATTACCCCATATAGGGTGGCGTGCATTAAAATCACTCCCTATGATATCCTGCCCAGAGAAAGAGTCAAAAAGAGCAAATAAATCCGCTTGTGAAAATAAACGCCATTGCGGAGCATATAAAACATAAAAGGAAGTAGGCCGACCAGCCATCAAAACATTACAACCAACGATCTCCAGCTGTGGGTGGGCAATGTCCACTGCAATTTGTTGCGACGCCACGCTATTGAAAACAAGGACTGCCACGCCATTTAGAAATGGCGTGACATTGTCATAGAATGGGAACCCCGAGAAAACCGCCCGACCATCATAAGAGGTCAAATGAGTTTCCTGTAAGAATATAATATCAATTTGATTGGTAACGACATAATGAAACAGTTGCTCTCGTTGTTGAGTGCGAGAGTGACAGTTCCATTGCAGTTTCCTCATATTAGGGCTGAGAATGGCAACCAGAAGACGAGTCTTCTCGAAGGTGGAAAAGTTGCTGAAGACGAGCAATGGTTTTTCCAAGTGGGGTGTGTTCGTATTCTGCAGTCGCAACGATAAACAAAGCCCACATTGCATCCTACAGGTCTTGCCCCACAGTTATGATAATGGGTGCGGGGTCGGTCGAGCATGCACCCTGGTCCAGAAGAACCAAAGAGGAAGGCGGTATGCTCCGAAGGGCAACATCATTAACAGAGGTTGCGATCTCCGGTTCAACTGGGTGTAGTAGAGCACAGTTGAAGACGGAGCAGTCGTATGAGATTTTTTAATCGTCAAAGGATGAAGTTAAAGAACCGTAGAGTCAGAAGTAGTAGATTTAAGCTTGGCTGACATTTCGTTCGCAATCACATCTACCAGGGATCGTTTGGCCTGCAACCTCACCTTATCTGAAAAAAGTTGGGCAGACGAAAAGGTTACAGGCTGGCTTAGTAGTGGGAGTTCAAGAAAGAGCTTGGAGCCAAAGAAGAACGAAAATAAGGGGGAAACGCAGCCGTATATTGCGCCACCTGTGGCACAGCCTGTCGGAAAGCCTGGTCCGGAACCTGTTGGAACATCTGGGATCCTGGTGAGACCCGATATTTCGCCTGCAGGTAAGAAAGGTTATGGGTAACCATAAGCTTTTTGATTTCTGTCTTAATCTTCACTGCAGACAAAGGTCTTTATCCTAAACAAAATGATCACACTGACAATTAGGCCAAGAGAGTTGAGTCGCTAAACAGTTAGCACTCGCGTGATCAACCCCACACCTGGGCCACCGCAATGTCTTGCTTCTGCATAGCTTGGCAGTGTGGCCAAAACAAGAAGAGTGAGAACACAAGATCACTCTGGGAACCCTATGAGAAACATCATAATAATGTTTATAAATAGACCCTTACCTGGTATAAATTGGCCTTTAAACGTAATACATGTCAATTTGGTGGGCTTGAACACAACCGAACCGCCCTCATAAAAATGCTTATGTAGCCGTTGTACCCTCAGAACAAGCAAAGAAGATTCCAAGCCGTGCAAAATATCATCCTCCGAAAAGTCCAAAGCGATACTGTAAACCAAACCCTGTTTTTGCAACAGAGCTGGCGGAATATAAAGATTTAACTGCAAATTCAACAACTTTACATCATGAACTATCGCATTCGCCGCCGAAGCGGACTTCAGGATAATTTTAAGACGATTGGGACCCGCTCGAAGAATTTCCAACATATGTGCGGGAAAATCTAAATGGATTATACCGATTTTGAGTGTATGAAGATTGGCGAAATTTTTTATCCATACTTTCCACGAACACTATATACGGCCCAAGAGCAGAGGCAGGATCCGTAAGTTTCGCCACCGGTTTGCCGAAGAGAGCCGTCAACGTCTGAGACAGTGCTGTGGTCAGGTGCAGTATTGGAGCCAACAGGTTGCCGTAAAGAAGAGGTGTTGGGAGGAGACTCATTAGAGGCGGGCAAGGTATCGGCAGGAGGACTCACCTCAACATCCGTACCGCCGACCTCCATTCCGCTACTTATAGACGCCCCATGTCGACAATCCATTAGGAAGCACCCATGCGAAAATGTTCACGACGCAGTGCACGAAAAAAATTAATGATGAAAAAAACTCACAAAATCAAAACAACTCACAGATAACACGATAAAGAGTGAAAGAAGTAAACATCACCGGAGACTACACCTGGAGAGAGTGCGATCAACACGACGTGTGTGCACGGCTCAAGAATTCGTCGGTTGAATCGGTAGTGACGTGATCAAGGCTCAGAACAATTCAAAATTTCCTCAGGTGGGCAGGCTTCGAATACACACGCGCGCGGAGAGGGTGTATGTAGGTAAGTACAGAAAGGTTGATGAAAGGAAGAGGTAAATAGAAAACGACAGAGAGCAATACCGGCTGCAGAGAGTCGAAGCTGCTAGCACCGCGCAGGTAGAGATCAAGTGACAGCTGCACAGGACAATGCAGATTTGCATTAATAATATGGAAGTATTGTTACAATTTTACCACTCGTAACAAGGTATTTAAATAATATATATTTCCAACAAAACTAAAGCCAACCGAAAGCCCGCACGCTTTCCACAAAAACGTGCCTTAAAAGTTTGCACTCTGTATTAAAAACAGCTAGCTGAATAAACTGTTTAAAACCAATTATCAGTTCTTTACTAAGAGTTACCGCCGGGTTTTGCTCTAGCTAGGTCGCCATCTTCTCAATAATTACGTTACCTCGACAAAGTGAGACGGCCTGCACGGAAAATACGCCGTCTCTTCTATCAACCAACACTATGCCCTATCCAACTAACTCGAAGCCTACACGAAGTTAGCTACGTGGCGTGAGCTGACAGTCTCCGTTTCTGTTAAAAATTAATAGCCTGCTTGGGAATTACTTTAAAACTTTGACAAACTATTACCAAACACTAGCCTGCTGTGCGGAAACTTTCAAGTTCTACGTAGAGGTTCGTAACGAAGAACTTTTGATGTCCGGCGCGGAAGATTGCTTGAAATTCGGGGCATAGGCTACCATCTCGCTCGGCCACTTCCTCACAACTAACGCCTCTAGTTCCGCGCAGACATAAGAAAAACTATATGTTCATTTGTTTGAGTTATGAAATTAAATATTAAAATAGTAATGAAATGTTCTTTATTTTCTTGAATTTGAGAAACTAAATGATAAAACAGATTTGACTTTTGTATTTTCAAGGGTTTTGAGAAAATTAACATAGCATTGATAATAGATACATATGAATAGATGGCCTCTGTTATACTCATATGGCCAGAAAAAATAAACGTGTGATAACTCTAAAATTTTGGACATTTAAATTCAATCCAGTATTATGAACTGAGAAATTATGGCCTCTGTT
Organism: Dryococelus australis; assembly: GCA_029891345.1. NCBI lineage: Eukaryota > Metazoa > Arthropoda > Insecta > Phasmatodea > Phasmatidae > Dryococelus > Dryococelus australis. The sequence continues at coordinate 23,315,967 of CM057007.1, read as the reverse complement.
TTGTCCATATGGCCAATAAATTAATTGTGACAAAAATTAAAATTTTGGGAAAATAAATTTTACGTGGTAACTGACGAAAGAGGAAACATGGACACTGTAATAGTCATATGGCCAGAGTGTTAATGCGATTATATTTTACCCAACCGGGGAAAACTGTAAAACAAATCTTAAAATCTTTCCAGAAATTGAATGATTTATAATTAAACATTTTTGATAATGGTTTTGTAAAGACGTACAAATGATAATTGAATATTTATCCTGCATTGTAACCTAAGAAAATATTTTAAAAAAAGTTGTACCTGAAATAATTTGGGAAAGTTATTTTAGAATCCCAGTGGTACTATATAAGTATTTTTCAAATATATTGGAAAGACTTATATTATACAAAAATATATAGTTATATTGTTATATTAACAAATGAAAATCAATGTGTAGAAAATGAAATAAAATTGCAAATGAATAACAGTATAAAAATCCATGTGTGTTTATGTGAGTTAGCTGTATTTTCCTAACATTTTTGGTTTTGTCTTAATCACCACTTTGTCTAAGCAAGGTTTTTCTTCGCCTAGTTGAAATGTATTGTTGGACATTTTTGCAAGTTCACTTTGTCGCGTCCTTGGGAACAAGAGCGTACGAAAAAGTACGCTGTGTTCCTTATACTGGGGACGTTTCGTGCAGCTTACAATAAAATACCTTGGCGGTGGCCCTTCGACAGGCCCGAGGAAATGCAGCGGTGAACCACCTGACACCAGATGGCCTCCAGGAACCACAACGGCGCCGTATACTTACTCCCGCGCAGCGGCGATCTGTTGAATGGGCCCTGGAGCTGGTCAGACGACGCCTCGCTGTTTATCGCCACCCCAGGCGATTGATGATTCCCGAAGAGCGCGCTTACTACCTCGCGAAACATTTTGTCTTTTTTTTTATTTTTACGTCGAAGTTAATGCGGGGTCGAGAGCGCTAACCACCACGGAAAATATTTCACGTCACCAAACGAGTTCTAACGTAGCTGTCCTGCTTGCGTGTACGACATGGACGGGGATAAGTTCACAATGTGATCGCGGAATAAACGTTCCCTCAAAATGTACACTGCGTCGCCTTTTTTAGGGCAGTTCTACGCCCGCGCGGCACACTAAGGGTCGGTTGCAGCATCGCCCCGGATTCGAGATCGAATGATCCTAGTTCCGAACCAGAATCCAGTTTGATCTTTGTTCCAATGTAAAAGTGTTGCACCAACGAAATTTCACGATTCTGGATCTTCGAGTCGTCGATCTTTGAGAGATCGATATTAAGTATGAGACAAATTTTGCTATTGGTTCTCATTATAGGTATGACGTCATGTAAGTAGGCGTATTATTCATATTAGATAGAACTAGATCTACGATCTTTTATCTGTTTTAAGTGGATTATTGTTGTACGAATTTTGCTGAGTAATATTCAAGTGCATATAATGTTGTTTTAATTTCCCAAGAAAACAATCTGTTGGCGTATTTTAAAACTACATTTATCGACGACGGCTGCTGATCTCGGATCGAGATTTCGAACGGCCAATTTCGGTGGTTCGAAATGAACTTAATCTCGATCTCCAGTCCAGCTCTGAACTCGAATGGTGGAACAGTTTTCAGCGTCGATCTTAGATCCGATCTCAGAGCGAGTTTCGAACCACAATGATGCAACCGGCCCTAAGATATGCGTATTTTTCGTGGGCTACTTTTTTTTTTTTTCTACAACACCGAGCAAAGTTTATCGCGACACATTTGCAAACTCTACCCCGAGTCTTGCATTTATTTGCAATGAATGTTTTAATGCCACGGCTCGTCGGCGCGCGATCATAAGACAAAGTCCCCATAGTACTGTCCTCTCGCCTCGCACGTATGTTCCGTTCGTACGTCACGAGCAACAAACAGCTGATCGCCCGCGTCGTGCGCGAAATGCTCACTTGCGGAACTCCGTTGACTGACAACTCCGACTAACTTGCGCGTACGTCCTCGAGGCACTCTTGTCCACACTTCAAAGGACCCTCGGGCGCACTCGTTCACGGGCTCACGTACTCTCCGTTCATCACGAACACCCGAACGCGACCTCTACTCGCGCAGTTCTCAGCTCATTCTCCTTCTTCTTCTTTTTCTTCTGACTGGCCTTAGGCATATTAACCTGTACAGCCAATGAATGTCACAAAATTCAAATAAAACTCAAAAGCTCAATAAACGTCAAAAAGCTAAAAGTCCAAAATCGAAATCTCATTAGACTCGCCAAACTATCAAACGCCGCCCACACAAAGTGACGCCGAGATCCCGATGCCGAGGTTCAAAAATACGAACCTTTAGACGACGGCAGACACTACACTACTTCCGTACTCTCAGCTAAGACTGCCCGTCGCTCGACCCGCCGACTATGCACAGCGCCGATCAGGTGACGTCACCCACTCGCCAGTCGCGCCACGCGGCGGCGACTCTATACAATGTTTTATATAATTTGGCAAACAAATTTGCAAACGATTAGCATGAAACACGCGTGATTATAAAACAAAGCATAGATAATATGGAAAATAAATTAGAGATACTTAACACGTATTAATATAATATAAAGGCCGGCCATTAATAGTTATTCTAAAACTAAGTAATATGAGTTACCAGACAGTGCTACCAACCGCTGAAAAACACAGACATAATAAATATTACTGTGGCGATATTCCGATCGCCACAAGTTGTGTTGGGAAAGGCTAGTAAGCGATAAATATATCGCAAAATAGCATTCAAACGAATGCGTACGAATGGGGTGCGTTATCTCCCGAGCGAGATTTTCTATAAGTGGTAAAGCTTCGTCAGCTTGAGACGGACGAATACCTGAAAGTGGAACTTGAGCAGGGTTCTTCAGAAAAGTTCGAAGTAACCGCGGATGTACTCTATTCCCTGTTACTTCGTACTTTTCTGAAGCCCTGCTCATTTTCTGCTTTCAGGTATCGATAATGTGTCGCACCGCCACGCGTGGAAAAACGATAGCACGTGACGTCTAAAGCATCTTCTCCGCTGCCATTTGCTCAGCGAATACTACGTCATTCCTGAGGTCGCGGGCGAGGTGCGCGCCAGTCGAACGGCTGCGGGGAAAGCCTTGGTTTGCCGTGCGTATATGTTCGCGAGGATCGCTCTAAGACACGAACTTCCTGCGCCTATTTTGGTGGAGCTTCTGATCTGCAACTAAGCTATGGCAAAGGACTTATAAAATATACACGTGCATGGAACATGTTTTAGGAGAATTACGTGTTGATAATTTTTGCTATATTACATCTAGTATTTCAAACATATTTTCACTATTATTATGAATACTGTCGATATTTAATATTTGCAACATTGAACTGGAATTAAATAACAATTTACATATGAAAAATACTATAAATGAAGATAATTTTCTTACATTTTACTTACAAATGTTGTTAAAGTGTGATTCTATCTTCACTACAACTGAAACATCCTGTGTGTGGTATGACGGGTTAGGAGCCAAATCGTCTACACCTTTACAAAATTTATGAAGTTTAAGATTGGACCAAATGTATTTCAACCCATGTACGCAATGCTGCGTTACGTTCACGGAAAAAGGAAAATCATAAAACACACGCATGCCATTGACATTTCTTTGTAACTCCTCATGCCTATTTTGTAAGCTACATATAACTTTTTTGTCTTACAAAGGGTGGAAAACAGAGGAACTAAGTTTATTGTATCAGCGTAAAAATAATAAACATTAACGAATATTCAGAAATTCATATAGAGTGAAATGATCTTTCACGTATTTTATGCTCTCATGAGAACAGTAGTTAATTGTGTATTAACTGGAGTGGAGTGTAGAGATTTGGACGGCTCTTAACATCGTGGTCTTGAGAGCCGTTGAAGGAGAAGCGAGGTGAGTATGGAGTAACGACGGAATGAAAGTGGTGAGGGGAACGGAATATCCCTGGAAAAAAAACCCCGCCGACGAGCGGCATCATCCGGCACGATTCTCACTTGCGAAAATTGGGGAGCGATCCGGCCCGGGCATCGAACCCGGTTCGCCTTGGTAGGAGGCGAGTAGTCCAACCACTACACACCCGTGGTCCAATAACATTTGGAAAAAAAAAGCCAAAAAGTGACATGGCATTTGTATATTTGCCAATTCTCGCGATTCGATTGTGGCGAGAAGTAATGACTGGTATCTGTATTAGTGAAAGGTAAAATTACTGAAGTTTTATTTTATATGAATGGCTGAATACGAAGTCTCGTATATGAAGAAATGTCACACTTTAATAAAACTACAGCGCTACTGAACTCGCGCCTATTACGGTTTCCTTCCGTTCACTGAAGGATACTTTCTAGTAAAGGCTGTTCACGATAAAGTGAGCACTTTCTAAAATAACTTCAGAAAATGTCATTGCACCTTCCTGCAAATACTTTAACACGCGCACTGAGCGACATGCGCCCAGTTAAGTTAGCAACGATGGATGGGAATGTAGTTTCGTATTTTAACGTCGAATAAAAAGTGTAACCATTTCTGTTAACTTCAATAATTTCTTTAGCTTTTTTTTTTTTTTGCTTCGAAGTGTAAAAATTAGCATATTTTTCAAATATTTACTTTTCTGATAATTTCACAGTTTCACTTGACCGACGCATGAATAACGTGACGAGGCCCATGGCAATGTTCATTTCGTATAAGGCGGAAGAGTATGTATTGTGCATACAATTAGATCTTAAGCAGGGCTTTCAGAAATGTTAAGGTCATTTTAACGTGAATAACCTATAGCTCATCACCATCTTATAGAGTCATTCCTGAGAGCGTAGCCTCATTTATAAACATTTCAGTCCCCGTCATTTCAGTTCTTTACATAACGGCTGATGGTATATTATTTTAGTAATGCAAAATATCGCGCTAATATTACCATTTTCTACCCTAACTAGTTAGAGTTGGATAAGTCCTCAGCAAAAATTAAAGCGGCCCCACATGAGTACAGTCAACAGTGACAAGGTTTAAATAGCTCGAATTCGTATTTCAATGGCGATGAAAACTGATGTATCAGAAACAAAACTACTTACGCTCGGAATGAAATCAAACAAGCTTTGAGTGATCAAAAATAGCCCATGGTCATGTTTCATTGAAAGAGCATGCATTGCCAATTTATTCATGAAATAGAGGACGGGAGTAATCTCTAAGTGTGATAGGGGCCATGGGTGGGAGTCGTGCAGGACGATGCCGTTGGTCGGCGGGTTTTCTCGAGTATCTCCCGTTTCCCCAACCCCTTTATTTCGGCGCCACTCCATATTCACTTGAATCACCCTCATCGGCTCTCAAGACATCGCTGTTAAGAGCGTCCCAAATCTCTTCACTCACTTTTTAAGTGGGATAATTAAACTCCACTTTCACAGCTGTAGGAAATATCATCCATATGAAATACGGTCCTGTGGTGCAATAATTATAATGTCTTGTGAGATGGAGCAGGCGCTGTTTATGGACGTTAGAAGACAAGCATTGTCTGGCAGATTCTCCCATGCAAAGTATTACTATATAGTAACCATAGAAAGACAGTATGGTTAGTAGAGGACGTGTAATGTTCTAGCTAAGCACCAAAGGCGTCAGATGTGATAAATATACATTTAAAACCATACAGTATTAATTCAGAAAATAATAAAAATGCTTTTTAACAAAACATTCATGATGTAAGTGTGTGCCTTTATATATATATATATGCCTTTATATATATATATAAAGAGAGACAGAGAGTTCATATACATCCATAGTCACATGTACATGTAAAACACATTCAAAAGGACATACATACATACATTAATTTGTACGTAAAAACAAATAAAAAAAGAGGCAACATATAACATTATTTTATTGTAACAAGTAAACTTTCAAGGTTCTTCACGAGGGGTGACTGTTCTTTATTACATTAGAAATAATGTCCATCTTCGTGTTGAGCGTTTCCATTTCTGACGGATGCTGGGCGTCAGCTTCACGCGAGCGCCCGTACTTCTTCATTGGAAGAGCGAGTAGCCTCGCATCCACGGTCTTAGGGTCCTGGAATCCAGTGAAGTAGCTGACGGCTAGTCCGACCACGACGACCACGAGTGTTCCAACGAGGCAGTAGTAGTAGAATGATATCTTGTAAAGAACAAAGGCGTCGTCACCCATTCCTTCAGGTAGCGGCGTCGGCCTGCTGGAGGGCAGAGATCATAATTAAGCCTCGGCTTTCACCTATAGTGCAGAATTATTTCGTTTTCATGTCATATTTCAGTTTCAGAGGCAATACTGGAAGTGTTTGATCATAGAAGATTCACAATTTAGCAGTTGTTTAGTAATTTTATCATCTAATTTACTCTGTGTGTTATTTCCTGCTTGCAAAAAGGGCAGATACGTATTGTTACAATTTCTCTCTCTAGAAATTAAGTGGGCTATACCAAGTTGGTTAAGGGATGGAGGTCTTAATCAAATAAAAGAATTAATTACATTTTTCTTATTTTATTTACAATAACTACAGCAAAATTCTCTAAACTCAAATTCTTATATCAATTGATATTACTTACTGTTCACAATTAACACAAATTAATAAAATTTATAATTACGACATATAAATCAATGAAATTAAATAATTAAAGATCAGTACCAATAGACAGTGTATCAACCTATTCAATTATTTTATAGTTTATACGACCATATTTGAAAGTTCGAATATTTATAATAAAAACCAGTATTGCACTTCCATTCAGTCCGATCTCAGTTCAGTCCATGTCCCGCCAGTCGCAATGTTCTATAGTCATCCAAGCGCCCTCGCTCACAGTAGGATTCACTCGTGTGTTTCACACCCTCTCGTCCACTCAAGCCACGAACACCTCACTCGCCGTCGTCCTGCAATCTCCAGTCGTCGTCCACACTTCGCTTCGCTCGCGCACACTCGGCCAGACGCCCTCCCGTCAAAGACTGCCGGCCGCTGGGTTGCGTCAGTACATATAGTGTCTTAGGCTGCCACCTAGAATCTTCCCCAACTTGCGTGATGCGTCGCGGAGGGCTGAGATGCCAGCCAATCTCACCAGAACATTCTTGCGTCGTCGCTAAACGTATCGGGAACTCTAACAGGCGAGAGGAGATCTGTGACGCCAGCAAGTTTCACTACCGTCGGCATTCACGGAATTCCCAGAAGGGGCGGGGAGGGAAGACAGCCACGAGCGCATCGTTCCAGGAAGAGAGGAGGGCGAGGTGGGTTTCCGATTACGGCTCGGGGCAACAGAGTCGGCGCCAGCTGCCGCAAGTAACACTGTCTCCTCCTTAAGTCGGTTCGTCCCTAACAGACTCTACAGAATCAGGACATTCGTACAGCGCCAGTCGGTCGATGTGAACAACCTTAGGCTTTGCCCGAGAGCCCAGTCGGCAAATCTTGTAGACCACATCATTTATCCACTTCAAGATCCTGTACGGGCCTTTCCAATATTTCTGTAGCTTCTGACAGTATCCCTTCTTCCTTTGAGGGTTGTACATCCACACCAGCTGTCCTTCTTGAAAAGTCTCCTCTTGTTTTCTTCGGTCATATAGTGTTTTCATTCTATCACTGTTAATTTTAAGGTGCCTCCGGACAAATTCATGAATGTCGGTTAATTTCTGACATAACTTAATAGCATATTCTGGAGTGGCTGCTTCTTCCTCCACTGGATGTCCGAACAGCAGGTCACCAGGTAGGCAGATCTCTCTCCCATACAGCATCCTTGAAGGTGTTACCCCTGTTGACTCGTGGACCACTGAGCGATATGCGAGAAGAAATAAGGGAACCTTAGAGTCACAATCCCTCTGATTGTCTTCTACGAAGATAACCAGATACTGTTCCAGAGTACGATTTAGCTTCTCAACCATTCCATCCGACTGAGGGTGTAATGCTGTGGCTGGGGTTCTCTTCATTCCTAAAATACTCGTTACTTCTTAGAAAAGAGTTGCTTCAAAATTTCGTCCTTGGTCCGAATGAAGCTTAGTGGCACTCCAAACCTGGAGAAAACATGCTCGACAAGATCATCAGCTACTGTGCCTTCCTCTTGATTCGACACCGGTATGACCTCGGGCCACTTTGTGAAATAGTCATGTGCTACCAGATGGTATCCATTTCCCCTCTCAGTGATTGGTAAGGGTCCGAGAATGTCAACTGCCGTCCTCTCGAATAGGGCCTCAAAATTGTACTTCTGGAGGGTACCGCATCCCTTAACCCTTCCTTGCAGTACATGCATCACACAGACGGCACCACTTTTCAACATCCTGCCGACAATGCAGCCAATAGAATCTAATTCGGACTCTGTCAAGTGCCTTATCTACACAGAAGTGACCACCTGCTGCTGTGTTGTGCAGTTCTCTTAGCACTTCTGGGATTCGGTGGTCTGGTAGCACCAATTATAAATGACTTTGTCTCCCATCGTTAATTTCCCAATTCCTGTAAAGCTCACCATTCTTTACAACAAGAGAATTCCACTGTCCCCAGAATGCCTTGACTGTCACGACTAGGATAGATATCTCCTCCCATCTCGGGTGCTACCTGGTTTCCTTCCAATCCAATATTGGACGCAAGGTGGGGTCACTTACCTGATCATTTCTTATCCTTTTCGTCCCATGTGGATGACCCATCACCAGATGCATTGCCTTGAATTCTTGTCCTCTTTGCTTTCCACAATACACCAACCTCCTCCTCTTGGCATTCACAATGAGAACAGAATGGTTCGCTTGGTCTCCTGGAGAGTGCGTCTGCAATGCTGTGAAGGAATACAGACCTGTGTTGTATTTCAAATTCACATTCTTGCAGGTGCTGTACCATCAAGGCTATTTCATCTTCAGGGTTCTTGAAATTTAGCAGCCAGCGTAATGAGAAATTATAAATTCTTAGGATGAAGTGTCTGCCATGAAGATATGGATCAAAATGTGCACTCGCCTTCACCACTGCCAAAAGCTCCCTGTATATCACACAGTAGTTCCTCTCGGGTTTGTGTAGTACCTTACTGAACTACTCCAATGTCCTTGGTCTGAGATAACACAGCCCCTATTCCAACATCACTAACACCAGTATCCACAATAAATTCACCCTCTGTACTCGGGAAGCCCAGTACTGTGGGAGATATCAGAATTTTCTTTAGTCTATTGAAAGCAATTTCGCACTCTGGGGTCCAACAAAACTTTATTTTTGCATCAGTCAATTCATGCAGAGGTTTAGTGATAGTGGTGAACCCAGGCACAATCGACAGTAGTAAGCACATAAGCACAGGAAACTTCGAATTTCAGTGTTATCCTTTGGTAAAGGCCAGCCGCTTATTGCTCTGATCTTCTCAGGGTCTGTTTCAATCCCATGGGCCGATACAACATGTGCCAAAAAATTAATTTTCTTTTGGAAAAGGTGGCATTTCTTGGGAACCAATTTCTGATTGGCCACAGTCACTTTCTGAATCACAGAATCTAATCGTGCCAGGTGCTCTTCAAAAGTTCTTTCTGTGACCACAATGTCGTCAAGGTACACCTGACAAATCTGAAAGGGCAGAACTTTCTTCATTAGTCGTTCGAAGGTGGCAGAGGCATTGCATAGCCCAAAGGGCATAACCTTGAATTGCCAGGTTCCTTTCCCTTGGACACAAAAGGCGGTCTTTTCCTTGTCTTCCCGGACCATCTCGCAATGCCAATACCTGCTCTTCATGTCTAGAGTAGAAAACCACTGTGAGCCTGCTAGGCTATTCAGAGTGTCGTCTATCCTAGGGAGTGAGTAAGAATCTTTCTTGGTCACATTATTAAATTGGCGATAATCAACACAAAATCTAATACAGTCATCTTTCTGTTTTACAAGCAAAATGGGAGAAGACCATGGACTGACTGATGGCTCTATCACATCTAAATCCCTCATTTCTTACAGAATACCGTCAATGACCTCATATGAAGCTGGAGGTAGTCGCCTTGGTAGCTGTTTTATGGGTCTGGCATAGCCTGTGTCGATGTGGTGGCATGCAATATTAGTTCTGCCAAGATCATTGGGCTCGCAGGAGAAAGTACCTCTATTTCTTTGTAACAATTTTAAACTGCCCTCTCCTGTCGCCAGTTGAGGTTTTCTATTATTCTTGTCAGCAGTTCCCCCAGAGAATCTGGAAGAGGACATTCAGTGTGTTGTAACAGTGAAGCTTCTGGAACATTTGGAAGTAGCTGTGAGACCTGCTTGCAAAACCATATCGGGGCCCCCTCTTCAAGGCGGACAGCATGGTAAGACAAATTAATCGTCCTAACAGGCAAACTGTCCGATTTTGAAAAAATCAATGCCCTGGCTACAATGACACCATCGGGTAAAAATGCCACCTTTCTGAGCTGCTTCGATTATGCCCAATGGCCTGACAACTTCTCCCTGGCATCTGCCTGGAATAACAACTTCTCTACAAGCAGGGAGAACAGTCGACTGATTACACACTACTGGGCAGCTCATTGGCGAAGACAAATTTCGTCGTGTCGACACTACCAACTCGGTATTACCTAAACGTAACACCCCCAGTCGAGTATCAATACAGCATCCCAGATTACGTAATACATCAAGACTCAAAATTTATTCGTCCTCTATTTCTACTATGTATATATCATGCTCTATCTCAAGGTTACCGAGCTGTAAGAGTAACCTTCTCTTGCCTTTGACGGGTGTGGTCTCGCCCATTACTGTTGTATAAATAGCTGTGATCTATGTTCTTAAGTGATGATCGCTGGAGGGAAGGCCCAAGAATGTCGGGTCTTAACCACTGTTATAGTCGCTCATGTGTCATTGACCATCTGACAAGAAAAATCATCTAGGTTCCCCTCCACCAATATGACATTGAAGTCTTGTTTCATTGAGCGCACTTGCAAAAGCATTGGGGCTTTCTCTCCAGCAATCACCGATCTTTACCCCTCAAGACCGGTGTTAAAAAGTTTCCCGAAGACATTGCACTCTCACCTGCCCCTTGGTGCCTGCTCCCTGGCTGTTGCTGCTGTTGCTGAAAACAGTTGGCTCTCAGGTGCCCCAGCTGTCCACACGTCCAACATTCCGGCCATTTAGGTGAGGGACAGTGAGTCTCCATAGTGCGCACCCTGGAGGCGATGTCCCTCATGGTCGTCTGAAAATCCTTGAACATCACCTTGATGCTGTCGTCCTCCCCTTCATCAAGCATCACTGCCCGCACTGGACGTCGGGACCCTGATGACTGCAGTGCTGACTCCACTTCCAATGCTCGGGCCAAGGCATCCCGCACAGCTTGCCGCACGTCGGTGTCAGCGATAGCATCTACGAAGAAGCCGACGGCGATGACATCTAATGCCTCTTCCGAGCATCCCTCCAGAAACTTGTGCGACAGCCTCACAATGTCCTGCCACAGCTCCTGCAGCGGTTCGCCGGGTCGCTGGGTGCGGTTTCGCAGTAGCGCGTGGGGGGCGCTCCGCAGGTGCTGGTCGTCGAATCGAATCTCCAAAGCCGGCACCAGTGTGGAATATTCTAGACGATGTCGTTTCGGCAGCGACTGCAGTATGCTCAATGCTGGGCCCCTCAGTACAGCCGCCAGGTAGTACGCCTGCTGCTCTTCAGTCCAGCCAATCAGGGTGGCCACGATCTCGAACTGGTGCTGGTATTCGCGCCAAGATGTCTGTCCATCGTAGGGGGCGGGCTTAGCTGTCGCTCCTTTACCCACACCTGGCTGGGGCGTACCTACACTGCAGAATTGCTGCGCCTCCCTTGTGATGGCTGCACTGGCGGCGACCTCTACCTTCTTCTCGCTGCCCGCACTCGTCCTCTCGGTGGTGATCAATATCAGCTCCTTTTCCGCCCCTGCATGTCGTCACCCCTGCTGTTTCAAGAACTCCTGCCATTCCTTCTTGAGGGTACTCGCCTCTTGGTCCATTTTATATTCGACATTGTCTAACCATTCGTTACCACTGTCCATCCTTTCATTCACACTGTCCCTTACGCTATCACTTTTCTTGTCCACGCAGTCTATTTTATTGTTCACTAATTCGCTTACACCGTTTATCTTTCTGGCCACATTCTCATTCCCATTGTCTATTTTCTTGTCTACTACTTCGCTAACACTGTCTATTTTCTTGTTTACTAGTTCACTAACACTAATAATAGATCCACTAACACTATTAATAGATTCACTAACACTATTAACAGATTCACTAACACTATCTATTTGACTATTTAAATTTTCATTTACATTACTAATTTGACTATTTATAGATTCTATTTTGCTATTTATCTGGCCACTCAAACTTTCTATTAAATAGCGAAGTGCTTCCATGTCTGCCGACATTTTTCTAGTTAACATTCAAGAAATTCTAAACAATTCCTCGGCCTATTGCTCAAATATAGTTATATTTACAAATACTAATGACAATTGTTTTAATTATTTTATTCTTATAGAATGTCTCCATCTCACTTCTGACGCCAATGTTACAATTTCTCTCTCTAGAAATTAAGTGGGCTATACCAAGTTCGTTAACGGATAGAGGTTTTAATCAAACAAAATAATTAATTATAATTTCCTTATTTTATTTACAATAACTATAGCAAAATTCTCTGAACTCAAATTCTCACAGTCAATTGATATCACTTACTGTTCACAATTTACACCAATTAATAAAATTTATAATAACGACATAGAAATCAATAAAATTAAATAATTAAAGATCAGTCCCAACAGACAGTGTATCAACCTATTCAATTATTTTAGAATTTATGCGTCCATATTTGATAGTTCGAATATTTACAGTAAAATCCGTATTACACCTCAGTTCAGTCCATGTCCCGCCAGTCGCAATGTTCTAGAGTCCTCCAAGCGCCCTCGCGCACAGTAGGCTTCACTCGTCGGCTTCACACCCTCTCGTCTATTCAAGCCACGAACACCTCACTCGCCGTCGTCCCGCAATCTCCAGTCGTCGTCCACACTGGTTTTCGCTCGCGCACACCCGCCAGATGGCCACCGCCAAAGACTGCCGGCCGCTGAGTTGCGGCAGTACATATAGTGTCTTAGGCCGCCACCTAGAATCTTCCCCAACCCGCGTGATGCGTCGTGGAGGGCTGGGGCGCCAGCCAGTCTCCCCAGAACAATCTTGCGTCGTCGCTAAACGTATCGGAAACTCTAGCAGGCTAGAGGAGGTCTGTGACGCCAGCAAGCCTCGCCGCTGTCGGCATTCACGGGATTCCCAGAAGGGGAGCAGACAGCCACGAGCGCATCGTTCCAGGAAGAGGGAAGGACGAGGTAGGTATCCGATTACGGCGCGGGGCAGCGGAGTCGGCGCCCGCTGCAGCACGTGACAGTATTGAAAAAATATGGATATGTTCCTGACTTTGTACAACCAGCCGATAACACTCGATAGAAAATATTGGGCACAGAAATATTAAGCAGCTTGTATGATGTAAATTTTCTATAATCGTACACTGCCAGTTGTTACTCTGAATCCGAAATTATGAGACAAAACTGAAGAATTTCTGCAAAAGAGGTGATGTAGTGCATTAAATTAGCTACGGTCATGCGGACTCTAGTATAACCTCAAACTAATAAAATCACGTTACTCTAAACGTGATATTCTTCGTGGTGAAGCGTGTGGCGTTGTTGACTATTCCGATTTAGATTTTATTATCCATACCAAAACTTCAAATCGTTGGCCGTTCTTGGAAACCGTTGGAGTGTGACCTTATTAAGCCACGTTGGAGTGCCGTGTGATTTGTACACTCGTAAATTCGAATCAGTGGAAAACCACTGACTCGTAGTGAAATTCTATTACTCTAATCAGTGAAAACCACTGACTCGTAGTGAAATTCTACTACTCTAATCAGTGAAAATGGCTCCACTTAGAATCAGTGGAAAACCACTGATTGTTTCAGTGAAAAAATTTAACTGCTTGAATTACTGACGTGAAGCAATTTCAGTGATGAATAAGTGACGGCCGACTACAGTAGCGAATTAAATATTGTTCTTGCTGAATTCAGCCAAATAATTATGGGAAATAAACATATTTACAACAGTTTACTATTTGTATTGCGCAATTAACAGTAAAGTAAAAAATTATTGGAGATTGCAATGTTTGAACTCACAAGCCATTTTCAGTTCACTTTAAAACTGTTACATTACCATCTGAGCAACGAAGTCAAGTTAAAACTAGGGAGGAAAATAGATGTGTTATAATTTTTGTGGGAATCTTGAAAAATAAAATTCTATGCCTTTATTTTCTTTTTTTTTTTTTTTTGGTTTAATTGATATCGTTAGGATTGATAAAACGAATCGTATATATAAATACACTCTCTTCATCACTTTATATGCAGTTTAAACCTTCAAACAGAGCGCTTCGATGATTACATCAAAATTAAATGATAGACGTAGAAACGGAATGAAAAGGATGAATGTTCATATTACCCCGTAAAATGGTGTTTGGAAAGGCGAAACACATTTTAGAAAGCATTTTGTATTGGTTTTATTAATATATTCGTTGTTATTTCACATGATACACGTTGTTTGACGGCAATTTTTGCACGCTGTTTAATTAATCCATCATTCGATAATTAAACACTGAAAAACAGTGAAAAAATTACTGATTAATCTGTGAAAAAAGTCACTGAAACAATAAGTGAAGAAAATTGGGCATTTCTTCATACATTTCGAAGTGTAAAAATGAGCAGGTTTGCAAAACATTTTATTTGGTAATAATTTCACAGTTGCACCTGACCGACGCATGAATAAATTGACGAGTCCCGTGGCAACGTTGATTCTGCATAAGGCGGAAGAGTATACATTGTGCACACAATTAGATACTGAGCAGGGCTTTCAAAAGTGCTCATTTCGCCGCGAGTGGCCAACATAACATCCCTGCTGCAGTCATACTTACGCAGGTGTCGTCGGCACAGTGACGTTGAAGAACTCCTCACACCCCTCGGTAGACATGGGCAGATACGGGAACCTCTCAGTGCCTGTCGTCTTGTAAACATGCGCGCCGATGATGATCCACGACATGAACGAAAGGCAGGCGGCACTTCCGGCCAAGCAACCCTGCAGCAAAGCAACACTGTGGGTAAAACTCCATGTCACTCTCTGTAGCATGATTGTTCCAGATACTGTAGGGTAGGTCCTTCAAAAGAGGCCCCGTGGGATATGTGTGTTGCGGAGTGGGGAAGGGAGGGCGAGGAAATACAGTCCAGCGTGACTACAAAATACGTCGAGTAGGTGCTGGATGTGGTTGCCATTGGCCTCGAATTACTCAAAAAATCAAACATACACATACGTAACGGAAATTAATCGATGTGAAAATTTTTAAATAGTTTGCAAAGCGAATTTAATTATCATTACTATTGCACAAAAGGAGCTCGTGTTTCCAAACGTTAGTGTCGATCTTCAGGAAAGATATTTCATTATAAATATATGAAAACGAAATACAGCCAAAATAAAACACTGCACACGCTACGCAGCCTTGCAAGAAAACTCGGGATGAACGAGTATCAAAACGTGCATGTTTAGGAGGCTGTAATTTCATCCGTTCGTTCGTCAGAAGTTAAAGCTTTTCCAAGGAGAGAATTAAGGGGAATGGTGCACGAAACCCGTATATTTACATACTTTTTTGTCACTAATTGTTACGCAGAGGATTTTTCGAAATTTTCTTCTCTACGAGACGAAAATAACATTGGAGAACACCTTCTTACATTGATACGAATTTATTACGTGCTTTAATACTCAGAGCACTGATTGGATGTCCCACGGGGCCTCTTTTAAAGGACTCACCCTGTAGAAACGCGTATCACTATTAAATATTTTTTATCATAGAACGTTCAAATTGTAAACATCACGCATTGGAGTTGCAATACTCTGATATTATTATATTTTTGGTATACTAGTTATTGGAAAATCACAAGTTGATCATAAGTTTAATTTTTAGAATGCGCAAATAAACAATATCCACGTCGTTTCCAAAATTTCTACAAAAAAAGTTTGAAACATATTGTGTCATTTCAGGAAATGTTCTTACTAATATTATTTTGCAAAGTTTCTAGAACCACCAATTACCAAGATTATTCGAAATATCGGTTAAATAAAATAATTTTAATAATTAACATAATTATTTCTAACAGTACACCAATATTCTTAAAAATGTCATAAAATTATATCAATTTTATTCGTATTTGCATTTCTGCAAGTTAGTACGTTTTTATTACGTGTGTGTTTCGGAAACCTCAAAATGGTGAATTCGAAATACGTTTATTGGGGAATTACGGAAAACTTTTTTTCGGCGATTATAGGCCTAAACTTAAAGATATGTAGACGAAATATCGACTTTTTCTGATATGTAAATACATTAATTGTTGTTGAGTAGTTACAATAAAAGCGGTAATGTATCTACACTTACGGTGTTTCAAGATTCCATTTTTTACTACGGAAACGTGCAGCAGGTTTTTTACATTGAAACGAACACTTTTTTTAAAATCCATTCCTTGTTTCTTTAACCGTCACATTGCCTATTTTCCCGTAATGCGAATTAATTAGCGATGTAATTACCCAAATGACTATGCATTCAGGCAAACGCGAACCCTCAGAATATGTTAAACTGTCACAAACATAAATATACTGCTGTTATACTGATACACGTTCTGAAGCTACTAAAAATTTATCCGGTTTTAGTTTAAATTATTTTTAATTTCGCATATAAAATTGTAACTTGAAGCCCCTTTCTAATTAGCTGCCAGTAAAACTGCAAGTAATCTAGTTACTACTTACTTCGTAGTGTGTGGAGTTATACGCAGTGATTATTTGGATACTTGCTTCCATGGGTACACAACTAAACGCAGTATAGCTACTACTATACATAACTTGGAATCTTGTAGGTTTCAAAAATTGTAACATAATTTTTAACTTGTCTCTTGCCATTGCGCATATGTTTCCATGCTATAAACTAGACAACCACAATTTGAGGGAATGTGTTTTATTGTCTATGGCGTAAATCTTTAATTCAACCGAATTAAAAACGAAATATTTCTAGTAATATAACATTCAATTATTTTCTGTATCGCTACTTCGTAATGTGCTATTAACAACATTAAATTTGTGGATATGTTACACAATTTGTCAAAAATAATTGTGATACGAGAAGTCCAGCGTTTGAAAATAAGGAGACATAACTGCTAACCACTGTTTTGTAGGATAATATTGGCATGTATATTTTCTAATTTCAATGTGTAATTTCAACGTATTTATTCAAAGAATAGTGCTTAAGTGCTTAGGTACTTATTCTTGATCTTGAATAAGGTTATAATAGTGGTTATAATGTCAGGCTATTTAAAAGAAAATCTGACGTAACATTTCATGTCAAGAATCTCAATTTCATGCTTTAGGTTGGTAGTTAATATTTCACGACTGAAAGAACATTGAAAGTAGTATTTTTTTCTTTTTTTTTTTTTCAATGTTCCACCTTAAACAGAAGTCTACGGCGTATTTTAAATTGCAGTCAATCTGTGTCGTATTTCCAGGGAATTAATGTGATAATATGAAAATATCATAACACAAATTTGATAAATTTTATTACATAGCGTAGAGTTAAATTATATAATATGCTAAGAGATTAAAAATTTCATCACATGTCAAATATGTGTTCATTAATTTATATTCATTAATTTATATTATGGTAATTAAGGTATGATAATTTATATAATGGCAAAACTCTGCAAAAACATAAAATGTAACAAGAATTGAGCGTGGTTCCTGATGCTCCATTATAAAAATGATTATATATTACCTTTGTATTTGCCCATGGAAAGAACATCCCAAGAAGAAACATGCCTAAGAGGGCTCCTGTTGTAACTCCGGAGAAGCTAAATGCCACCTGTGTCAAATACAAAAATATTATTATTGTATCATCTGTTCCCAAAAAGTTATGTGTGTGTGTATATATATATATATATATATATATATATATATATATATATATAACTTTCTGTAAATCACAAGACTTATGATAATGTTTGGATCTTAGTAGGGGTAAAAAATTAAACCTTTTAAAAAAACTCAATTCTTTGACTATTATAATTCTCGACATAACAAAATATTGAATATAAGGGATTAATAGGATATTTTATCCAAAATTTATTACTTTAGCGAACAATTAATCCATAAACGTCTGGCTTGTAACCGCGCGGAAAATTAATGGCGCATCACATGGAACATCAAAACAGCTGTGCTCCGCAATGTAGGGAACTGGAGATCTAACTGAACAAAAAACTGAGACCAGAAATTTGAGAAGTACCTAGTTCAACACAGGAGTGCAAAGGGTAGAAGTATTTATAGATGTTAAGAGCAAAAATTTTGAAGAATCGAATGTACAATAAAAGTGTATTTTGTTACTTGTAAACTTGAATGTATTTACTCTTATATTTGCTTGACATTATTATTATTTTTAGATACTTCATGTTTAATTGCTTGTCAACGTAGAAAAAAAATTTGGTACAATTTTGTAGGGATTATATAATGCCAGTGTTCACCAGAGGGGAAATTGTTTTGGTTCTTTAAATCTTCAGTAATGGGTTCATCTGTGTGAAATCTCGTAGATTTGGGCACAATTCAAAGTGAAGAGCGTGTCTTCATTTTGTGAATTACGAGTAACTCAACGGTGTTAGTAGATTATTGCTGTCTGATAAATCATTAGGATAAACCGACAGGAATTTGTTGGAAAACAACAAAAATCTCCGTCAGATATTTGGAACTTATCCATTGAATTAATGAGATACCTGCCACTTATTTCCAGTGGAGCAAGTTCAAAGAACGGTTACTGGTGTGCAGCAACTCTGGCGATTTCAGATTTACATTCACCGACATAAGATATTAAGCAATGGTGGAAATGAAACTGCACGTATAGAGACAGCATGTGATGTTTGCAGTGATTATGACATCAGATCACAAGGACGACAGAGTTGGTAGGGGCATATTGTTCCATGTCAGTAGTGTGTCCTGGATAAATGTGTTTATTCCGTTCGAAAGACAGTCGTATAGCCTTTCGAGCTCTAAGTTGGCCCACAGCTGCTTTAACTGGGACTCGATATCCTGCAAATCGTAGTCAGGTCAGGAGGGTTCACATGCGAGCTCATGCTAGACATGTTCTCCAAGGGTCAGTTGGGCGCGACTGCATTCCTGGTCACGAGTGTACCACGGCATGACACAGGAATCTCATCGTCGAGTGAGCCGTGTGTGGGCGAGCTTTGTCATGTCGAAATACTGCACCAGGAAGCTGTCTCATGACTGACGTACTGCTGCGTCGTCGAGGTCCGCCGAATCACTGAAGTGACCTGAGGTTGTACTACACGATTCCCAAGGTCGTGGTGCAAGGAGTATCGCCGGCGCGTCTTTCGACATTCTCAAGACGTGTCCTTCCTCGGCGATGCCTTACTCGCACACGACGGTCATCCGAGGTAGCAGAGCCGATGTCCATCGCTGACCTTGGTGCGACGTTACTCGTCACGACTGCACGAATAACACATCGCGTATCAACACAAACAATAATATTCAGTAAATTGATGTCGAACTACCCACACAGACATCAATAATACAAATATATACACAAGAACAAATAAACTGAAGCAACAACACTTACACTATACAACATCTACACAAAAAACTTTACACTGACACCAACACAACATCCACACAAAAATCAAACACACGACGGACACCTCACAAAACAACAACACTTACCATCGGCCCCTCTGTCTCCAGAGAGGATGCGTGGTGAGGGTTCAAGGGTGGAGGCAGCGGAATTTTAACTTCTGAGATTTTAAAATTATAACGTAACTTTTCCTTTTAAACTTTAACAAAATATTTTCAAGCCTCTGTTTTAACATTTAACTTGTTTTTAAATGCTATAACGCGACAAATTTTATGTTTCGACTATTTTATAAATTTATTTTAAATTCAAGTAACTGAGACCAGTTATGGCCTTCGGCTTGGTACCGGCGCCATTTAAATATATTCTGCTCAGTTCTGTTCTGCACGAATTCCGGTTGTGGCATCACTCCAGACGCCAAACATCTCTGCTCCAGTGTTAACAGCAGCCCACACATGGGACACTGCGAACCCGTTCTCCAGCTAATACCATTCGCTTGGACATGGAGTGGGATGAAACGGAGTGTTATAAAATGTCCGTATAACTGTATCCGGATGCCTGGCCCCGACGTCATTTACGTAAATGCTTGACGCCCCAAACGGCTACCTTCCCTTTGTATTTCTGTCTTCATACGGTGGAACCTTCGCGGCATCTGTGGGTACCTTCGCGTAACTAAGGATTCCGATATCTGGCTACTGAAACATAATAATTGCCCACATGTTTGGCAACAGCGCGATGCGTCCAGTCGGACTCACGCAGACCCAAAACGTGGTCCATTACCAGCTCCATCTAGTCGACGTAAAATTGTCTAACACATCTACGAGGCATACTCTGTGTTCTTTGAATGCCCATCTCATTATTGATTGACTTGTTTTAACACGGATTGTAGTGGCTAACTTTACAAGATTCCTTGGTCAATTTTGAGTAACAGCAGACATGTTGGCTTCCATAGTCTTTCTGGAAATTCCAGTGACCAGAGAAAAAGTGCTGAAAACAGTATTACCCACATTTTCATGGCGGCATGAACCCAATTAATTTTGCAAACTATTTCGCTCTAGTAAAAAATATCATGATGTATGTATGAAAAATGAAATCATATTTACCATTATGATTCCTGTCATTCTCTCTATAACAAACACCATCAGGATGCAGATAGTTCCTGTGATCACTACAATGCTTCTCAACACCAAAGGAACTTTGTTTTCGAAAAACTTTCTCTCCTTTATCAGCGGGGAAATGAAATCTTCGAATATTGTGGCCGAAAGGCAGTTGAAATTGCTTGACAGCGTGCTGAAAAAAAACCCACACAAAAATATTAGCTTCATCCTTCATTTATAGTCCAGGAACACTAATTAGTTCGTAGGTATCAATAAAAATAAAACAATGAAATTTTCTGTACATAAAAACAATAAGTCCGTACTTTGGTATACTTTGTAACTAGATTCATATTTTGGAATGGTTTTCATAATGGCATACTCTACTATGACGAGTAGAAACTTTGTGGTTAAATTATCATTTTTGAAAACTATGGTTTAATTCTATGTTTTTGCTCATTTTGTGTCATTACGTCATATGTAAAATAAACGTAACATTCCGTACCAATTCCTTTACGCAGAATTAAGTGAAGCCTTTCAAGTATTAGTAACATCAACTTATTATTAATATGACAATTATTTCTCTTTCGAGCGTGCAACATAAAAAATAAATAAATAAAGCAAACACAGCGCCGGCATAATGCCGATACTACTTTATGACACGGAGATAATTTTGCTGCACAACTGCAACATTTGTCAGGATCATGTCAGGCTAAGAGGCTAGGGAGCGATACGGGCGACAATAACACGCACGCCGAGTGCATCATCGCTCCTACGCGCAAGGCGTGCAGTGTTTCCGTCGTGACGCTGTACTGTGCAAATTATATCTGTAACAGTGGAGTTTTATTACTCGCAGTGAAAGACCACAGATTAGAATACGCCCGTATCTTCGTACCTTTCTCTTGCCGCCTAAGGAAACTGTATAGGCAAGCTTTAAATATGCGATGTTTGATCATTTTCACGAATTGTTTTCTCCAAGAATACACGTAATAGGACAAAAGTCAAATTTAAAAAAATAGGGACATAGGTAATTGTCTTTTTATATTTTCTGACATAAAGTCGTATTTGCAGAACATTTATTTACCGACGTAAGCGTATTCGCGCAAACAACTATTTCACAGAAAATGCGGGGGTCCGTCTCACTCTTAAAAACGAGGTCTTGAGAGTCGATGAGGATGGAACGAGGTGAGAATGGAGCAGTACCGGAATGCAAGGGTGAGGGATACGGGAGATCCCTGAGAAAACCCGCCGACCAGAGGCATCGTCCAGCACGATTACCACTTGCGAATATCCGGGAATGACCCATCCGAGGACTGGGCCCGAAAAGGGTTGTGGGAGGGGAGCAGTATAACCGCTCAGGCAGGATTTACAACAACCCGTCGCGTCCGTCCGTCATCCATCCGTCAATCACGTGACCGACATCCAATCAGAGGTGCCCATTAATTCTATCCGTCCGTCCGTCAAAACCTTGGCAATCTTTACAAGGCTGCGTAGTGCTTAGTTTTGGCTGTCTTTTGTTTTCATGTGTTGTTTATGTAGCTGTAAAATGAAATTAAGTTAAATTTTCCCTGATCGACAATTAAGTTTAGAAACACAAGCTCATTTGGTGAAATAGTAAATATAATAAAATTATGCTTTGTATACAATATAAAACGTTTTTTTACATCGATTAACTTCCGCAATGAACGTACGGCGGACGTACGAAGTTTGGTTGTAAATCGCTCGGCTGGGAGACGGACGAACGGTTGAAGGCCGGACGGATGACAGACGGGCGCGACGGGCTGTTGTAAATCCTACCTCAGTCACCGCGACCCCAAGTGCATCAGAAAAAAAAAAATCCGTTAGTGGCAGCGACTCTTCCCAAATATCAATTTTTGAAAGTGTGCACAAAATCGTGGAACAGCTGGAATTATTGTCGCTTATATTGTTAAACGAATTCTCTCCGATTTGTTTCAGTAGGACTCATAATGGAATAAGCAGCGTCTTATTATATTTGAAAAATGTCGATAAGTAGGCCCCTTCATCTATCATCACATAAACCGCAAGTCTACACCATCAAACCACTGGTACGCATACATAAGTCATCTTTACGAAACGACTGAGTGGCTGAATTCAGTACCACAAAACGTCTAGTATTTCAGTGGATGTTATTAATATCGACGCGATTTTATGGTAGAAATAACTATTATTATTTTAGGCAGTAATACATTTTGTGGAGTTTAAAAATTTAACTTTTAATAGAGTACATTTCCATAAGTTAGTTTACTCTCTTGAAAGATAATATTAATATAAAGGATGAATATTTATTAGTTTTAATTAAGCATATACGATGGCCGCGCTTTGTAATATGTTAAGATCTTGTGACGAGGAGGACGGTTTGTTAATGGGGCCCGCTCTTAACCGCTGGCCTAACTCAGTTTATGAGCAATTAGTTAATAAAGGGGACGAGGAGCAATTATTAGTCTGTCTTTATTAACAAGATCCGTCCTTTTCAGACTTCCTTTGTATTATCATGCAACGTTAAAATGAAACCCGTTTCATCTTAGTCCAGGAATCCACATTTAATAAAGGTCAGACAAGCAATTAATTTTTTCGCGCTCATTACTGAACATCTTCACTTTTAAGCGGTCTTCCTGATGGCCAATAGTCACTTATAAACCAAGTCGTGCGTATTTGCATGACATTTAACCTGTGTTAACAGATGATTTAAAGAACATAAAGTTAAACGTTTTTTAACAGACTGTTAAAAATTTCCGTATATTTACGGAATGTTTTACGGAAATGTGCAGTGTATATACGAAAAGGCAATACATAATGACGAAAAACGGAATTAAGTCCGTAAATACGAAGTACGGAAAGTCTCCGTATTCCCTTTGGCTTCGAGTTACGGGGACGAACAATGCCGATTCTACACGAAGCTTTCTTTGCCACTGTAACAAGTAAAATATTGTTTCTGCGGCAGTTAAGGTTATACACAAGACTATGACCTATGCTATCAAACATTAAAAAATAGCACCAGGCGTATGTAACATTTGGCAACATGAAAAATACACTAAATTTATTAGAAACTAAATTTTTATTTTGTGTATCAATACACATATAATATTTAACAACACTTTTCCAGGGACAGTTGTAGGTAAATGATTAGAGCCGTGAACAGGGAAATTTTTGACTCGGGTTCAAACCTCACTTAAGTACCAAATATTTTAACTTTTTAATATAATTATTTATACACGGTAGAACACCCACATAACAAAAATTAAAGACATTTTCATTATTTTTTTTTTTTAACGGGAAATACAGAAAACTGACTTGGAATTTAATAGAGAGGTTCCGTGAAATTTGCGTAAAGTCCGTTTCTGAAAATCAACGTGTCCGTAATTTACGGAGAGTTTACGGACACTTCTGGATAAATTTTTACCAGCACTTTTCCGTAAAATGAAGGAAGTTCTTTCAACAGTCGTACCTGAGAGATGCACTGAATATTCCGGCAATGAACAAGCCTGGAAGTCCAGGCAGGCGAGACGCTGTGTCCATCGCAAAGAACGGAAGAATTTGGTCTGGTTTGGATATTTGCTGCAGAAATGATAGAAAAAAAAAATTTTAAAAATAATTTTTCAAGAAAAATTCATTACACATAGAGTAAACGTTGAATTGCTGAAATACCACTTTCATCTAGACAGTTGTTATATAATTAACAAGCCTTCAGTTTTGTATAACATGTTTTGAAAATAATTTGTTGCATTGCTGAAATACCACTTTCATCTAGACAGTTGTTACATAATTAACAAGCCTTCAGTTTTGTATAACATGTTTTGAAAATAATTTTGCAAGAACGTTGCTGTTCTTAAACATCCTGAAAAGAAATCATTTGATAACATATATTTGTTGATTAAAATCGTCTCTTCCACTAAACATTACCAAGTGACGTACATAGTGCCAAGGTTTCCCAAAAGATATATTTTTCTACAGGTTTAACTTATTCGGGGTGTATATATTTCACGTTTTGTGGTTTAGAGTATGTTTGAGGTACATCAAACGTTTTCCAAAGTTTACATTTTAGGACTTAACAAAGCAAGAAATAAACTTATCTACTTCATGATTTTAGCGTTATCTATGAAAGAAATTGTTAAACCAAAATTAAAATTACGAATTTGAATCATACAAGAAGATTAAAAACTTGGTCAAGTTATTAAGCAAGTATGGTACGCTAACCTAAAATATTTGTATTGCCACCATTCAGAATATTAGTGCATGTGAAGTATAATAATAAATTATATTCGAGGAGGTCAATATCTTTTTATTGTATGTTAGATTTGGTAAAAATTGAT
Organism: Dryococelus australis; assembly: GCA_029891345.1. NCBI lineage: Eukaryota > Metazoa > Arthropoda > Insecta > Phasmatodea > Phasmatidae > Dryococelus > Dryococelus australis. The sequence continues at coordinate 23,290,922 of CM057007.1, read as the reverse complement.
TGAGTTTTTTCCCTTCATACTACATAAACATTCATTTTTAAATATTCGCTGTCATCCCAAATGGTGGACTAAAGAGGCTGTGAATAAAAGTTATTTTTGCCGTTAATAAATGGTTTTGTCATGCCTACTGTCCAAATAGTTCGCTAGAGACGACATTGTAATCTAAAATATTTGTATGGTCTCCATTTACAAATTGATTCCCTGATGAACGAAAATAATATAGTATTAACTTACGACTAATTTGTGCTGTATTTGCCAGCATACGGTCAAGTGCTTCCCCAGGTAAGACTTGGGACCTCTGTTTCATTGAAGCAGTACTAAGCTAACGCCCGCCGGGCTAGAATGTATGTTTCTACAATTAATGAAATTAGTGCGCCTTGTTAATTAACCGAATTATTTTATTTTTGTGAAATGATTTCTGACAATTTGCATTATACCAAACAATTGATAAAATCCACCTCGTTTGAACTAAACCGCCTGCAATGTCGACAATTATAATAATATGGTATCCTCACTAATCATTACAACTATGCCACTAGGAGAATTATTAACTGCGTTCTAGGGCAATGGGATAGGGATACGAGTCATGCACTGGTCAGCCGCCATATTGTGACGTCACCCAACTACTATATTGAATGTGGATGACCTAGACCCATGATGTTGACCCTGGGTCCGTTCCCATAATCTTAAATTACCTTGAACACAACGAAAATCGAAAAAAAAGTCCCAAGAAATATTTAAAAATCCACAAAAAATTATAAAAAATACTAAAGAAAATTTTAAAAATTAAAAATTATTTTTAATAATATTTAAAGATATGCATGTTGGAGGACATGGGTTCGATGACAGGCGGATCGACCAAGTCTCCCGACACGACTGACTCTCGCCAGATCGACTGGTATCCACCTCGTTAGCCATGTTATATGTTGATGAACTTGACCTATGAAGTTGACCCAATTCCCATGTCCTTTATCCATTTCCCACGACCTCTAATGACCTTGAACACAAAAAAAAACTCCCAGAAATAACACAAAAATTCCATAAATTTCCAAGAAAATTCCTTCAAATTCCCAAAAAAACCTTGGCACTTGACGCATGACTCGAGACTCTAAACTCAAGACCCAAGCCCCAAGACCATTAGCCATTGTACCTTGACCCTTAACCTTAATACAAAAAAAGTAAAAATTTCCAAAAATTCTAAAAGAAAATAATTAAAGAATTTAAAAAAATACCAAAATTAATTAAATCAATTTTTAATTACTAACAAAGGAGGTAACCATATTTCGAAGCTCATGTCACTCTGCTTGCTCTCAAACTTAACCACGTGCACATTTTAACCATACTCACAGCTCGACTTTTATGTTGGTATAAGTATTCTTCTCAGAAATTTTTTTTTATTCATGTATATGTGACAATTCCAAATCCTTAGTACGAGTAGTTCGCCCCTGCCTAAGTCATGTTATAATAATGGTATGGATGAGCATCTGAAAACATTTTGATAGACATATTTGGCATTAATTGAAATACCAATAGTGCTAATCCCTTGAGGCTCTGAATGTACGAGGGTGATAAGCAGTCTTATATCCCACAGTCTTCTTGAACTTCAATCCCTCGACCGTCTAATAATTCCATCAATCTTTGACAATTTATCACAATCATTCACAATTTTCACAATCTTCCTCCTAGTCAGCCAATATTTCTATCAATCTTTAGCCAATTTCCCATGAATATTTCGCGATATTTCCATCAATATTTCAACATTTCCATCAATTTTTTCGCTGACTTTCTATAAAGCTTCCAATCTGCCCATTAGTCTTTCGCTAACTTTCTCAATCTTTCCTTCAATATTCCCACCTTTTCTTCAATTTTTCCAATCTTCCCATCAACCTTTCGTCCAATCATTCCATCAATCTTTCGCAATCTTTCTCAATTTTTCCCAATCTTTCTCAATATTTCACAATATTTTCATTCATCTTTCGCAAAATTTCACAATCCTCATCCTCCTAGTAATTTTCTCATCAATCTTTACCAGTCTTTCCATCAATATTTTGCAAACTTTCCAACAATCTTTCCATATTTCCCTAAATGTGCCAATATTCCCATAAATATTTCGTCCAATCATTCCATCAATCTTTCGCAATCTTTCCACAAATATTTCGCAATCTTTCTATCGATAATTAGCAATCTTCCCATCTTTCCCTCGATGTCCCAATCTTCCCATTAATCGTTTATCTAATCATTCCATCCATCTTTCGTAATCTTTCGCAAGCTTTCATATTCCATCACAATCCTCCTTCTCAGTACAAATCTCGACTGCATTTGCTGCAACGAGAGACATGAAGAAGGCAGAAAATGCCGTGAATACTGGCTATCTATTTCCCGAAGACACGAAAGATTTTCTTGATAAACTCAGATATTAGATTGACCTGCAAAAACATGGGGATCTCTCACACACTGTTGACGTATCTTCGATCATTAGCGAATTAAAGGGGATGGGTTATATCTGATATGGACTGCTTTCTTCTGAAATTGTAATTACAAAACAATAAATATTGCAAAAAGTATTGTTTTTAAATAGTTTTGTGCTGTATCTTTCATCCCTCATAACTTTAAAATGGTCCTATGAGCATTCGTTTACTGAAGTACAGATCTATGCACAGTATAATAATGAGGTTTTTAAGCATAAAAATGTATAGATAGTGAACTGCATACAAAACATTAATGCAGTCGTCACGTACAAATATGTGGAGACTGCTGGCGAATTAAGGTTTCGTTAATATGTATGGCTGGGGGACCGATGACACACACATGAACTGATTATAAATTTATGATTGATCGAAAAATTTTACGAATGATTCATGGGATGATTGTAACATTTAGGGAAAGATTGTGAGATTGGTGTAAAGATTGCGAGAGTGGTCGAAAGATTGATGAAAATATTTAAACATTGGACGAAATATTGTAAGATTGATGGAAAAAATTGTGAAATATTGATGGAAAGTTTTCGAAAGATTGATGGAATGATTGGACGATTGAGGGTTTGATGTTCAAGAAATCTGTGGGAAATAAGACTGTTTATCTCCTTCGTACAGTCCACGTCTCTAGGGACTAGCACTATTGGTATTTCAATTAATGCTAAGTATGTCTATAAAAGTGTTTTAGATGCTGATTCATCTCATGATTATAGCATGTCTTGGACAGGTATTTGCTACTCGTATAAAGGGCTTGGATTCCTCATATATAAATATATTCCAATATTCTGAGTAGCATATTAATCCTACATAAATGCCGAGCTTTGTGCATGATTAAATCATGTATGTGGTTAGGTTTGAAATCAAGCATAACGACATGAGCAGCGAATTATGGTTACCTCTATTTTTATAAACAAATATTGATTTAATTTCTTTATTATAAGTTTTAATTTTTAATTTTTTATTCTATTTTTTTGTTGGGTTTAAGGTCAAGGGACAAGGGCCAAGGGTCTTGGGGCTTGGGTCTTGATTTTAGAATTTTGAGACTTGAGTCAAGTGCCAAGGTTTTTTTGTGAATTGATAGCATTTTTTGGGTTTTTTTCGGGATTTCTGTATTTTTTTATATCTTTAGTTTTCAAGGTCACGGAAATAGGGTCAATGTCATGGGTCAAGGTCATTGACAACTAACATGGCTGACGAGGTTGACACCGGTAGACCTAGCGAGGGTCAGACGTGTCGGGAGTATAGTTGATCCACCTGTCATCGAACCTCAGTCCTCTTGTTCATCTTTAAATAAATTTTATAAAACTATTTTTAATTTTTTTCAATAAGTTTTATAAGTTTTTATAATTTTTTGTAGATTTTTTATTTTTAGGGAATGTTTCGAATTTTTTGTGTTCAAGGTCGTGGGCACGGGGTCAATATCAAGGTCAAGTTCAGGGTCACCGAGATTCGTTATGGCGGTTGGATGATGTCACAACATGTCGTCCGGCTGGCGCCTGCCTCCTATACCTAATCCCCTTGCCGCAGAATGCAGATAATCGATCTACTAACAATCTTGATGAAAATCGGTGAAGAGAATAAAAAGTAGTTTGCACGCACTGGTAATAAAATAGTAAAAGGGGGCGAGGTAAGCAAATAAACGGTGAACCCGTTAATCGAAGTTCCTACAGGGCAATTGAGAAAACAAAAATAATAGTTTCTTTCAACCTTGTGTCCAAACGTTTTCACGAGATTAGAAATATTTTTAGCGTGAAACGTTATGCCCTGTTAAAACTTGCAAATTCACAGCATTGGAAAGTGTTCGCCAGCAGTGCATCGCACTATTAAAATATTTGCTCATATAATAAGAGAAGTATTTATATTTTCGCTTCCTTAAATCTGTAAATTTTTATCACTGCGTTTGGAGGTCGTGTACCACGCTCGCTTCAATATACTAATCTTTGTTTACAATATAATGTATGTATAAATATATGTCATAATCAGAGACACCAAAATAAAAATGATAAAATAAGATTTTACGCTAGGGGTGAAACCTGCCTTTCAGTGATTATATTTATATATCACTCTTAAATAAACTATTTTATATAGAGGGCAGTTATTCGAGCCTCGAAGTTAATGCCCTGGTGTAAGGGAGTATAGTTTTTCTTCCATACCGAGGTTATCATGATTGTAATTTGTCGAAAAATGTCGAGGACTTACAGGGGTTTTCTCGTGGTAGTCCCTTTCCTTCCCTTGCCTTCGTTAGGCTGTATTTATTTTATGGTTTCAAAAATATATCTGAAGAAAACACAAATATGGGGCAAAGAGATCTACAAAGCAAACACTAATTTTGGAGACCACGGGAAATTTAAAATTGTATATTTTACCATACAAATTTTAAAAGCTCAGGTAGTCAACTTGTTTGGCTACAGTTTAAAATAAATGTCGAGGGGACCGTATTTACACACGGGGATTTTACGTAAATATTTTTTTCTGGTACTTCTGTACATTAATTGCAAGTTTTATGGCTATACTCGAATCAACGGAATTATAAAGTGAAACCCTAATACCAGAAGAACAAAATGCAGTAAACCGAAAAAAAAAATGTTAAAATCACAACAACAAAAAAAAACAGTTATTGAAACTGGAACACCCCTGAGTCAAGACTAAAGCATAACCCGTAAGAACAATGAAGTCCATTACTCAGCCACAAAATAATAAACAAATACAAAACAGAAAAATTGCTTACCTTAGACGTAATGGGGTCACAATTGAAGTAACTTGAAAAGATGAGCAGACCATTCAAGAAAGCCAGTGCCTTTAAAACTAGGTATCCTAAGTAGAAGATCAAGAGAGCCCTGCAAAGAAAGAAAGTCATGGTAAACGCATTTCACTTTCTTATGCAGACACACGGGTCTTTCTTAGCGGTCTTGGATGGTTAACATTTCATTATTTCATATTTTGCCAGACAATTTTAAACTAGTAGACAATAAGTGTGAACACATTTTCACTAAATAAAAATAATATTTTCTTTAAATCGACTGTTATTATAAAAATATGTTCTTTAGCGCACACGAATAAATTAATTTGAAATTCAAGTGTAAATAAATTTATAAGAATCGAAATTCGTAAGTCACTTTAAAGTGTGTTTAGAAAAAATATAAAAAACTGAGCTTCAAATCATTTAAAGGTATAATCTCATCTATATAATTTATACATGTATATATGCATACGTAATATTCAGAAACGTATTACAACTAAAATCGTACATCTTATGCGTGTGTGTGTGTGTGTGTACACTTATATTACAGCTCTAACCATGCAAGGGAGATAGTCAATTACGTGTCGGAATGTATTGAGGGAATGGCCGACCATTCTACCTGCAGCGTTCTACAAGTGTGGTACATGAGGTGGGTCATGGGATCTGCCCAGCAGTCGCAGCTCCAGTTCATCCCAGAAGTAGTCGATGGGACAGAGGTCGGGGCTCTGGGCAGGGCAGGCCAGTCCATTTCGGGAAGCCTATTTTTCCATAAACTACTCACAACCAGACCATGTTTTAAGACAGGGAGCGTGGCTATGCTGAAAGACGCATTTGTCGTATACGAACTGGTCTTCTACTGCAGACAACACCCAGCTGGTCAAAATTCCCTTATAGGCCTACGCCCCTAACCAAGTCCCTTCCGTTAATAACACCTCAACACTCTCACTCCATACTTGCCAAATTCCGAAATGGGAAACTATGCAGACCCGCGTGTAGCACTCGACACGCCCAAACACTCCCACCAGACTGTCACGTGGTATAGCGTGATGCATCATTCCAAATCGCGCGGCCCCACTAGTCCACGGTCCAGTGGAGGTGCTCTTTACGCTACCGTAAACGGCGCTTAACTTTCACAGGCGAAATGTGCGGTCCATGGACAGATGCCTGATCTTTGAGCCGCATTCCTCTTAACTCCTGAGACACAGTCATGGCGCTAGCTGTACAAGTTATAGCATTGAGGAATTCACTGGGGGTGGCGTCGCACAGTGGTATAGGCAGTTCACGGTAAAATGAGCACTTCTGAAATCCCCGTTTAAGATCTACCTGAATGCACGTTGTGTACTCTTCCGCCTTATGTGAAAATAACATTGCGATAGGTCTCGTCACTTTATTCATGCGACGGTCAAGCGAAACTGTGAAATTATTATAAAAGTTCATCGTTTTAGAAGTCTGCTCATTTTTATATTTCGATGAGTAAAGAAAAAAAAATCCAGAAAACGAAAAAATATTTTAAGTTATCACACATAGTTACCTAACATTTTTTATTTGACGTTAAGATATGGAACTATTTTCCACCCATCGTTACCAACTTTACGGGGCACATGTCACTCAGTGTGTCCGTTAAAATATATGCAGGCAGGGGCGGTGACGTTTTCCAAGGTTGATTTCAAAATTGCTGACTTTATCGTGAACACTCCTTATACGGTGTTCCCCACCACCTTCTCCAGTGCCCGACGGTCGTTGTCAGTCAGCACAAGTGGCCCGCGTGGACGTGGTTTTTTCGTGGTTATACCCTTCCCATTTCCACTTCACAGTCACCTCTCCGGCAGTATACATGGGCAACGTGAGAAGAGCGAAAATCGCACAGGCAAGTTGCTTACCGATGTGGCAACAGATGAATACGCCATATCCGAAGTCACCGAGCTCATATGCTCTACCCATTCTGCCGGTATCGCATTGCGCTGACAGCCATAGAACCCTCTGCCTCATTTTACAACGGCGGTGGTGGTCGTAGTGGTAAGGGATGTTCACGATGAGGCGAGCACTTTTCAAAGACCTGCTGAAGTTCTTCTTGTATGCCCATTGTGTCTTCTTCCGCCATACGTATACTTAGCAATGTAATGGGACTGGTCACCTTATTCGCGCGCCGGTCAAGTGAAACTGTGAAATTATTACGAAAATATATATTTTCCAAATTTGCTCATTCCTGTACTTAAACGCATTTAAAATACAGAAAACAAAACAAGTAATTTCAGTCTTCAAAAATGTTTACCGTATGCTTTTAATTCAATGTTAAAATATGGAACTACTTTCCCTTCCGTCCTTACCAACTTTATTGAGCGCATACCACTCAATGCACCCCTTGGAACATATACGATTGGGAGCAGTGCCATTTTTCAAAGGTTGATTTCAAAAGTGCTCATTTGATCGCGAACAGTCTATTTCTGGGCGACTGTTGATGTTTTACAGAGATACGCGGCTACTTACGAAAAGGTAGTGTACGATGGCTTGGCACGTGCATTCCACGAGGTCGCCCCGCGTGAACGCGTGTGGCAGTCCTCGAACTAACACTGAGTGCGGTGCATGTTTACCGGCAGTCAAGTCGCTGCACTGAATGTCACGTGCCTCTACTCCCCATTTCTATCGGCTTTCGTCTCCACAACGCTTGTATTTTTTTTTTTAAACATCACTTGTAGCCCACCTTCAACCCGCCGCCCTAAAAAAAAAAAAAAAAAAAAAAAAAACGATCGTAATGACGGAAAAATTCTGTGACTTCTTATTCAATCACTTACCTCCAGTTCAATTTTATCCTCGGCACTATCAATTCTTCTTCTATCACTGTTACGTTTCTTGTTCTAACATTTAGTGGAATTTGTCAAACTGTTTATCCTGTTTTACTGTCCAAGTTCTAAGGTAATATGTTTGACCTTTCAAATTTTCATTTCTAAAGTTCATTTTATGGTTTACTAAATTCGTTCCACTAAGCACGTTCAAAATAATTTTTCTCATTTATGCTACCTACATTCTTCTTTGGGCTGTTTCAGACAAATGCCCTCTCTTTGATACTATTTATTTGGCTACTAAGTCATTCGACCCAGCACACAATGCCACTTATAATTTTATTGTTAACATTCATTTGACATGGTAGGCAAAAACTCAGGTTTATCTGTGATAGTTTCTCGCAAGCTACGCGCAAGGTTCTGAAGTTGTATGCTGTGTTTTTATCGTGTTGCATGTACCTATGGAACATTAAGAGGTAATCATACCATTTGATCTTTATGAAGTCTATAGCGAATAGCATTAAATTCTCGTATATGTAATTTTTCCCGTATCCAAGTAGTATTTTTTAAATACAGCATAACCAAAAAAATCATTTGTAATTTTTTTTTGGGGGGATTTAAAGTAACATTTAGAGCATGCATGTTATTTTGAAAGTACCATACCATTCTCGTCGGGGGATGATTTCTTCTTATGGTTTAAAGTATAGGTACAGATATTATAGTTTCACCAAACGAAACCTATTTTATGTATTTTAAAATACAGTTCATGCGCTCAGTAGGCAACCACGACAAAAAAAAAAAAATCACTAATTTATTTACTCAACTACAAACATAACTATAATGCTATGTATCTTACAATGTACTCTACATCAAAACATACTGTGTTTATGACAGAAAAATTCCGCTTCATCACATTTCGTTTATAAGTTGAATAATTGAACTATTAGTTTAAGGCCTAACAAAAAATATGCAGACCAATAATTAATATCGGTGTATCATTGTAAAAATAATTAGGTAATCTCCAGCCACCCTCATCTCTAGGTGAATCACAGGCACTTCTTTACTCATTCAGGAACCACCCCATTCCCAACTGATTAATATTTCTAATTGTTAAATGCTTTGGAGACACAGGTAGCTTGTCTTCGCTCTGATGATAAACTTTATGGCTCGGCAAATCACCAGGAGCACCGGCTAAATATCATTGTTCACAATAACCTGCAAAAACTCTTTCCAGCTGGGTGAAAGGCTCTCCCTGTTCCTGCACTTTATCTTTCTGGATTTTTTTAAACACCTGCGCCACCCCATAGATAAAAAATTTCAGCATAGAGACTCTCCTCAATAGGAAAGGCAGTCGTCGACCTTCTCGAAGGTGCTAGTCACAGCAAGACGTGAGCTGTCGATCACAGCCACACGTCAGTCACATCGCATCATCCCTCCTTGCGCCATGCCAGCCCTTGCTCGTCTTCTCAAGTTTGGAAGTGCATTCGGGGTTTGCCCCCTGGTAGACCCGGGGTTGGGGTTAACTAACGGAAGAACTGACAATATTTTTTTGAGTTTTATTGTGTTCACGAATACAAATTCGCATGTGGGGGTCGTGCCGGACGATGCCATTGGTCGGCGGGGTTTCTCGGGGATCTCCCGTTTCTCCCGCCCCTTCATCCCGGCGCTGCTCCATACCTCAATCACCTCCATCGGCTCTCAAGACCTCGCTGTTAAAAGCCGCCCAAATATCTTCACTCATTCACTTACTCACGAATACAAATCATTATAAAAGCGGATCGGTTAGATAGCCCCTGTAAAAGCCTTTATAGGCCGTTCACGGTAAAGTGAGCACTTTTTGAAGCTGTTTTGTCAGACATAATAACCAATTAATACATTTCACTGTGGCCTCGGACTTTTGGTTTTGGGTACGGTGAATGTATACACTGTGTTTATTACTTACATGGCAGGGTTTACAATAACAAGTTGGGGGGACGATATAAAGTGGTTGAAAGAAAAAAGTAACTAGGGCTTCAAAAGTGCTCACTTTATCGTGGACGGCCTATATGTGACATTTCTGCATCATTTACTGTCTTCCATGTCGTATCTTATCTGGTTTCCGATATTTCGCAAAAAAAAAATGCATCCTAAAATATAAATTAATTTTAACTTTATCTGGTTGATAAACATATCTCCTATACTATTTCAGAGAAACGGAAGAAAAATAAATCGAGGAGGTGTTGATAATGAACTAAGTAAGGCTTGTATTATCGAACCACTATTACATATGATTATGTTACGACATACTTACATCCTTGCTTTCTTCAAAGTGGGTAGTGCTATGAACTTTTGTGACATTCCTTGATTCACGCTTATCCCACACGTCCAGTCGAAGACCGTTCCCACGACGACAGTCCAAAAAGTGTTTCTTGCTAATGGATCTGGATTAAGGCTGAAAATATCACAACAAATGTTGATGGTTCGAGAAATTACGAATAACGATCATATCTAAAGAAAAGACTTAAAGTAAAAAATTTAAAGTTTCTTGAGATCTACCAAGCTTTATCATTAACAAAATCTGTTTTAAAATATGTAGATGTTTATCATTAAAAATATTCTTTAGAAGAAATTAATAAAACTTATTAATTTTAAGAGAAAATATATATTATCTGGAGATAATATTGTTATTTACTGACGAAACCTATTTTAATAATTATTATTATACAGTATCATTACAAATGATATTTCTTATTACAAAAATTAACTACTCACGTGTTACAACACTCAGATAAATGAAAGTTGTCTCAATGGAAAGGATATCTCACCTATACTCAATGTGAGCGCCCTTTGACACGCGACACACATCGAGTATGTAATCCAATTCCTACCATATACATTGTAACATTGGACGACCCACTAATGCAATGGCCTCTGCAATGCAAACACGAAGTTTCTGGATGGTCGATGGTAAGGGTGGCCGATACACGTGTTGTTTGACAAAACCCCAGAGAAAAAAAGTCACAGGGTGTGAGATCAGGGGAACGTGGAGGCCAACGCAAACGTTCATTATCGTCACGGCCAGCACGCCCAATCCATCTGTTTGGTAGTCGTCTATTGAGTTCGCGTCTGACACCCAAGTGGAGATGGGGTGGTGCCCCATCCTGCTGAAAAATGAAACCTTGTTTATCCTGCTCCAGTTGTGGAAGAAGCCGTGTGTGTAACATTTGCAGTTACGATATCCCCGTGATTGTGTTCCCGTCGAAAAAGAAAAGGCCGTACACCTTTTAATGGCTGATGGCACAAAAAAAAACATTCAGCTTGGGGAGTCACGCACATGCTACAAATAACATTTAGGATTTTCCAGACCCCAGATCATGACATTGTGTTTGTGCACTTTGCCCGACACGTGGAAAGTGGCTTCATCACTGAACACCAACAATGACGAGAAACCATCAGCTTCCATTTCGATTTGCACGTCCTCGCAGAAGGGCAGTCGCTTGGCTTTGTCATCTGGTTCCAACGCGTGCAACAATTGCAGACGACACGGATGGCCGTAAAATCTTCCACGCGGTTGCGGAAATGTGCAATCCTCTGCTGGCTGCTGCGGTGAATTTCTGTGGACTTAGCACGAAACACACACACACACACACACTCTCTCTCTCTCTCTCTCTCTCTCTCTCTCTCTCTCTCTCTCTCTCTCTCACACACACACACACACACACACGCACACACACACGCTCCACAGTTGCCTCGCTCACTGGCGGACTGCCGGTTGACTTTCGCTAGCAGATGCATCCTCTTGCTTTAAAGTCAGTGTATCACTTACGGATGCTGGGCTCACTGGGCGCATCTTCACCAAACTTCATTCTAAAGTTACGTTGCACAGTGATAATAGACCTGCAGACGTGAAAATCCAGCACACAGGAAGCCTTCTTGTCTTTGTTGGCAGCCATTTTCTCTCCTATCGCCCTAGCAGTGAAATCAATAACTATGCAAATACTGTACCTACCACTAAAACTTTTTGAGTTTCCTTTCCCATTGAGATAACTTTCACAGTAGTTTTCAAATTTTTCAAGCCACTTTTTTTTGCAACTGCGCCCAAACGAAACTTTTTATGCGCATTTTTGCAGATACACTCAAATGCAAAGTTTAAAGCAACTTTTTTTCTAAAGACTACGATCTGACCAATCGCAACTTTTTGAGCCACTTTTTTTGCAACTGCTCCCAAACGCAACTTTTTAAGCCACTTTTTTTTTTGCGGTTGTGCCCCAATCGTCATTTGATGTTTTGGATCAGAAAATTAAGAGTAATTTTTTCTGATGATTTTCTGATGGCTCGAGCATTTAATTTACCGTTGTTTTTCTGATTACTGGGGGGCTGTGCTCGAATCGTCATTTTTATACTACTTTTCATGCATCTGAGTGTAATTAAACGTGAGTTATTAATTTTTGTAACCAGAAAGATCATTTTTAATGACAGTGTATGGTGTCGTGATAGGTATAAGTAACATTTTAGCGAAGGTAAATGTTTTAAAAATTTTAATGTGTTCGAACTTTATTTGAGAGTATCGTAGTTCATTATTGGTTGATGCTTAATTTGGTTGGGGTTCTTGATGCCAGAATCAATTTCCTAGGTTGCGAAGATACATTTTATGTTGGTATAGATAGTCAAAAACAGTAATGACTACATTATTATTATTTTAAAACGCTTACATAATAATGGTTCCATTATTTGAACTTCTGCAACTAAGAATTACGATATGAAATACAATGATCGTCACTTTTGGGAATCTGAATCATTTGCTTAGACTTCGAAATTTCTCAGTCCACACGCATAGCAAAATGGTCGCTTGACTGACTTCCTCGTATCTCAATTTCACTTAAGTAATATCAAGGGAGGAAAAAAAAAATTGCGTTCGCTTTTCATTCGGTACGACTGACCATGCTAAAACGCTCACATTCTCATTTATAATTAATTTATAACGGAAAGATGAAATATTACAACTTCTATTTATTACCGTTATTTTCATTTCCCCATTTCTATTTTGTTTGTTTCCGGGTCACATTTACCGTATACTTAATGCCCTAAAGAATTATCATATTCGTTTCAAAATAAAATATTTTAAGTGAAATTATTTGTACTTATTATCCCGTGCCTTTTTGTGTTTAACAGATGTGCTGCATCGTTAGCACACAACAAGTCGTCACATGGTTGTCTTTTCTATTCAAGCGAGTTATTTTTTATCACTTTAAGTCATTATGGCTGTGAGATACCTGCTCCCAGTTTTTACGTGTAGTGCGTTTCTTAATATTTTAAAACTTCCTAAAAATTTGTATGGGTTTCAATTTTTGAGTGGCTCAATTGTTTTTTAAGTGGCGGGATTTCTTCCCGATTGGTTATCACATTTTAGTGAATTATTTTAGTTTTTATAGTTTTAAGTGCTTTTAATTTATCTTTTGCATCTGAAATTTATAGAAGGGGCCTCGTCCGCCGTATTAAACTTAACATTTTTTTAATTAATCTCTATTTTTAATGCAGTGGTGAGAGTTTCTCTGTACACTAATTTTAGTTTCTTGATTATAAAATCAGGTTTTTGGTAAATATGTGAACGAAGTTCAGGGACTTAAAATCAAATTGAATTTAGTTAAATTTAATTTGTCCTTAAAATAGTTCTTAAATGTAACTTGGGAGTTAATTTAATGGCCTTGTAATTACTTTGCCTTTCATATTTAGATCTAAGATAAAATTAAATTATTTCAGTATTGTACCTATATTTTGATCTCCTTAGAAATCGAAACGATGAAACGCATTGATCGAAACGATTAAATTCCGACTGTCATTTATTTGAAGTTTGCGAAATTCGATGTAATGAGCCAGTTATTCACCAGCAATGTTTCGTTTGCCGCGAGTAACTCTGGTGTTTAACCACTGTCAGATTACAAAATTTTGCAGCTATTAGTTCATCAGGTTTGATAAAATCCTCAGAGGTTGTCTATCTTCATGCAAAGCTTCGATTATTTGGTGTTAACTATTAACCTTTCTGTTCGTCTGCAAATCATGTCATACGTATTTCGAACTGAACTGACGATCTAAAAGCACCATATAATTGATACCTACTTTTGTCTGCTGGTACAGGTAGCATTTATTTATTGTTTTAACGCTATCCTTTTATGTGCGAAAAGTGCATTACAAACACTTTTGTACATTTTCACACACATATTATCTCTTGCCATTTATGTACAGACAGTGAGTGAGTTTTATTATAATCTTACAAGAGATATGCCGGTGTACTGGATAATTACAGTCTGTGGATGAGCTGCTATATTGTGTTCGCAGTTGCTTCAAATTTTTCTAAAGAATTACTTAAGTTTTACTCTCAGGTGCCTATAACATAACCTACTAGTAAACACAAACATTGCCACGTGGCTTGTTTCATCTGTCTAATGCTTTGTTTACTTTATACTCTTCTAATTCCTGATAATGTTTATATATTTAAAAAAGCGTGGTATTATTACTTACGATTTTCGAACATATTTATGTCGTTTTTATGGCTTAAAGGTGGCTGAATTGATAATGGAGTAATTGATAATTATTCTACAAGTTATTAAAATATGTATAACTTACTATATAGCTCGTTATGCACGTTACAAGTAAATATTTGGTTTAACTATGTTTAACTTTGGGATAAAATCTGTACAGAAAATATTTTACCTCTCGTTATTATTGACTGGTGTTATTTTAATGAAGAAAGGCAAGTTTGAACCAGAATAAACATTACCACAAACGATCATAAATTTCAAAAGAAAGACCTACACACAATTCATGTCGCATATTTAATCGCGTTACCTTAGCGGTGACAAACAAGATTGTAGTTAATATTCTAAAAAAAAAAAAAAACGTATACACATACTTATACTGTAATTTTTTTTCTGCTTATATTATTTTTCAGAATGTGCAGTTTATGTTACTTTTTATTTTTGACTGGGCTTTACTTATTTGTTCAATTTATTGGGGCTTTGGCAAATATTTAGTTCACTGAAACGTCTAAGTTACATAATTGTGTTTCAAATACTCAGAATAATTAACAAAGGTGTGATATATTAACATTCGTAGTCTCTAAACAAATTACTATGGTCGTAAACTTCATTTGAGGGTTAAAAATCTCGTACATCCAGCACTCATCAGGGACACAAATCGGCTCTCAAGACCTCGATGGTAAAAGCCACCCAAATCCCTTCACTCACTAACTCGCACACACAACCAACAGAAAAACAGCATTTTCATTACAACATAAATTGTTCCGTCCAACTGAAACGACACACGTTGAAATGTTTTTACACCTGCAGTAAAAAATAAACATTTACTATAACTTTGTCACTTGAACAGGTAGGTTAAAAGCACGTGTACAACTTGATTAGATA
This sequence comes from Dryococelus australis, assembly GCA_029891345.1. Classification (NCBI taxonomy): domain Eukaryota; kingdom Metazoa; phylum Arthropoda; class Insecta; order Phasmatodea; family Phasmatidae; genus Dryococelus; species Dryococelus australis. The sequence goes on along the minus strand of CM057007.1, from coordinate 23,275,528 downwards.
ATTATAGTTCATTCACGGTTTCATCGGATATTTTGAAATGAACCTTTGAAGAATCATCCTAAACGTAACATGTCCACCTGTTTTTTCAATAACTTGTATAATACAAATTTATAACACTATGATTAACTACAAAGTAATGTATTCAAGTATAAATGAAACTTTAACTCAGTATCTTCTATAACTTGTAATATTTATTTCGTATTAAATACGAATTACAAAACAGTTACAAAAACGACGTGTTGGCAACGGTTAGCATGAAATAGTTCACAGTTAAAAGATTGTTTTAACCTACTTTTTTTGGTAAGCTATTTGTACATTAAACATTGCCTATCTATTGATGTATTAGAATTTTTAGGTAGCACTGAAGGAAACACATTTCATTGTTACAGTTAAAATAATCAGAGCAAATTTCCGCCGTGCGTAGGCCCTAGTGACGTGGTGTTTTTTTTTTTTTTTTTTCGTCCGAAGAAGAAAATTCAGTAGGCGGAACGGAGTTTGTCGCTCTCTCTTTCTCTCTCTCTCTCTCTCGCTCTCATTCTCGCTATATAATTTTCTCTCTCTCTCGGTAAGTTTCGGACCGCCTATAATAGCAGAAAATTATACATGTATTCAATGTTAGCATATTTCATACTTATTAGAGCAAACAAATTTTTTTCGAATTTATAATTTACAACTGGAACGAGATTTTATTGTTAAAATACTTATAATATATTTTGATGTGATGGCAGGACGGTTACATATCCGAAGTTGGCAGAAGTGGCGACTGACGACGCTGACATGACATGGCGTGTTTCTAAACGAAGCGTCAATTTCGAACTCGTTATGTTCTTTAAACCTCCCTAAGCAAGTTACGATGTTGCGATAAATCTGTTTTTTTTTTTTTTTTTTTTTTTTTCCCACAGCGACCGCTGTTATGTGTGAAAGAGTATTGTTGCCATTACCAGTGTGTGTGTGTGTGTGTGTGTGTGTGTGTGTGTGTGTGTGTGTGTGTGTGTGTGAGATTGCTAACATCGGACGTATGAAATTTATATTGTTCAACCCAACCGTAAACAATTTTTAAGACGAATTTAAGTATTTGAAAGCCATCTCTGTGTATCAAAACGTTGTGACCTTGCCCTAGGTGTTTGGGAAACAACCGTGTAACGTTCTTACGTTCATCTGATTTGAACTGCCTGCCACAACCCCAACAAAATACTAAACCCAGCCAGATAAATGTAAAAATAAATAATAATTAAATGAACCCAAGGAAACAGTAAGTACCAATGCATAGAAATACGAGCGCAATAAAAGTTACGGTAGGTCTGTTTGTGTGCACGTTTCATCCACTATCTTATACTTTTTTTCCGATTCCACGTCCAAAAAATAAGCAGCACGAGTTGCGCGCTCGAACATACTGTGTATTTTCGTTGGACTGGTTGTTCCTTCGTTTCTAATAGGTATTTCAACAGAGGCCATCGTGTCAACGAAGTAACCCAGCACATGTCAACGACCAAGAGGTCAAATATTACAGTTCTTTCCTCCGCAATTGCAACAGGGTTAAACACAGTCGCGGCCAAATATTAACGTGTATTATGTTGAATGTGCTATGTCATGTATAACAAATATGTTAACAATGTAAAAAAAAATAACTGTAAGAATTATCGTTAACATCGACACTGTTAAAAAGTCATAAAGCTGACCTAAATATGGTTATAGACCTAAATTGTGAACATTCGTACGAAATAGTTTTTGAAATATGTCTAAATTCTTTGAACAGCTGAAAACAGTAAACAAGCTTTTGACAGTTAAAAAGTAGTTACATGGTAGTGTTTATGTATACATGTAGCGGAAGGACACGTAATCAGTAGCCAAAAGTAGAACTTTATTATCGCCGGAAAAAAAGAAACGGACAGCAATATTAGTCACCCACCCCCCCCCCCCCCCCCCCCGTTGCCAACAAACAACTAACCGTCCCGCTATCATACCTGAATATTTAATAAGTCATTAACATTAAAGTCATTTTTTAATTTGGATCACGAATCCCGATACCAAAATTATTCCGGTTTTGTTGTTTGGTTGTTTGAAGTTTTTTTTTTTTTTTTTCCCCTCTTTTAGAAGTGGCTCGTGCTTATTTTTCGAGCTCGGAGCTATAGTTGTAAGTGGTATGGTGTTTCTAATTGTCGCGTAAACGATAATTTTCCTGGTGACATAGGCAAAACCCGCTGATAGCCGGAACATAGAGGTAATTGTTCCTTATTTGGAAGGTATAGGCTATTCGCGGTAAAATGAGCACTTTTGAAAGCCCATGCGTTGGTCAGATGAAACTATGTAATTTTTATTTTTTTATATATATTTTACAAATTTACTAATTTTTACACTTCGATGCATTAAAAAAAAATAAAGCAAAAAAAAAACATTTCAGTTATCACAAATAGTTACCGAACACTTTTTATTTGACGTTAAGATATCAAACTACTTTCCCTCAATCGTTATTAACTTTACTGCGCGGGTGTTACTTAGTGCATCCATTAAAGTATATACTAAATCCATGATACACAGGGTAATTTTCACAGGTTTGCATTAAAAAATTGTGAGTAAACCGCAAATAGACTATATCTTACGTTATATTCTCCACGCGTGCAGAACGGGAATACGTACCAGAGGCAGAATTCTCACCTGTCTTTATGGTTACCGCTGTTTCCACTAAAGTTAGCGTGCGGTTCTACACGCCCGATGGTATCGGATATTTACGATAAAGTGAGCTCTTTTCAAAGCCCTTCCATTTGTAATAATAGTTGATGAATAAATTTTGTTTTAGTTCTATTCACTTCCGAGTGCGGTGGAATATGCACACTGTGTTTATTACTTACATGGCAATATTTATTTTTAAAAGGTGGCTACAAGGTAGAAAAATTGGATTGGCTTTAAAAAGTAATTAGGGCCTCAAAAGTGTTCACTTCACCGGGAACAGCCTACACGCAACATGTTTTGCAATTACGTACTCAAAACTGCGTATTCCCTTTATATATTCGATCTGCTATTCCCTGCAATTACATAGAAGTTTAGTGGGATGTTTACTTCAGAGATGTACGCAAGCACTGTGATTTCAGTTTTAGCGCACTTTGGAAATGTATTTCAAAATATAAAATATTTAATTGATTTCTGTTGATATTGTATGTTCATGTAATACATAGGTTTTTTTTTTTTTTTTTTTTCCAGAAAGGTGTGGCGCAATTTTAGCTCGATATGACCCGGATTCGAGCCCCGGCCTCGGACCGACCATCCTGATTTCGGTTTTCCATTATTTTCCCGGTATCACTCCAGGAAAATACTGGGATGATTCCTAAATACAGGTCCTGTCTTATACGTTCCTCATCCCTGAATATCTAGTGTTCCCCTACTACGTAAGTCGTGTCTCTGTTCGTGGAGACTAGAAAAAACTTTAATTTATTATTTTAAAATATCACGCAGAGTCTATCAATTGTTTTAAATCCTTATCTTTTACTAAAGCTAAGCAAGGTATAATTTTTCAACAACCACGTAATGCACTCTTTAAATCGATGGTTCATCTGTGGAGCCCCGAGCATTTCGCAGGATCGAGTTGGCAGCAAGCTAGTCTGGACAGCCCTGTATACACTCGAGACGCCATCGTTTGCTTGTTGGTTGCTGTGATCGAGTGAGTCCTCTGTGCAGGACTGTTCAGCAGTCACTCACACTACTGCTTCCTGCTTATTACTGGCTCACAGTAAAACGGGGCGTGTCTAAAGAGCCGTCAACCAATCGCAACAGAAGAACAAGTGTTTGGAGTCCACCTCGCCTTGGAACGAATCCGCGAAATACTCGTGGCTCTACTCCGTCAGTTATTGCTGTTGTTTTAGCGGTTGCACTTCCGGCTGCAACCATCAAGTGTTCCGTTTCGAAACAATCGCACCCTAATTAAAATAACGAGACTGGGAATGAACTTACACGAGCATTTCAAGTCGTCCTCCTTTTTCCGCTCTTTCAAACAGCGTGCTGAAACCTCCGACCTTGATGAGACCCATGATGACGATGGCTAGTGAGGATCCCACGGTGACAAATGACTGCAGGAAGTCCGTCCAGACCACTGCCTTGATGCCACCCTGGAAAATAGGTAAATAATTCGCAGTTTGTGGCAATGCGAGTTTAACTAGTTAAAGGCTGTTCACGATAAAGTGAGCACTTTTGAAATCATCCTTGTCCTCTGCCTGCATATATTTTAACGGGCGCACTAGGTAAAGTTTGTAACGATGGATGAGAAGTAGTTAGGTATCTTAAAGTAGAATAAAAGTGCTAGGTAACCCTTTCTGACCATTTAAATTATTTCTTTGGCTTTCTGTTTTCTTAGTGCGTCAAGTGCAAAAAAATGAGCAGATTTCAAAAACATTAACTTTTCTAATAATTTCACAGTTTCATGTGACCAACGCATGAATTAAAGTGTTGAAATCCATGACAATGTTAATCTTACATAAGGCGGAAGAATACACAACGTGCGTACAAGTAGATCCTAAGCAGGGCTTTCAAAAGTGCTCATTCCCCCGTGAATAACCTATACGAATATTGCAGGCTACACGTGAGTGTGCTATTGTCACGATCGTCTTGAAACACATTTTTATAATTATAGTTTTATAGCAATTCGAACATTTTTCTGATGTTTCGATTGGCAAATCGTTCATCGTTTTTATCAGTGCACCCTATCTGTTGCCATTCAAATATTTTAAAATAGTTAAATTGTATTAATGTTTTTGTACTTTGCCATTATTTGCTTTTTACCGTACTTAAAGTATCGTATTTCGTATAGTTATTGCCTGTTAACTAAAGTATTTACGAGAAAAACTAACTGTATTAATTTCAGTTATTATATTCAGCTTATATATTGTTTATTATAATTTTTTAATGTTTTACAACACTAAAAATTCTTCGCAGATGTGAAATTTGGTCTTACGTATACCTACAATTTTTTTTATATTAAAGTTTGTAATGGAGTCAAGTAGAAAGAATAATTTTAATTAGAAACGCAAATTGAATTTTCTATCCCGTAGACATTGTTATTTAAAAATACTAAATAAAATTTTACATATTCTGTAATCGACAATAGTCAACGAAACAGCAAGATTATAAGAAAAAAGTATTTGTGGGAAATTATGCTATTTGGGGTGAAACATAGAGAAGATAAATTAAACGGTAGTAAATAACAAGAGAAAAATGGCAAATATTGATGTCGAGGGCAGAATACTGCAAAGAAACATATATGGTAAGTAGAAAACCCAAAAACCTAGCGAACGAGACAAAAAGCCTTATGATTCGCTAAATATAAGGTTTAAAAATAAATTGGATTACTTTTACAGATTTTGCTCATCATTTACAGTCCGCAAAAAAAAAAAAGACATACATTCCAGGAGTATTGAGCTATCTAACCCTTTTCAAGAAAATATGTATATGCATATATACATATTTTAAAATTTATATATATGTATATGTATATACATTTTTGTGCTACAATTACTCTTGTTGGACTCACGAATTTTTAATAAAATGCTTAAGGTTTACTTACTAACATCGTATACAGCATACAAATACCACATACAGTAGAAGTGGTGAAATGCATATTGACGCCCGTTACTGTAAAAAAAAAAGACATCAACACATTTTATATAATAGTTGTGGTACTGTAAAATTCAGTAACAGTATGGTTAACAAGCAAGAAATTTATGCACTAACTTTTTAAATAATTTTATGGTAATGTATTAGAATAAACATATATGTACAGTTCATTTGTTTGAAAGCAAACTTACACGAGAAAAATGGGCGATTTAATTTTTTTATTTTATTGTTAAAAATACCTTAAATAGATCATTCTTCATTTCATCTCTAGTGCTTGCATATTAAAATCCATAGGGGAGACCGGGGCAGCTTGAGGAACGTGGCGAAATGACTAATTGTGATGTGCGCTGTCCGTGTGGCAGAGAGAGAGAGAGAGAGTTGGCTACCATGCAATCTTGAACGTATCACTCAGCCGCTATACAACAGCAGCAGAATTTTCCATTCAGTCTGAGCATATCTCTACAGTGGCAAGGTTGATTTTCAGCATCATTGATGTAAAACTGAAGGCAGGTTCGATAAGCTTTAGCTATTTATTTATAACTGTCTCATATGCATTGTATAATTTCAGTAATTATACAATTTATTAGTAATTTTTTCATGTAATGGTGAATGAAGGTATTAATATCTGTTTAAAAATTTTAGGTAAATTATTAAAATTATGTAAACCGGGGAAGTTGGTGGGGGTTAAGTTGGTAACTTCGTTAACTTGCCACGTGCATGTATTGACCTACCCCCCTGTTTTATAAAATTATACATTAATTACTATAATAGGCCTTTCATCTTGAAACCTAAACATTTATGCATCAGTAATAACATTTTTAATGTACGCTACATAATGTGGGTTTTGGAAGTTTAAAACTAAGTAACACAATGCAAATTAACTATATGATTTTAAGGCACACTTCATGTCTGTATTTTTCCTCCATATAAGGTGCGTACGTGGATAAAGAAAACCAACGAATAAATTGGGATAAGAATAAAATGGAAGCAGCAATGCATGCTGCAAGGAAAGGACGAATGTCATATAACATGTCTGCTACCATATATAAAATCCCCGAAGCGACACTCAGAAGATATCTGAACACTGATCCTGAGGTATGAGTTCTGCAAGTGTTTATCTTTATCGCTTTGGTGCTAACATTACCTTCTGTGGTATTTCCAGCACATCATCCACTCTCATTATATTGCCTGTATAGCCAAGATTTTTTAATCTCCTCTGTAATGTTTCCAGCAGTTAGAGTGATAGATGTAGGTAATTTGTCTGTAAGTGCACACCCTTGCTCTTCACACTGATTTTATTGAATAGACATAAAATCGTCCATTGTGTTTAAAACTCTAGGTTATACCTTTTTACTCACTTTTCGTATGTTTTTATTTTGATTCAGAATCTTCCAGTTCATAGAGGGAGATTCAGGAAAGTTTTCACCCCGGAACAGCTTGATGAACTAAGAAGCTATCTAACATAAATGGACCAAAGACTCCTTGGCTTAACAAATATTCAGTGCCGGAAGCTTGTTTCCAATTTTCAAACGCATACGGCTTCAATCACCCATTCAACAAACAGACAAAAATGGCAGGTGAAGACTGGATTAACATTTTTATGACGGCATACAATTTTCTATGAGGGCTCCCGGAGCAACTTCGATTGGACGAATTATCGGTTTCAATCCAGTACAACTAGGAACATTTTTTTATTTTATTTTAAAGAAGGATGTTCGTTCAAAGTGTTGTTATTCTCCTAGTCAGATATTTAATGCGGATGAATCGGGCAGTCCCCACCAAATTCCCTAAGATTATTTCACCAAAGGGCACAAAGATGGTTTCCAAGGTTGTGTCTGCAGAGAGAGGAAAAATGTAACTGTTGTGTTTTGTGTGCAGCGTTCGTGCGACAGGAGTGTATGTCCCACCTTTCCTCATATTCCCCAGAAATAGAATGAGGGCAGAGTTACTGCACAATTTGCCTCCTGGCTCTGAAGGTCATGCAAGCGAAACTGGTTGGATTAACTCAGAATTATTTGTTGCTTACCTTCAGCATTTTGTTTATCATTTAAAGCCATCAAAACATTTGCCAATTTTACTTCTTGTTAATAACCATGTTTCGCATGTGTCATTGCCAGCGATTAATTTCTGCCGCGATCACAATATTGCAATGGTTCTGTTCCCACCCCACGCCACTCTATAGACTCCAGCCCTTGGATGTTTCATTTTTTGGGCCTCTTAAAATATTTTACAGTCAGACATCCAATAATTTCATGGTATCCCACCCTTATCAAGCAATAACTGACAAAGATTTGGGTCAGTTTTTTGGTACAGCATATTTAAGGGCGGCTACAGTAGCCAATGCAGTGAAAGGTTTCAAAGCTTGTGGTATTGAGCCATACAATACACAGATTTTTGCCGAAGAGTATTTCGCACCCTCAGCCACAACTGAACGAGATATTCAAGCAGAACCTACCCACGAGCAACCGACTGTTGCTTTGAGTGGACAACAGGCAGCTGCAGTTGAAAATGATCTCCTTCCACAGCATATTATTACGCGACCTGGAACATCCTATCTGCAAGACCACCCAGAAGTCGTTCCTGATGAAGCAGAGAACCTCACCCACATTTCAGAATCTAATGATAATGGAAATGTACCAAAACCGACGACTTCTAGGCGACAGGTCTCTCTCAGCTCAATTAAACCTTTTCCAGTTGCAAACAGGCCTAGGGCTACTAAACAGAAGATACCAAATGTATCAGCATCCATTCTAACAAGCACACCAGTGAAAGATTCTCTCGTGGGAAAAGACGCGATGAATAAAATAAATTTAAAAAAGGAAAGAATAAAAACTTGCCAAAATAGCTGTAAAGAAGATTTTCCAAAAATCAACAAAACCTCGAGAAAACACTCAAACTCTATTGTGCCCAAGGTGTGAAGAAGAGTTTGTTTTTGCCCTTCCGATGCAGACTGGGTGAAGTGTGGAACTTGTGAACAGTGGTGGCACGGGAATGGCTCAAGCTATGAAGGCTGTGGCCAATTTAGGTGTGACTATTGTCAGTATTTCAATCATTACTGCATATCAAATCATAAAGAATATTTGGGCATTTTTACTGTCTTTAGTTATTACGTTATTTTGGTTTGGAAGCACTTAAAGATCATTTGCCATGTTGTGCCTCGATAAGATATATTTTCTTGCCTTTTTATTATAATTAACAGTAGCGTTAAAAATTTTAATTACATGTCTCTTGATTTAGTTATTTCAATGTATATGTAATGTTAATACACAAAATATTGTTTTGCAGCATTTATTATATGTGATACACTCTGTTAGAAATCTTGCTCCCATGATGAAGTCAACTTGTCCCGGTACTGGGGCAAGTTGACTAATTTGCAGTACTTCCATTAACAAATTTTTACGACTTAACAAATGTGATTTTTAATTGAACATCATATGTAAAAGTTGGTCAAAAATATATGTCATTTCATGCAAAAATATTCGCTGTGATTACACGTATTGCAACTGTTAATAACAGCTGTTTCTTTCTGCTTAATGTCGTCAACCTGCCCTTGTATCCCCTACTCTTAAAGTTAATTTTTTTAAATCTGAAACATGACAATACCTAAACATAGATACGTACAACTATGAGCGCTTACAATATTTCTTGCAATTGTTCCCTCTTGTTTAATAGTTATAGTATTTCTTCTCTAAGTATTTGCAAAGTGGTATTGGGTTATATTAAAGTAAGGTCAAAAATATTTTTACTCTTTATGATTTTGTCATATCCGAACCTCATTAAAATCGATAGGAAAAACTTGATGACAGGTGCGCAAGTAATAAATTGCGATATGATGACTTGTAAATGACTGAGACATGTATCATGTTTATTTATGGGAGCGTCATAATGAAAATTTAGGGACAGAGCGAATGAAATTATATAATACAATTGTAATATCTAAAAGTATCGTAACACATCCTATAATACATATATGTTCATAGCGAATACGCAGTATTCACAAAACCAAATTTACATATGTTATTCACCTACGATAGAAATTTCGGTAATTTTGTTGCATACCTGTAGTAAATTTGTAGATATTTTGACAGAAATGAAAATTAACTCTTGCATAAATTTCCAGATATTTGCAAAAAAAAATTTATCCCTAAAATTATATAGTGTGACTCAATTGCACTTTTATATATAGTTCAACTCTCTTTATGCAATTTGGTTTTCGTCATTAAATGAACTAAAATAAATGTTCATATAAGATGGTGTTTTGGCCTTTTATGTTGATTTTTTCTTGTAAGTATTTCCTAAGCCGAAATATATGTAAACATACCTTGATTAAAAGCCAAGGCTGGTACGTAAATCACAATCGGCAGGTACAGTAAGACGCCCATGGTGAAAATGAATGAACACATCTTTCGGACATGTTTATCGAATCGTAGTTCTAGGTACTGCAAAACAAGTTAAATACTCTTTAGTGAGAAAATATTTTTTTTTTTTTGTTTTTAAATGGTAACTGAATATGTGGGAACGATACTCACCTCGTACGTTGAAGTAAGTTGAAGCTCGAAAAATATCGGCAAAAATATAAAGTAAGTGAGGACACAGGTAATAAAACCTGCTACGTACTGATTGAAGTACACAGCCCCATATGTGTAGTATTCTGTAGGCAAACCCAACATTGTAATGCCGGAGATGTGACTTGAAATGCAAAGAGAACATGTTCAGTTTTAGTCAATACCCACGAAGAAGACACGAGCATATAAGGCAATGTAAGAGAGTTGTGATAATATATAAAAAAAATTTACTACTAGAGCATTGAATAGAAATTGCCTATTTATAAACTATAAAACTGTCCATCCTTTGCACATTAATAGAAACGTTTCCTAAAGATAAATGTTGCAATTAATACATTAGTTTTTTAACGAGTATAATTTCCAGCAATGGAATTTTATAAGAGAATTATTTTTAAGCAAATTACACATAAAAATGTGAATTGGTTTTATTAAGCTCAACTATGCATTAAAGTTTTTAAAACTTGGTGAGAGACAATGCTAAGGTTTGTTTTTAGATGAGGTGATACAAACTGATCATATATGTAATAATATTGTTGGTTAAAATAGTTCCTATGAACTATCTAAATATATTTGTTATTTATGATTTAATAAGTACTTTTTCTGTGTTACATTAGGCATGACAATTAAATTTATACACATGATAGGAATAAAATAAGGACTTAAACAAATGTTAAATATAAAATATATATTTTATTACAGTTTTTATAGTGTTGGCCAAACTAACATAAGGACCAAATAAGTCTGTCACTAAAGAAATGACCAAAATAAATTATTGTTAGTATTATTTCCTGGCAGCTATATCCATTTAAATATGACATAAAAATTATTGTGTTAAATGAATATGGCTACCTAAAATAAACATATCAAATTAGTTTCTTAAAGTAACAGTGATATGGTTATAAATCATGAAGAAGGAAAGGAAATTTATTCGAATAAATTAAATGCTTGCAAGATTTAGAGAAATATAAAGTAAATATATATTAATAGAAAAGTTTAAACACTGACAAAAAATGAAGTTTTTGGCAAACATGTAGTTAATAACATAACCACAGAGGCAGTTAAATAAAATACTTATGAAATATATACTGGAATAAACATAAAAATCATACATTAAGTTACTGAAAATAAATAATGCGAACATAAATTAAACATTTAAAAATACTAATTCTTGGAGCAATATAACATATTATTTCACCAATAAATCAAACTTTTAAACTTAAATATTTTGAACAAAAGTTGCCGTTAATTTTAATTATTTTATATTTCTTAACATACAAATAAAATAAAAATTTAAGTGTAATTATTATTTTAATATTATAACACTGACTTTAATTAAAAATTATTAATACAATTGCCTAAGAATATATAATATAATATAATAAATGTTACACTACCAAGCAATGTTTCTCAAAAATTCCATACAAATAATTGAGATGAATTATTATTTCGCTACTCTAAGAATAGTTTGATTTTAATCATTATGTTTTGGTTATTACAAACAATTTGTTACAAGACTAGTAGATATAATTCAATATAGACTAGAAATTTATGAACAAATATTTCCTTTTAAATATATTCCAAATTGGCTTAAAATTCTATGAAAGTATTATAAAAATGGTAAATATGAATTCATTAAAATCATAATTATTTACAAATACGAAATAAAATACTTAAAACAATCATTTTTTCAAGAATAATTACTTAAATATAAGTATAAATATTTTTAATAATGGAGTATAATTTTATTAGAATTTTAGCTTGAGTAGCTTTATATTGAGTATATTTCAAATATTTTCTAATCTCATTAATATGATCGAATATATATGTATATTTCTCATAATCCCTATTTTCTAAAATTTCTGTAAAAAATTCTACAAAATTTAATATTTACAGTTTTTTTTCTCTATACTTATATGAATTGTTTTTAAAAATATATGTTGGTATATACCCATTAAAAGACCAGCAATTTCTAATATTAACTTGCTGACTTTGCAGTATATTCTTTTTAACAACTGTTTCTTTTATAGATGATCAACTGTCTATTAAAAAAATATATTTTGGTGTACGGTATTAAAAATACTAGAAAATTTTGTAATCTGATTCGCCCACTGTTTGCGCATAGTTCGAAGACGGCGCGCTGCTTGGCCACTCGCGTGTGAGCCGGCCTGCAAGCGGACAGCAGGCGACAGCAAACAGATGATCGTAGAGCATAAGCAAACACAGAGACAAAGAACGGCTCACCTTCAGAGGATCTGTACAAAGTGAAATCCACCGACCTGCAGGCAGGCGTTAACGAGGCCGACCACGCTGGAAACGCACGCTGTCAAAAAATTCCGCGTGTTTGTTGAACCTCGATGCGGACGTCGAGAATTCTTGCAGTCAGTTCTAGGGTGCGGGAACATATCGATATATCGAAATAATATTACATCGATATTGTATGGTTATAAATCGTCGATATATAAAATCGATATTTTATTGAAATAAATTGCGTTTGTGCAAGTGTACAAAATAAACATTTTGAAATTCCCCTTTAATAAGCTCTGTTTTGAATACAAAAATTTAATTAAAATATTTATATGTTTACTTTGGCAACAGCACCAAAAATAGGCGCCACATCTTTCTCCTCATGTCCTCAATATGTAATATTTCAAGCAATTTTACTTGTGTTACTTCTGTCAAGTCCTTTAATATATGACATATCAGACTACAGTGAAACAAATATCCTTTCGATGTATCATTTCATAAAACGATACTTTATTAAATAACCAATATAAATAATATCGATATTTTTCCCGATATCGACATCCCTAGTCGGGTCCTCCTCAGAGCACTAGTTCGGTACTGGGACAGCGTTTATGGACAGGCAGGATTTACAACAACCCGTCGATTCCGTCCGTACGTCATCCGACCGTCAGTCAGTCACGTGAACAACAGCCAATCAGAGCAGAACTTGCAGGTTTTGTTACTAGTTCATCCCAAGTTCTTTAGAAAGCTGTGTAGTGTGTGCAGTGTTTTGTTTTGGCTGTATTTTGTCTCCATATGATTGTTTATATAACTGTAAAATGGAATTAAATTACCATTTTCCCAAAGATCAATTTATAAGTACGTTAGGAAACACGATTACCTTTTGTATTATAGTAAAAGTAGTAAAAATCATGCTTTTTATGGTATTTTAAATTTATTTAAATCGATTAATTTCCGTTACCTCCGCATATGTGCGATTTTGGTACTTAAAAACACAATACCGCAAAAAAAAATTCACTTTTAATGAAGATTTTTTTCCTATTTTGTTTTGTTAGTTTGCAGCATTGAACTTACGACGGACGTACGAAGTTTGGTCGTAAATCGCTCGGCTGGGAGACTGACGAATGTATGACGGACGGGTGGGTGAAAGACGGTTACGAAGGACTATTGTAAATCCTGCCTTACATCGAAAGGTTTGCCTCCGCGTGCCCTACAACCCCGTAATGTAATTCCCACTAATTTCCGAAAATTCAGTGTAAACAAACACAAAACTAAGGATTAAACACGTTTTCTGCGTAAAGGTCTGTGCACCACTCTCATACAAGTGGCTGTAAAGGAAGCTGTAAATATTTCTCGTTTCATTGGGCTGACCATGCATACACAACGATGAACTGATGCCATAGCTTGGGTGAATTTGACGATGTTTTCTAGTATTTGGCATCTGCGTGGCTTGTTCAGTATTTTCCTGTAGTTTAGTTTACTTGCATTGATTTCACTGCGCTTCATTTTTTTAGTTCTAGTCCAGATTAATATTAATGACCAAAGCCAATTTTTAAGATTTAAAAAAAATTGTATTTACGGGTTTCTTAATATATTTCCGAATATTCGTAGGATACTAATTTTTTTTAAACACATATTCCAAAAAGTTACCTGGAGTTTTTTTAAAGTAGTGTTTGTTTATGTTATTTTTAACATTTCAATATTCATCTCTTATAAAATGTCCTAAATAACACAAGGATAATTAGTACGGCAAACAAATGTATATACTTCTTCAAATATGTTAGTTGTTTTTCCTTAATTCAACTCTTCGTTAATGCAAAGGAAGTGTTTTTCAAGTGAACAAATTGTGAAATTATTCGCAATGTAATATTATAAAAAAAAATTATTTGGTACTTAGACGAAAGTTGTTTAAACTTACCAAGATATTTAGAGATTATGGCTGTACAAGTGAGAAATTACAGTACAGCACATTTTATGTGACACGCTTATACAAATATAGACACCTAAAGAAAGTAGGGCGACTTAGTAAGACATGTTTCACGAATACAGTAGATTGTTTGAAGCGAAAATAAATTAGTTCGTGAGTTCGGGAAAAAAAATGGATTAATTATGCTCCCTCGAAATGAGCTTCTGGTGACGATTGGCTGGCACAATTGACTACATTCTGAAAATATTCACCACACTCTGGTAAATATTCCGATACAGAAATTTTTTTTCATGGTCTGGGGTTCGATCATCTCGACTCGTGTAAATGCGAGCCTGTTCTACTCGCATGTTAAACTTATATCATCCTGGCCTCAGTTGCAGCCATGCGATACAAAAATCAATCCCAAACAAGTCACAGTGGATTCCATTATTGTTATTGAAGAGTGAAAGTATAAGAATATATATTGTTTTCTTTGCGATAAACAATCACCTGCTCAATCACGTTTCCACTAAAGTATCATGAACACTCTACCTTGAGTATGATGACATATTTCTATTTTACTATTAAAGACGAGAAGAGGTTGTGCAATATTCTGCTAGCACTCCTTGAAATAAGTGGCTAGGTGTATGTGCATTAAATAAATAAAATTATATACACTTAGTTTCGTAATTGGTAAATCGTGTTACGTAAGGTAACATTTTGTCTAATTTTAAATGTTTTGTAACTACATTTTACTTCACTTATTAATGACTAAACTCACTGACTATCTTAATATTATGCCGTAATGATATTTCGCGTGAATAAATTTTGTCTTGATTAATTGTCATTAAAACAACTTGTCTTTACTGTAACCTTTAACTTCTCAAGAATTAGTAATTATTTCTCTGGACGATTTTCCTTCGCACCTCCTGTTTCTGATTTTAAACCACGCATTGCTGTTTTATGCTTTTCGCGGTAAAGTGAGCACTTTTAGAAGCCCTGTTTAAGAACTACCTCCATGCTTATTGTGTATTATTCCACCACATGAAAAATTAACATTTCCATAGGACTGTTCGCTTTATTCATACGTCGGTCGAGTAAAGATGTAAAATATTTAGAACAGTAAATATTTCACATATTTGTTATTTCACACATTTATATTTACTGAAAAATCAGAAAGAAAAATAAATAATGTACTTTTTCACGTATATTTCCTTAACACTTTTAATTCGACGTTGTAACACATGGGACTTCTTACTTTCCGTTGTTACCAACTTTACTGGTCGTACACAAGTCATTGTCCCCGTTAAAATATTTGCATGTACGTGCAGTGATATTTTTCAGATGTTGATTTCAGAAGAGCTCTTTCAAAAGTGAACTAATGGCCCTTAATAGAGAAGCAGATTGCTTATGCTATACAGCATTTTCAGTCTCACCTGAATATCAGCGACATGGATATGGGAAAGACGCTCATCTTCTTCCCTCCCAGCAGGTAGTCGACCTTGGTGTCCTGCTTGCCGCACACGCCTATCAGAACTCCGACGACCGTGGAAACCGCCAGCATCATGGCGAACGTGGTGTAGTCCACCCAGCTGAAGTGGGCTACATGACTTAGTGAAGTATAATTCATCACGTTGCTTCAACTGAGAAAGAAATGTGTTTGTGTCGCTAGTCGCGAATTTCTTGCAACCAAAAATGTTTTAAAATATTACACGTGCAGCTATTCGCCAATAATTCTCTAGTTTCTTTTCCCCTCACTGAAAAATGGCTAACCGATTTGCCCATGGCATGTCCCGTTCTTTTATTTTACAATCAAGGACAATCTACACATTTAAATTAGGCGGTTCATTAGCTATAATATTGATATTTTCGTTCAACATTAACACGTAGAGAAAAATATAAACTTGCATATCAACTTAATAATATGATATTTTGCAAACCATCGTTAAACTTCTATAATAATAAAAATTACAAATTTCCGTATATAAAAAAGTAAATATTAAGCATATTTATAAATGCAAAAGACAGATTAACATTTTTAAATTTTCCTTTAACATTAAAATATTTCTCATACAATTTTTAATAACATAAATATAATTTTAATTATTTATTTGTAGGAACAGGAGTAATCACTGACATTGTGTAACTCAGGCCATTAAAGATTCAGACACACGTTAGACTAAAAATAGTCTGAAGGAAGACACCCCATAATTTATAAAATCCTAGGAGCTCATCGCCCCTTTGGAATATGAATTTGAGAGACAGGCTCATATGAATTACTAACGGCTTACGTTTTTATATTTTAGTAATTATTGAAACGGAATTTCTACCAAGTTCAGTACACAAATTATGTTACTGAAATTCACCTTGTAAACTTCAAGTCTGACATAGTGTAGCTTTAGTACAATAAATTGAATTCACGCCTATTTTTACCTTAGTAAACACATAGTTGGTAGATGAAATTCCTTTATTCTACAAATTATACACAAAGTACCAAGAAGAGAAATTTGTTGATTTACTATGTCTTACTAATTTAATTAGTGGGATCGTCTGATGAATACGTTATTTCATCCCGCTAGTACTGCGCATTGTATTATGGGAAGGGAGAAGTTCAGCTCAAAGCAACGAAATTATTTTTTTTTAGCTCTGTATATATAATACTTCATTTATAAATTAGAAATATTACACCGTATTCGGTGTGCAAGAAGATAAATAGAGTATAATAAATAGTCAATGATTTTGAAGGGTAGTATTGTCAAAATGAAGGCACTTGAAATTTCTGGATTCTCGAGAACTACTGTGTTCGTCTGAGTGTATTGGTTACATAATGTTGGCCCAACAAATATTTACATAGCAAATGGCAAAATTATTTTTTCCGACAAGTGACCAACAGTACCACCAACAAAGTCAGTTTTAAATAAGACATTGTTTGTGGAATAAAGTAAATTTAAAAATAAATAATCGTTTGTGTGTTAAAAACGTAGATTTTAAACTGAAATGCTAAATTGTGTATTATCTTTAAAACGTATATTTTAAACAAATATTCTAAACTGTGGTTTTCTCTCATCAGAAATATGGTAATTACTATAGATTGGGTAATGTTGGTTTCACAATGTTGGCCTAACTTAACAATTGGTACCAATAGCCAACTGTTCCCGACATTACTATAGATTGGGTAATGTTGGTTTCACAATGTTGGCCTAACTTAACAATTGGTACCAATAGCCAACTGTTCCCGACATTACTATAGATTGGGTAATGTTGGTTTCACAATGTTGGCCTAACTTGACAATTGGTACCAATAGCCAACTGTTCCCGACATTGATACAACATATAACCAACTAATTATATTTTAAAGAGAAATGTCTCAGCTCATGAAGAACCTTCATATTATATAAAAATTTTTAATTGGCATTGTTTTCAATCAAAAAGTTAATTCTATAGTTTTACATATAATATTGGTTGCCCAGCGTTGGCCCAACAGAAAAAAAAACACACCTATCACCAACAGTGTGTTTACCAACTTGTTACCAACTGAACACCAACCATTTAAAACTACACTCGCAGTAGGTTGTGAGATTTTCGGATTTAGTTATATCGTTTTCTGGAGGGTGCTTAGTAATCTCGTACCATTTTCGTGGTTGCAAATTTTTGTTTGCTAATTTTTTCGTTGGGCCAACGTTGTTATTAATGTGTGCGCTCTAGCCTAACATATAGCAAACCTTTGCAACGTGGAAACGTTGGGCCAACTTACGTTCACACTGTGGAATTTTACGCCAAATTGTATACACATCGGACAAGCATTTCCGTGCACTAAATCTCGTGTTTGCAATCTATACACCTCTTAGCTCACCGCCATAGTTATCCATAACACAAATATCTTCGTACGATGGCATCTGAAGGAGTATGAACTTACTTAAATTCGCAAAGGGGTTAATTTCCGCCTGGGTAGCTTACATATGCTTGAATTGCTTGATAAGAATAATCCTAACAAGCATTATAAAATATATTTGTTGCCATTTTCAGCTGCTGGAGTGTAATTAATCTTTTATCGTAAATATTTTCTCGGCAGGATACTCAACGTGATTTTGACAAAATAATTCTGCTTGACCGATTTTTAAAGTAAAATTTTAGATACTGATATCTATATAACTGATAGTCCCAAAAAAAGTTAACGGAAAACCAAATCACCGAAGATATTGTCCTATTAGTTACGTTAAAACCGTATTGTTTCTACACGTAGTTTTTCTAGAAATGCGAATCGATACGAAGTAGAATTTTTTTTTTTTTTTTTTTTTTACAAGATTTTCCGTATTTTAGTTAATGTTCGGATATTTGGGATATCTTGACGAAGGGTGGCCACGTTTTCAGAAAATAATTTAAAACATTAGAAGGAAAATACGTGAAACATATCTTTACAAATAACCAGGTGGTGTATGGGATTTTTAATGAGTCTAAATGAACTCGGCATGATTCGCCACCTAAAGAAAGGAAAAAAAAGAAGGCAGTAGGAGACTGGCTTGCTATACAAAACTTTTTGTTTTCGATTGTAAAAAACGATCCGATAACATATCAGATTCCATGCATTGCCAACTATTAATTTTAGGTTATCTACCACGTCATATTATCAGTTTTTGAAATTATGGAGTAAATAATTACAAAAAGTAAATACACATTTCTAAAATTTTCATTGCAACTACCTCATCTCTTAATTCGTAATCGAACATACAAGTATTTTTACCTTCCAAGTAGATCCAAACGTTTCACTTATGTGTCACACAGTTAGCAATGATGTTAGTGGCGTGAATAATTTTCTGCAAATGTAACACTTTCAAGGTAGCTGCTTCTGAAATGCCCCTTTTGTTGCATTCGCGAGCACTATGAAGAAAGAATTAGAAAATAAATTAAAAGTGACGCATTTACAGTCCTCCGCTGCTTCTGTGAAAGATAATAAGATCCATATGACGTATCTCCCTATTATTCCAAACCTAGCCATGCATTGTTCATACCAAGGTCGAGGTTGCCTTCCATGCAAGAATTTAAAATCCATTTCTCAGTAATTCAGGGATCCTATCACATTCTGGCAGGTAACAATGCTTCGAGTGGCCGTGAGAAATAAACCTTTTCTTATTTGCTCTCTTATCTAAGACTAAGGGCGTATGATTTACGGCAATGAAACAGAACACACCTCATAGCACGAACCACTTGTAACCTTTCCCCTTACACACGCACTTGCTCCTTTTGTGCTAAATGTGGTGGGGTAGGGGGTTAATTTAATAGAGAATAAACCCCTTCTTCGGCCTATCCCTGAAATATTACATGAGCTTGTATTTCACTTGATACCAATACGAGGTCCATAACAAGTAAACTTTCCGTGCAAGGACTTAAGGCAATTTAGCTTAACGTTAAGGGAGTTTATTGAAGAAAAAAAATGCATTCTTTAACAGCCACGCTAAACAAGGCTGTTTAAAACGTATATTTTTTTCATGTATAGGAAACATGGATTTTATAATTTCTTCATTATAAAACGCCAAAGTCACAGTTTTACTGTAATGGAGCACAAGAATATAGTAATTGATACCGTTTACAAAAACAGAGGAAACTGAAAATTATTTTCATAGTTGGTATATATCTAGGCATTGTAAGTGAAAGTTTATTTGCAAAATTATAAGGAATTGCACAAATCTTAATTATGCAAGAGTTTCTCTATGGTCAACAATTATGAATTAAAAAAATTCTGGGCTTTTATAAATAAATAATTGAAGCTCAAGATTTCTTGCAAGATAGCTATAACTTTTGCAAGTGATTTACTATTTAATATCAATGCATTCCAAGGAAGAAAAATTTGTAGTTTTTACAACTCCATACTTAGATTTTTCAAAGTTTGATTTTCTGTAGTTTGATATGTCTTCACGTGTAAAGTCTTAGAAGCTCAAAAATATATATTGTATAAACACGAAAATGTAACTTTTTTGTGTCCGACCATCACAACTCAAGTATGTTAGGCACGTTTCCAAATACTAATTTTACTGTGATCTTTGAATGAATAGTGCAATGGGGGTGAATGACAAGATGGGGATTTTTAGACATTCGCCATTGCAATGCAAATGACTGTCATGGAAAAAAAAAAACAGGAAAACTACTGTTTGTTCTTGTGCGAGTTTCCTCACTGTGTTTGTTTTATTTGTGAAAGTAAATAACTAGCCTGCGTCGTCTTTGTTGTGTTTTGTCTGTTGTTCGTTTATAGTTTTTTCATATATATATATAAACACACACACACACACGGCCAACAGATAACACATAGAAATCAACACAGGCAAGAAACCTGCTGACAAAGTTAGGACAACACTGACAAAATAAGTAAGAACAAAATAGTCCTGTTTTATTTGTCTCAATTCGTTCTTGGAATTTTCTGGCTTTATGCCTATATATTTTTTACTACAGCATTCCTGGCTTGTATTCTGTCGTGTCTGGTTGAACTGCTCTGTTTTGGTGCGTTTCTTTGTTGTGTTGTCCTATTTTGTTCTTACTTATTTTGTCAGTGTTGTCCTAACTTTGTCAGCAGGTTTATTGCCTGTGTTGGTTTCTATGTGTTATCTGTTGGTCATGTATGTATACATATATTTTTTCGTAATCTGTTGCTGTTCTGTTTTTTGGCTCTATTCCCTCTTGGAATTTTCTTATGATATATGAATATATTTCTATTTTCTCGTCTATAGGTCGCTTGCCTTTAAGTATTTTTTCGTGCTCAGTCCTATTCTTTCCATGACAGACATCTGCATCGCTTTGGCGAATGTCCGAAAATCTCCATCTTGACTAATTTCGCTGGCTTGACGATTTCAATATTTTTCTGGGTTCCTACTTTCAGACAATTTTCTGTCCGTTAACTGCAACCCATTCGTTACAATTTGTGTACGTAATTGAAGATTCATAGAATATTTTCCTTGTCCTCATAGCAGTCTCAAGAACCAATCCACTTTCAATGTATATTTTTCTGGAATCGCTTGATATAAGCATTATTACTATGCTGCAAAACAAATTGTGTTCGCTACAAAATATATTATCAAAAACAAGACGTTATTGATAACTTATGAACTTACTTACCTCTGCATGGGTGCAAATACATTTTAGCGAAGTTCTTACAAGCTAAGATGGTAGGTAGGCTTTGACTTCTCGTTGACAGCAATATCATTAGAGATGAAACCAGCAACATATTAAACAGTACAAAGACAATTAAAATACACAAGTGACTTAATCGGGATTGAAATTTAAAAAAAACTCGTAAAATTAAGCTATCATGCAATTAACTGCGATACTGTGGTAGTATTCGGAGCATCAACTTCGGATTTAATCAGTCTAGTGTTTTTAATGATACGGTTTACTAGCCTGAAATATTTACACGGCCATCATTTAGAAAATAATTCTCTGAACTACTAAAAATACAAGTTTACATGGCATACCATGATGCTACTTGTGTGAAAAATTTGGTGGAAATCGGTTGATTGGTCTCAGAGATATAGCATAAAAACCTCATTTTCTTAAACGGGACCATCCTACAAAATTGCTTAAAAAGAGGCTCTATATGAATCTAATAAATACTTTCAGCGTGAAAATTTTGGTTGAATTTGTTAAATCGATTGACTGATACACGAGATAAGGCATAAAAGCCTTATTGTCTTAATCGGTACTATATTTAAAAAAAAAACTGAATAAAAATGTTTTTATACTATGCGTCAAATAGATACTGTTAGTATAAGAAGTTTGGTTTTGAACATTTCTAACTGACCCCATTTAAATCACGCAACTTTGCATGGCCTTCTTCTGCAGGTGTGCAAAATTTTGTGGTAATTAGTTGAATTATTCCGAAAGCATGGCAAAATGTTAAATTTATTCACGTAACACTACTCTGCAAGAAATATAGCAAAAAATATCTCTGTATGCATAAATGATGTTTCTTATCTATACTGTTTGCGTACAAAATTTGGTTGAATTTTTGTAGAAACATTATACATTATATATATATATATATATATATATACACATATATATAACAAATTAATGTAAGTTATCTATATAAACCCCATTAAAATATGTCTGACGCACATAACACATGTAATTTACATACCCTACTGCAGTATTACTTGCGTGAAATTTTTGTATGAAGCGGTTGATTGATCCTCGAGATATGACTTAAAACCTACATTGTACATGTGACGAGCTTCAGAAATGGAGGACAAAAAGTTTATGTACGAGCACATCCGACGATTGTCATAGATACAATATAAAAAGTTTAATTTAAATCGGTTATATAGTGTTTCATAGATATAGCACACTAAGCTGAAATAATTGTATACCCACTATAGTAAATAAGACTCTTGCACACTAAAAATTATTATGGCCTACCACAGTTCAACTTCGCCCCCAAATTCGAAAGAAATTGGTTGGTTTTTCCCGAGATACGGCATAAAAACAGTATAATTTCATGTGTGACTAACTTACAAAATGGAGGAGAAATTAGGTTTTGCATAGACAATTTTGATGGATATAACTGATAATGTCAGCACACAAAATTAAGTTAATTTTTTTGGGGCGTTTCGTACATAAAAAGTTTTTCGCTAAAATATTTATATGGCCGCCATTTTGAAAATATGTGTATCTGAGCCTCTCGAAATTTATTAGTTTACTTGGCCTAATTGGGTAGAAATAGGCGGGTTTTTTGTGGTATAGCTCACAACTTGAATTTGTCATGTGATATTTTTTTTCAAAGCGGCGGACGAAAGAAATTATGTGTAGACATATTTGATGGCTGTAATTTATACAACCAGCATACAAAGTTTCATTGGAATTAGTTACATGGTTTCGACGAGATGACATGCAAAACTAAAGTATTAATATGGCCGCCATTTTGAAACAAGTGCCTATGAAAGTTAAATTATTTATATTTATCTGTTCTATAATAGTATTTATTACGTCCCAAATTTGGTAAAAATAGTTAGAGTAGTTTTCGAGATGTAACGTAAAACTTTTATATTTTCATATGCTCCTATCTTCAAAACTGGCAGGCCAACAACAAAATCCACGTCTGAATTCAAGGCTTACACTTTGCGATGTCAGCAAACAAATTTGGTTTAAATCAGATGAATTGTTTCCGATGTATAACATATCGCCTTAAATTTTAAAATGGCCATAATTTTGAAAGTAAGTTTCCGGCGTAGTCGAAAACCATAAGTCGGGGGTCATTTCTCGGTCTAGGGTGTTCACAGCAAAATTAGCACTTTATTCATGCGTCGGGAGATTGAAACAGTGAAATCATTAGAAAAGTAAATATTATTCAAATCTGCTAATTTTTACACTTCGCTGCATAAAAGAAATAGAAGGCGAAAGCAGTAATTTAAATTATTACAAATCGTTGCTTAACACTTTTTATTCGACATTAAGGTATGGAACTGCACTCCATCCATCGTTACCAACTTTACTGGATGCGTGCCATGCAGTGAGCCCGTAATATATATGCAGGTGGGAGCAGTAGCTATTTTCTCATGTTAATTTCAAAAGTGCTCTTTTTATCGTGAACAGCATTTATTATAATATGTGCCGAGTTTGGTAACATTTTGTTCATGCATACACACGTCACCTGGGTCCAAATGGTGGTTGAGTGATGTCATAACATGGTGGCTGTTATGTTGACAGATTGTGAGATTTCTATATGGGCTGGCCTTGAATGTATGGTTGCTTGGGTAGACATGATGGTGTCTGGCCTTCTATTTGGCTTTATTGGATTTAAAATATAATTCTGTTTGATCCGACTGTTCATATGTAAGTGTAAGGGGAATGGTACTCCAAGACTGACGGGTCGCAGTCTGCTTGAAGTGTGTTTCTGATGGTTGGACATTTCAAATTTTCTCAAGTGGCTGAAATAATGTTAGTCATGTAGGACGTATGTGTGCTTAGGATAAGTATAATTTTTATCTGGACTATGGTAGGTTAGGGTATGTTAGGTTCCCTGATTTTTTTTACCTTTGGTAGGTTAAAGTAGGTTAATTTTTTGGGGGGATAGCGGAGGTGTGGCTTAATTAGGTTGTTAGTTTGACAGATGGTAAGAATGTTTGTGTTACAGGGTTGGTCTGGACTATAAAACGTGCTTAGTACACTTGGGTTAACATAGATGGCATGTTGGGTGATATGTTTTTCCAGTATATCTGTCTAGCGATTGATAGTTGAAAAAAAGTATCGAATGACTAAACAATATATTATAAGTAAGTTAAAAAAATATATATACTTAAAATGTTTAACTTAAAAGGAAAAAACATGTTGCTGGCCTATGTAAGTCTGGTGTTGGTCGGTAGAGCAGCTGTTATGCATGACTTACACTGGGTGGAACACTGTATGTTAAGGTACCTGCTTGTGAGTATATAAGTAGCTGGGTTCCAGTTAGGAAGCTTAGTTTTATAACGGTAGCCGTGAAAGGTGGATCGTCTCGGCTAGTTTCTACAATCGACATCATATTCAGTATCTGTGATGTCGTCAGTCATTCCAGAGCTAATGGGATCTACAGCAGTGCCATGGACTTCTTCGGGAGTGGTACCAGCAGTGCCTCGAATTCTTCAGCAATGGTGCCAACAGCCTCATCGAATTCTTCAGGCATGGTGTCGACAGCGTCATCGGCCTCTTTGGGTGGGTCTCCTGCAGCAGCTCCATCGGCATCGCGATCAAAGCCAACAGTCTCAATACTTCGATGCACGTACTATGATGAAACCTTTGCGAATAGCAGCAATGTTATACCACACGGAAAGGATAAACATATGATGAACTTGCTCCTCGTGGCATACAAGTGTGAGAAGTGCCTTCGTTTGTTTGCTCGTACCGACACACTATAAAGACATTCGAAAATATGCAAAGGACTTGTTCCTCCGCCAGCAAAACTGAAAGATGTATTGTCGTTGCCACAAACCTGTGATGGACTTACAAGTACTGCTATGTGTAATGATGATGTAAACATGTCATCACTACCTTGTACAGTAAGTGATCATGCAATGGTGCTGCAATTGGTAAGTGAGGATGTGCATGTGGATGGTATGGATAATTCGCCAACGATATCGGGTCGATCGTGTCGCTACTGTGGAAAGATCCTCAGTAAAAGCTGACATGCACGTAGGTACGAGAAGAGTGGTATATGCCCGAAGAAGACAGGGTGGGATTATTTGACTCTTGCCTGTCACAAGTGTGGTCGTAAGTTCATGAAGAAAAAGATGTTCCAGACAACATGCGAAGTGAAATATTCAACGTTCAGGCAAAACTAGGTTATGGGTCGTATGACAACCATGCCAAACAGTGTAAAACTTTTTCTCGAAAACCTGTCCATGTTCTAGGCAAACCTAATGCCAATGAATTTTTTCTGAAGGAATCTGCATCCAGGGGCATGCTGAAAGATTAAGTTGCTCCGAATCTGACAGTTTCGTCGAAAGATGTTTGCTCGTTCCTATCAAGTATGAAACAAAATTTAATAAACCAACTCACGGAAGAGATTGAAAAACAAGGGCCTCTAAAATGGCTGGAATATCTGTACACAAAACCAAAACCAAACCAGGACGGACATTGCAGAGGGCATTCAAGACTCAGAATGTATCACTCTTTAATGTATATGACATCGAAAGGAGTCTAGATGATAATATAATAATGGCACGCTGCGAGGAATAAGAAATGGTGATGAAGGGTTCAGACTGGACACTCGATTCGGTGAATCATCTGCACCTGAGAACGAGTGTATACCTACCTCCTATGAATTGATTTGATGTCCTCTTCTTACCTTCGAAAAAAAACCATTGCAAAGAAATATTTGTATGTAAAATTTTGTAAATAAATATATATATATATCTTATTAAATTTACTGTGTTTTATTTCTAAGGTACACTTTTTATCAAATTTAAAAAAATTTAGTTAATATTTTTTTAATTAAAAAAAATATTCTAAGTTTTTAAGTACATGATTAAAATGTGGTCTTTAGGTTAAATGGATGTCGAGTAAAGATGACAAATTTGCCTCTACATATGAATAAAATACTTATGTCTGGGATAGCCAAAAAATTTTAATAAATATTTATATGCAAATAAAAATGTAAAACAAAAAAAATATTTGAAATATAATGAAAAATAACTATGATGAATAAGTGTTAATTTTATACCAATTTTCTCGCTCTTAATTTCTAAATAGTGGTACTGGAATTGTGTTACATAATCGGTATGACATCACAATCGTATTCGCCTTGAAAAGACGAGTACGGTGATATATAACACTTAATACTTATATACTTAATTTTTTAAATTTTAAAAATATATTTCAACTGAAAAATATATTTTCTAATTTTTTGGGGTTAAAGGTCCAGACCGGTCTGCTCTCCTGACCACCCCTCCCCCCCCCCCCCACATCCCACGGGTACATCACGGTATTAAGTCCGCCTTGCCTACTCTGGGGAAAAAAAAAGAAACGTTTAGAAAAAAAGGGAATTATTTAGGGGAAAAAAAGGAAATTTTAAGGGAAAAAAGTAAAATTTTAAAGTATTTTTGGTCTAAAACATACGATTTTGTGTGAAGATGAGCGATTTTTTTGGGGGGGGGGGGAAAGGAAAACTCCAACATGGTGGTCAAAAACCAGAATCCATGTTTTTAGGCTCCTGCATCACAACAAACTATGCCCTACTACTTGTATAATATGAGGAATAAATGTTTTTGAAACGTACGGTTTGCATAGCACTGTTTTAGACCAACTAACTCTTCACACTGGGCTTCAAAACTGCTTGAGTACCAAATAAATAAAAATAAATTGATAAATTTCTAACGCACAATCATTTACGCCTCCTGGTCACACAAGAATAAAGCCATTTCGAAGCTATGAATCTTTCGCGTACCAAAACTTCAGTCCTGGCGAGCAAATTTCACGTTTTCTGTTATTCCGAAAGGACTTTGAAACTTCAAAAGATTAAGCAATTAGGAGCACGCGTTTACGCATTCACTCTGTACAAATATACAGGAATACTTTAAGGCTGGCTCTGACTGACACACGCTGTCATCTTAGATCCATGTTACGACAGACGTTATCTCTTGAAGCTTCCTCACGACATTCGTCGCGATAAGGGGTAACAACCTGGCGAGAATAGTCACACTGTAGTATACGCTAGTACGTCATACAAGCGGCGTGGGCGTTAGTCTATGAACATTTCCACTCCCAGACTCCAGGTCCAGAGTCGGTTTTGAGGAGAAAGTTCACTCGCGCTGAACAAGGTTAGAATGTTTTATGTTCTGTCTTTGCTTCACAAAAAATGGTGTTAGTATATATCGATCTCATTTACAGATTTTTATATTTAATATTTATTTTAAATTCATGATATAGCCTAAACAGGAAAAGTCATTCCACTGAAACGATGTGAATCTATTTATTTTCATGATTTATTTTCCTTATATTACACAAACATAGAAATATGAAATACAGTGAAACTTTACATAATCTATGTTCTATCAGTCCCTTGCATGACGCCCATAAATATGGTTTTATGAAAAATAAATTTCATTGTATTTATAACAAACTAGCAGATGTGCTTCATGTCAATAGGACTGTGTTGCTCTCAACGAAAACCTTAATTACTTAAGACGGTAATGTGTATAAAATTAAAATAATTTCCTCTTGGCGAGCCTGTATGTGTCGAGAGTGATTTACCACAGATCTCTTAGCGTGGAGCAGAACAACACGGTCATTAGAAATTTATCAAAACTTTTTCATGAAGGAAAGTTAATATCTCGACAGCATGTCACGGAACGACAATCTGTAACCCAGAAAAACGTGTCAGTGTTTATAAATTTTATTAACTGCGATATTAAAAGAAACCATTTATGTGTCTTCGCTTTGAAAAAATTTGCCGCATGGTTCCAGTGTATAAGTTAAGGTATCTAGCGAATTTATTATATATTTATTACGTGTGTGGTAAACTTATATTACGTGAATGTAGGCTTAACATTTATTTTAATTGGCATATATTATTCTTAAATTCTCTCTCACATACACACACACGGATTTGCGAAAACATAATCATTTTCAATTGCAGTTTTTAGCGCGGTTAAGATATTATTTTATGACCGTAATGTTATTTTAAAGTATTTTCATTACGTCAAGTAACGAATATTTTTTGTAGATACGCGACAATAAGTTTTAGACCGAAGAAAATCCAATCTGGCAGTAATTAATGAAGCTTGGCACGTGGTCGTATACGTGATATTTTCTTTAACCAAGTTGAAACCAGCATAATTGTACTCTCATACGGTTACATCAAAAGTTTTCCTTAATTATTAATTGTTCTTTCCTTAAAAATAAAAACTAATTTTAAATTTCCATTAACCTTATTACTGGCAAAGTTATCTCCAAAAATTTTAAAAGTTTCTCGTATTGCCAGGTCTAAAATATTTTTAGCGATATTTAGAATATTTTATTATTATGTTGTGGGAAACGGTTTATAGTAAACTATTACTCATGCACATTATGAATGTTGTTTGTCAATTAAATATATATATTGCTTTTATGTTAGATGATGACAAATTAATTAATGAAAGCCTTTGACATGATTGTATTTAAACTGTAATGAAGCATGCTTCAAATTAGTCTAAGGAGGCTTCCAACTAGAAACGAGCAGATTTGAATACGAGGGAAATTAATTTCCTTTAAGAACCTTAAATTTAAAGGTTTTGCACCTTTTCATACACTCCACTTTAGACGAATACCGAACGATTAGTCCAACCAAGACACCATATCAAGCGTCATTTTATAACTGCACAGATGTGTTTTCCTATGTATCAATATTATCTACTACATAACTACAAAACCAAGATATTGAGTCTGTAATGAATTCGCACAAAATATACCAATAGTAATGACTTCACCTCGCTAAAGAAAATACTGGTAATTTTAAGTGTTTTTGCAAGTCCGTGTATTAGGGAGTTTATATACACTATATATATATATATAATTATTTATTTGATAGGCCTACCATTAGGACATAATACAATATAATTTACATAGATTTATACTGAATTCGCTTCGGACAAGTAAAATTTCATTGAAACCACGCGGTGAAACTTTCAGGCGAATAAACATTAAAGATATCTATTGAAATAATACAGTGATTCGAAATTTAAATCTTTGACAAATTTTGCAGTGGACACAGAGATTCGTTCAAAGACATTTTATCCGCACATTCGGATTTCCGAACTTCCGTCTTGAAAACTTTCTGTAATATTTTTAATAAGCTTGCGGTTCTGCTCTGCACTCATAAATTTATACTAAATTCATGATGACTTTAATGACTTAACAACTTGAAATGTAGGTTCTTCAAGGAATAACTATTTTAATCGTTATATACCTTACGGTCTAAAGTAATTATTTTTTCCCTTGAGGTCAGCATACGCGAATAAAAGCAAAACAAATACACTACCTTGATAGGGTGCAACTGAACGGTGAAAATCACGCTTTGTAAGTGCACTTATTAGATGATTTGAAGATGAGGCGTCTCTTCGAAAGAAATATTTAAATATGTTTAAATTAGAGAAGATCTCAAAATTTATTTAAAAAAACCCATGTTCCAGTTAGAAACGTATGTTATAAAAGTTACAGATTCCCAATTGTATTAATAAGTTTTTTGTTCGTATTTCTTTAGCGGCTGTGCAGTACTTGTCAATTAGCGTGGGTGAAAAATGATAATAAAACGGCTAATTTAATTGGCTCGTTTGAAATAACGTATCCGCACAGCAAGCAATGTTCTATAAACATGAAAATTAATTTTATTTACATTTCGTTTGTCTAAAATTCTTTTAATGTTTTACGTAATGTATTCTGCCATAATAATAAAAGTAATTTTCTGAATAAAAAAAAAAAAAACTAGCTTAAAGGTATGTCTTTTTTCCCCAAGATTTATCTACTCCTAAATTTTCAAATATGTGCACATTATAAACGCTTATGAGTTGTCTCCAGATACATTTCAAATATATGAATATTTATGTCCTTGTCATAATTAAAGTAGGGCGAAAATCGATTCTGGATATAAATGAGGACTGAGCTGGAGAGAGTATTAAATACTCTATTTGCTCTTAGTTCTTTTCAACGTCGAATTTTATGAAATTGACAAAGTCGTGTGACTACAATGGACTCCTAGAACGATAGTTCCAGAAAACTACAAATATTGTCCAGTAACTCCGAAAAATTAAAAAATTTTCGAACTAAAATTGTTTGCATTCCTTCATACTGCATTTATTCTCTTTTGATTGACATGCCAGTCATGAAATTAGTGAACACAACTAACACATTTTAATTTAAAAAATGGCCAAACTTTCAACTCATATTATTAAAATAATTTCGATGGATTAAAAATTTATTACTTACATGAAGAGTGAATAGTTTAAGATGTTTACTCGTGTTCGCTGGACCTCCTCGCTGTACAGCCACAAAACGACTGAAGCGCTTACCCAGGCACGATACATAATATTTGTTTGATATGCCCACGTATGAGTAAAGGTAAATATGTCAGAGCTGGTAGGAATACTGTTGAAACTTGTGGAGTAGATGTGGTAAAGAGGGCGCGGAAAGGGAGGGCGGGTTTTGGTAGGAGTCAAGAGCAGACTGAAGGGACGAGAAGCTCGGGGGGGTATAAGTGACGAAAATTTAGTTGTGAGGAAATCAAGTTTAAGGTTCAGATCGGACGATAAATTCCAAGACACGTTGATGTACTTGTCTTCCCCATACATGTGTCCTGGATTTTTATTATTCGAGCTGAACTTTAAACTTGATTTTCTCACAACTAACTTCTTGTCACTTATACCCCTTGGCTTATCATCCCTTCACTCAGTATGTAACTGAATGATAACGGGAGACATTTAAATAGGCTCTTGAGCGGTGCAGGATGTTTACCTACTGGTGATGGTACAATGCGGTATCTCTCATCGGGTGGAGTGTACATCCATGGCCTCCAGCAATTTACTCTCAAAAAGTTTTTCCTGGCCATTTTTAGCATATTATTACTTGTTTCTGATCTGCGCTGGCCCAGGTCCATCCCGCGCGAGCGGGCGGAAAAAGAGGGATTGAATGACAGGCAAGCGATCTTCCTATCAGTGTTTGAGCTATAGGCTGTTCACTGTAAAGTGAGCACTTCTGAGCCCCTAGTTACTTTTCTCTTTCAGCCATCTTTTACCCTTCAACCAACTTTTTAAAATAAATATTGCTATGTAAGTAATAAACACAGTGTGTATATTAAACTGCACTCTGGAGTTAACATCTAATGATAAAATTAAATATATTTATTGACTTTGGATCAAAGTGAGAGGGCTTTCAAAAGTGCTCACTTTACCGCGAATAGCCTATATAAAGATGTGTCGCCACACATTCTCCCACCTGGTGCCGTGATAAACCTATTGTTGACCTTCAGCAGATCGGGTTTCTGCGTTTATCTGAAGAATGTTCTGGATTACAGACCTCGTTTCTCTCGGCGTGACTCGGGGTGCGTCGAACATTCCAGATGGTGGGGGCGACTCATATAAAAATACGACGGGCCTCCGAGCCCGGGAGTTGTAGTTGTAGTTTATGAGTGGGCGAGTGGCTGGAGTTTCAGCGATAGACGACGAGCGAGAAGAGAAGCGCGCGGCGAGGGAAGTGATCAGTGGGAGGAAAATCTGTGACTGCGAGCACCAGAGCAGTGAATAGTGCGGCTGGCAGGCTGAGCTATTGGACATAATGAGTTAGCGAAAGACAGTACAAATGATGACAACAGACAGACTGAAAGTGTGATAATGATCAGTATAAGTTAATTGACTATAACCAAACAGGTCCATTAAGACAGATGCTAATTAATGTTAAAGTAGACATTAAATATTGCGATTACTGAGAAATAAAAATATTAGTAGTGTATATGGATGGCTTAATGCTGTAAATAATAGCTGCTTGAAAAAATTAAATTCAGACTTATTTCTTTTATTTTTACTAGAATTTCCATCCCTCATGAACTCAGATACCCCCCCCCCCCAGGCGTCCATGTAACAATATTTTATTTTTTATCCTAATTGACCAACTTTAAGCTCTAGAAGGAATGGAGAAAGTGGAATGAAAATGCATTTGTTGAAAGGACGGGAGATTTAACTGAAGACTTGCAGTATTAAATAACACAAACTACATGTCTGCATGTACGGACATGCGGATGTTGCCATGTCAGAAGGATGTAGCAACTACTCAGGCCTGGTTACATGCGCCGCTTCGGTTCGGAAGCAGCTATACGGGAATTTTGGCTACTTTTGGGGCAAGTAAACATAAAGTTGTTGAAATTGGCCCTCGAAACCCTTTAGAATGGCTCCGGGTCGCAATTGTACAAGATTTTCCTAAACACAAGACCTATGGGCAACACGTCGGGGTAACTTTGCTGGCCACAAGAATGAGTCAACATTATGATGATATTGCATAGATACATGTGCCACGTATAAATCAGTGTTCCCTTGTTGTAAGACTAAATCAAGATGCTGTTTCACGAGGGCAAATACACAAGGACGCAATATGCCACAGACATTCTGCTGTCTCGTCAGAGTTACCGAAATCAACACCAGAGGTTTTCTGAAGTCATACCATATGGCTTCCCACACTATGATATCAGAATTCATTCCACGATCTCTCGTCGCGGTATTTGCACAGAATGCTCTTTCCCACATCATCGCCAAATTTGGTACTACATGGTAATTCGTGGTAAAGCAGAATCGAAATTCATCACTGAACATGTTTCTATGCCACTAGTCCTTACTCCACGCCTCCTAAATATGGCTACACTTCAAACACCGTTTCTCCGCTTGTGTTAACGGCAGTCTGCTCATAGAATGGTGAACCCATAGTCCACCTGACGCCATTCACCTAGACATGGTGCCGAATGGCATTGTGTGTTGTAGAATGTCAAGTAACTATGTCAGGTTATTAGGTGTTGAAGCCATGGGGTTTCGTAACCCTCGGCTTGCTGTGTGGCAACTCTTCGTTGATGTTGTATAATTTGATCGACTGTAAGTTTCGCAATACCTATGAGTTCCATTAATAGGCACTGCTTTATCGGAATGCCTAAAACTCCTATAAATTGCACATAGTATTCAGCTCATCTCATGTAAACCCACAGTGCACCTTCTGCTAAATTACGTGAAATGCTGGCAAATATCATGCCTGACAGAAAATGCTACACAATGAAGGAATGCTCAAAAACAGACCAAACTGCAAGCCAAATGGGTGCAGAGCCAAATATTCAATTTTCTAATGCAGACATGGCTTCAGTGGCATAAACTACAGTATGATCAGTAAGTAGCTGTATTTTCATTCCAGGTGATATATTGCTGAATCCGGCGTGGCATAGATACGATGAGTGTCAAACAACGTCCAGCGGTATCGTGAACCAAGTTATGTTCATCCGAGTCGACAGTTCATCTTCATTTCGTGGAGGTGGGAGAGTATTCAAACGACATCCAATAGTGCCGCAAAAATGTTTAATAGGCAAGTGATTGGGATATCGGGTAAGCCAAGGAATCGTGAGCAGACACTGATAAGCATTTGAGACTGATCTCAATCGTGTGTTTGGGACACCCTACGAATATAAATTGTATACTGGCCGAATCACGTCAACACAGTGGAGTGTTGTTACTGTGCCCGAAACCTGTACAAGAAGTGAGTGTTTGTTGGCGCTGATAGTACCACAAACTATGATTCTATTTTAAAAGGCTGTTTAATGCTCCGCAACGGAATAGAAATGCGCCCGATGGCTACATCACCGACAGACTCTCGCACAGTGATCGCCATTGATGAGACATAAACGATAGTTCGCTATCAAGTGAAGCCTTCGCGATGGACTGCTGGATAACAATCCTGCCTTAGCCAATCGGCACAACACTGCCCGTATTGATATCGGAGCATCCAAACCGTCTCGCACACTTCGCAAAATGTCACTAGTCGCGAATGGTGGATGAGCTGAAGTATGGTGTCTGATGCAACGATCTGTGTGATCTGACGTCTGTCTCAGAACTTCAGTCCCATTACTAAAATTCGCATATCCTTCGTGGGACCGCTGTCGATAAACGCGATTGATGGTTGTGGTATCACGTTGTGTCGCTTCCGCAATTTGGCCCAAGAGCCAACCAGCAGTAACAAGACCTGAGATGAAATCTCTCGTGGACTCTTTCTTTTGGCGGAACTCCTTAACACGGCGTCTTAAATACATTGCAGTGCTTTTTTCGTTCCCCAGACACAGTAAGAGCCCAAACATTTCTCTCGGCAGTGACGAAGTCTTGAATTATGTCTTCACGTGTCGGTTGCATGCTTTTCATTGTACCGATTCCACTCTTTTTGGTGTCGTGTATTTCCCGTCAGACTGTGTATATCTAATGCATTTACGAGGCAGTTACTGTGTTCGGTGACTTTCCTTCTCTGTGTTGATCGACTGGTGCCCCACACACGCGTTTTACATTATCCCTATAATCGTATTGGTGCTAATAATGCACACTGGTGGCTGTAGGTACTAGTGTCCATTGCAACTCAATTTATTTACACACCCAATAAATTTACAACGTGAACCAATTTACTTACAGTTTGAACAATTCCTTCTCAATCCGATACCAGGCCCCAAAAGGCGGGAATTTCTCGAGTGGGAAACTATGTGTGTAGAGCGTAGCCGGCACCCATTTCCTCCACCTTATTCACTACACCACTACTCCATCTCTGAAACTTCTCACCTCATCCAGTCTTCGGGTTGGCTGTAACAATAGGCCTGTTTCACTGGTAAATCAGCAGGATCCAAACATCACAAATCTCCTCCCACTCAGGTTGTTGACTCTTTGCGAAGACAGTGAAATACCGCATTTAAATTGGAACGTTAGGGAGATCTTTACATTTGTGCATTTACATTTGTGCATTTCTCAATTTAATTCGTAATTGTACCTCTAATTTTTAATGACAATGGTTGTTGTACTGGGAGTAAAAAATTCAATATTTTAAGTTTTTTTCCGAACACTATTCAATATATGTACTTCAAACATTACATTATTATCTTTTAAGAAAAGTTAATTTTGTATTATATTTATACTGTGAAATAATGCAGAATTCTTATAGCTTTTAATTAAAAAATATAATAAAACTAACTATTTAGAAATACTTCGAAAGAGATGCTGTAAGACAAGGAATTATTTTAAAGTCTGCTTATCAGTAGCAATTTTATAAAATTCCACAATAATTTACAGATCCAAAATATACCAGATTTCACTACAGTGAGACCTAACAAAAAAAACTGTGCAGTTTGTCTTGTACAGATGTCTTGAATATGCTTTTTTTATGCCATTTGGTGGACCTATCAATTTTTAATTTTAATCGTCCTACTCTTAGTTTTTATTTTATGTATATGTGTTTCGACGACAGCAACATCCTGATTTTGTCATGTAACAGTGAAAATAATATTAAATACCATCATTAACTTATTGAAAATTACATAATATATATAAGTATAAAATAATTTGAATAATATCTACAGTTTGCATTTATTGCCTTCCATAATCTCTAATCTTTCCTTTCGTGTTCTAGTTGAAGGCGTGTAATGAGCTCCACAGTCAATCACGTCGCCCACTTCAGCTGGATGGATCACACCATATTTGCACTCATGCTGGTGATCTCCACGGTCGTTGGAGTGCTGACAGGCGTGTGCGGCAAAGGTCAACTACCTGCAGGGAGGGAAAAAGATGGAAAATTTTTCCCATTGCAGTGTCTCATATTCAGTTATGACGAATTTCTGAAATTCGTGATATCAATCCCACCCTTGTATTTTCCCACAAATCAGAGTGTGTGTTGTTACGTCTCCCCTTCCTAACTCCTGTTCTATCTACTGAACCTTTAATAGCTGAAGTACTCTGCTACCAAGAGTAGATTGGGGTAGACGTACGCGATCGGGGGCGTAACTCTACTAGTTCACTAACAACTCAGGCTTCATAACACAACTACTTTATTGAACATTAAATATATATAATATATTGGGAATTGATACAACACTTCACAAGTAATTAATCAAATGGACAATACTCAGATGTCAAATGCTCACAAGCGGCTCGGTACCTTTAAGTTACAATACAGTGTGTGTATATATATGTATGCATACATATACATAAGAAATCACCTAAACCTTGCACAGAAAATATTTCGGAAATGAAGAGGGTACTGATGTGCTGGTTTCACAAAACTGAAGTTTACACAACGGCTAATAATTGCAGCGCAGACACAGATTTTAATAAGTATTATAATGTATATTAATTTAACAATGGTACATTGTTTTCAAACAGAACAATTCCTATTCACATCGAGAAAATATAACTAAAAGACATTAGAATATCATTGGTGTTTTTTGCAGGATTCTAGTGCAAGTAATGCTATTGGAATATGACAATTTCAAATACCGACAGTTTCCTGCTCCATTTAACTGCTTAGTTGCTAGGCTACATTCTTCATATGTGTGTTTAGATTCTGTTTCCTTTAAACTTATTGCATTTGGGCATCCTTGTCAGTACTTGTGATAGTTTATACTATCTGGACGCAGGACTTTCTGGGAGACGGTATTTACCAATGTATTAAAAGCCTACATACTCATGGTGTATGGTGAATATAGGAATAATGCTGTTCGTTCTTGTAATGTGTACTCTGAACGATATCCCAAAATACGTGATCCATCTCGACAATTATTTGCGAACCTCTTTAACCAGTTACGTGAAACTGGAACTGTAACACCTCGAAAACGTGGGAAAAAAAAAAAAAAAAAAAAAAAAAAACACTAGTGAACGGAGGAAAGCATGAAATTATTGTCCTATCTGCTGATGCTGTAAATCTGCAAGTTATCTCCTCAGCAATCGCAAGAGTGAGTGGAATGGCATGAGTCAGGCAACTGTACTGCGTATTCTGCACATTATAAGTTCCATCCGTATCATGTCTCTCTACATAAAGAGCTACATGGAAACGATTCTAAGAATCGTGTTATGTTTTGTACATGGACATTAAGACATGATGCAGCATATTTGTTATGTATATTGGTTAGTGATGAAGCAAGATTGACAAATTATGGCCAAATGGACTTCAGAAACATGCACTATTGGTCAGTAAACAATCCCCATTGGCTTCGTCAAGTGGGACATCAGCGTTTATGGAGTGTAAATGTGTGGTCTGGAATAGTGAACCATCATCTCATGGGCCCTCTTTATAGTAGGAACACTGGATTCCGTGACCTATGTCAAACTCCTAACAGGCGGATTTTCACATATGTTAGAAGATCTTCCAGTACAGACTATGAGGATCCTATGGTAGAAACATGATGGTTACCCAACGCATAGTGGAAGACGCACTACAGTTTTTCATCACCGATTGTTTCAAAATCGTTCTATTGGACGAGATGTCATATACGTTGGCCCGCCCTTTCACCAGACCTGACACCTTTTAATATTTTCTGAGGGAATCACTACAAGACATTTTCGACAAGGACATACCGACTACCCCACAAGATATAAATAACATGTTACATCTGCTTTTCTGGAATTTCTGCGTACATGCTACAACCTGTGCCTTAATCTTTACATGTCCAACTGGAAGCTTGTGTTGTAGCTAGTGGTCTCCTTATCTAACACAACCTGTGAAGGTCAGTTTTCTCTTTCCTCTTCAGAGTT
Source organism: Dryococelus australis (assembly GCA_029891345.1). NCBI lineage: Eukaryota > Metazoa > Arthropoda > Insecta > Phasmatodea > Phasmatidae > Dryococelus > Dryococelus australis. The sequence continues at coordinate 23,237,480 of CM057007.1, read as the reverse complement.
CACCGATGTTATGTATTCGCTATTATATTTCTTAAATGAGTGCTGATTCATGATACAGTACAATCACAAAAACGTACAAGATATAATATGTGTTTTCTGGCACATTCAGAAGAAAACCACAATCACTAAAACATAAAAGTAAACCTTCTAACATCATAGCAGTTAAATGGAACATAACACTTTAAGCATTTAACATTGTTATATTAGGATAGCACGTATACTACTTACACTTAGAATCCTGCAAAAACACCATTGACATTGTAAATTCCTTGACATTGTAAATTCCTCAAATTTTTTTTTAAATGTCAGTAGGCATTGTTCCATTTGAAAAAGTTAACCTTTGTTTAAGAAATACACATAATACGTATTAAAATCTGTTTTGGGCTGAAATTGTAAGCAATTGTCTAAACTTCAATCATGTTGAAATACCACATAAAAAGCACTTTACATTTCAGAAACAAACACCTCACAAAAACTTTGGAATATTCACGAAGAAAGCAAACAAGTATGGAATATGCGAGTAAATAAAAGAGAGCATAGAAATTACACGTTACCAACAGCGCCGATACAAAACGTGGAATTTAATGTGTTTCTAACTAAATATACTTATAAATACTAAAGAACCACAAAATAAAAGTAATGGTGTCTCTGACTATGGAGGGTTTCATTCCTCCCACTGCAGCGTAGTACTGTTTGCGGCATCCAAGCGCAATGTACAGGTCCCTAACACGCCGTGACATGCTTGTAATCAACGTGTTGATGTCATCTTCCAGATGAAGGTCCCATTCCATTCCGGCAACAGTTATGAAAACTGGAAGTGTTTATAGAGAACGTGTACGATTATAAGCTGCTGGTTTCAACTTTTTTTTCCAGGCATGTTCAATGCGTAAGTGCACTCTCTTTTTGTCACAAAAGAGCTACATAACCTCTACCACCTCAACTACCTTATAGCACAATATTCCAAAATTTTTTTTTGTGTGGGGTGTATATTTGTGATGCCAGTTTTACATGTTCCACGGGAGACAAACAGAAACTGGCACCTGGTATAAGTGAACTCTTGGAAAACAAACTTTCAAAAATTCTACTGCGCTTAAGTACATACATGTGTATGTCCTGTGATACACAATGGAGCGGGTGGCTCCGAGTTAAGTTTGCAACCAATAAAAAATGTTTTATATTTCTAACACTTGACGTCATAATGTGCAATTGCATGGCTAGCGAAGTCACAGAGGAAACTAATTTTCACGGAAGAAATGCTATTCTTTGCTTGCACTGTCATTTTTTTTGTATTAAAAAAAATTATTTGGAAACTGGTTTCGAAGGCTATCTCTGTCAGCACTAGTGAACAACGGAAAATTTAAAACATCTTGCAATGAAATATGCAAAAATAAAATACAATTTGTATAAATAAGTAGTGACAATTTCTCATGTGTTGTGAAGATGGAGATTATGTGTTTTAAAGATTTCTTTTAACTTACGAAAATATCTACATTGTGGAACATTCTATGTTTACTGATATACTTATTGCCAAATTTGCACAAGTGCTAATAATTATTAGAAAATAATTATGTTTCTATCTCTTAGATGTTTAACTTGATATTACTGTATTACTGAGATTACTTTATTGCTTCTTTTAACCAGATGTTGAATTGAATAATAATAATTTACTTTGTTGTTGAATGACCTTTACGGTTGAGTGAGTACTTTTAAAACTAATTTCTGAAAAATAAATTATTGTTTCTCTGCGCATACATTATAACTGATACAATTGCTCAGTAATCGCAATTAATTTTGCAGTAAGCTAAGAGAAATAGTTTTATTGCAATAGGATTTTTGAGAAATAATATTGAGTCATAAAAATGATTGTATAAGTAAGGCGTAAAAATTTGAAGGCATTAAATGCTGCCAATGAAATTCATAACAAGCATAAAGGAAAAGCCGTATTTCTGCTAATTACATTGTGGACGTGTTTAATTATTAATCATTATATTGATGAATAAACAATTTCTGGCGGAAATTTGATACGTCTGTAGATATTTTACGATTCTAGTGAATGCTGTACGAAAAAAAGTTTTCGTGTTGGTCTATGAAAACATACTAAAATAGCAAGATGCGTAAACTTAATATTATTTTTCTGAAATCAGAACCTCATTCGATAGTATATACAAAATATAATCACATTATTGTGACCTTGGAAGGTAGAACACAGAGTTGGAGAGTTAAAGATCAAAAGAGGTAGAATAATTTTTACCAATGATCCCAACCTATGTTGCAATATTACTGAGTGAAATTTTATTTATATCGCGCAGTTTGCTCAATCATCTAACTTTCGTTCTTTCACGTTTCCGGTCGTATTTCTGGAGTTACGATGGTGGGCTTGCCGACAGAATACTATACCTACGGTAGCATGTATTACTACCAGAACGTGGCAGGTTTGTTCTGCTGCGCTTTTACCGCTTACGCCTTTCTACCAATATTTTCCGACCTACAGCTAACGTCCACTTGAGGTACGATCCATTCACAAACGCCACTTATTTTTTTCCACAACACTTTTTTTTTTTTATGTTGGTGATTAACTCGCACGCATTAATTTCATTGCAGTGCCTTCAACTCCGCTTCAACCAAAAAGTGCCAACGATGGCATCGTTTTTGTACGCATTGAACACCGTACTCCACTCGCCTATCGCCATTTACGTGCCGGCTCTGGATTCTGATCAAGGTAAGCTGCACTGCAGAAGTTGTTTACACTCATGGGGCCGCGGTGGTGTAGTGACTAGACTGCTCGCCTGCCACCCTGCCGAACCGGATCCCGGCTCCCGGCGGGGGTCGCTCCCGGGATCACCGGATTTTCTCGGAGGCCTCCCGCTTCCTCCGCCCTTTCATTCCGGGCGCTGCTTCATTCTCTCCTCGCTTCACCCTCGCCGGTTCTCAAGACCTCGATGCTAAGAGCCGCACAAATATATTCACTTGGTCACTCGCTCACGCAGTCTTTACATTGTACCGCGCCGGTCAAAAATTTAAGATCGCGGCGTAAAATAACAGAATGTCTCATAGAGCCAAAATTTTTGCCGCAAGACCCATGTTAATTTATTTATGTCTTCTTGCGTATATGAATAAACTTCCGAAGATTTCATTGGGTTAGAGTATGTATTGTATAAGTAATGAATTTTTAATATCATGGAGCAACACCAAAATACAAACACTTTAAAGATAAAAATTGTTGTGTTTCTTCAAATTATTACAAATTGTACCACCAATATCTATTTTTTGTAAATGTAGCAATAGCAGTGGGTAGTGTGGAACAAAAATAAAAATTCAAAAAAAATATTTTTACGATTTGACTACACGTCGCTTTCTTTCATTAAATCCGCGAGAGAAAAAAAAAAGATACATTTTAATTCATTTTCCGAATTTTTTCCTAGACTGTCAAGGAAGAGATAATCGGAGCCGATCTTCTCCACATGTGTTTTGCAACATTTTAAAAATAAGTATGCAGTAATGTTTTTCGCAAGATTACCATCCACTTCACGTGATTTGGGTTATTCCAGAGAAAATTTACCTTATGTAGAGATGTGTACGTGTTAGCAGGAGCAGTATGGTTTACTAGGCATGTACAGTTTTATCTCATCGCACTTCAATTCTCCTTCTAATTCAAGGCTCATAAAAATTTATAATTATAAGTTCACACAAATTCTTTACCATCAGAAAATTTTAATTTTTCAGAATTTTTCTTGTTAACGTGGCAATGTTTAAAAGTGTTCATTTTTCGAAATAAGTAGGGTTCTATTAGTTCCTATCTATTTTAACTGTGTTTAAATGCACAAGCATAAGGGAAGATCTTATTAACTTAGGTCATTTTTTACCACTTAATGTTGTCACAGTAGTAGTAAATTCAGACTTTAAATAACACTAACAAAAGTACTTATGCTATAATAATTTCATTTATTTGTTTAATTTAAATAACAATTTTTACTATTGTTTTCGTGCAGATCACTGATAATTTTCTACTGTGGATTTTTAACAATGAAAACACACTTTTAAATGGACTGAACATGTATTCTGTCTATCAAGAATGTGACAAAATTTCATCTAACGTTAGAGAAATTCTGACATATACATTTATATGTAGTGATATTTATTATTAATACCATCGGATATTTATAGTTTAACAATGTTGTTTGAATAAAATGTTTTCAGTTGATTGAAAAACCTGACCAACTGATTTCCTTCTTCACCATGGACACAGCATCCCACATCCCAGGACTACCGGGATTATTCATAGCAGGCATTTTTAGCGCAGGTCTAAAGTACAGTAAACATACAAGAACATTTCTGATTAAGTTGTAGTTAAAATATAAAATACGAAATTTCAGGTATTTGTATATTACGTAGATCTTTTTAAAATATTGTTTTGAGGAAGTTTTGCTTTACATTTGAATGTTGATGTGTATTGATAAGTTAGCACGACAAGTAGTGTTCGCTTCCAGTCTTTTACGAATTGTAAATCGTTAATAATCATTTTTATTATATATATGTATTATGTTTCCCTATATTCTGTGTGAGTAAACCATTAATAGATCCAACATATTGTTATGGACACAAGTCCGAAATTCGGGAAGTTTCCATGACGGAGTTTTAAAGCAAATATGTATTAATATGAAATTTTTGTTATACTCAAATACGAATCTTAACTTTGGTTTCCAAACAAGTATTTAGTCTACTTAGCTCCATCGTTCTCGCTGCTTTACATTGCAGTACTTTTCGTCCTGGCAAAATGCAACCTAAAAATCATAATAGAAAACTTCTCATCATTATTAGTCATATTTCTAAACGTAGCTCTTCGAGTGAGCATAATTCTAATTGCAAAATGGTGTTTGTAGGGTAAATTTTATGTATCTTGTTTTTATAACTTTTACTATCGCGCAGTTCTTTAGAGTGCAAAATTTCTCATAAAATATTATATAGATTCGTAGATTCGTAGATTTGAAGAACATGTGCATCTCGAAAGATGAACACGATCTTCAAATAATCATCGTTCTATCTATGACGATGTTTGGTATTGCAGTTTTATGGCGACATTTGGTTGGCGGAGCAGAAAATGGAATGGATAGAACTGTTTTTATAGTTATCTTATCACATTTTTGCTGCTAGCTACAAATTTAAAAAATTTCTAACAAAGACAATTTTTCTTAAAAATTTTAAACGACTAATATGATTTTACGTTCTCAGTTAATACCATAATATTTGAAAAATTTCTGGCTAGTGCGACATAAGTAATACCACCCAAAATTTAGAGACGTTTAACACAGTTATTATATCCGTTTGGTTGTACTGGCAGTAGAGGCATGGGGTATGTGAACTACACTGTTTCTCAAAATGATAACTGGGTATTGAAGCGAGGAAGTCTATACAACCTCAAAGCTTAGCTGCCTTTTCATTGCACGAGTGGCGTAACTTAGTTGTAGCTGTAGGAGGCGGTGTACTACCAGAACGCGTAGGGGCATGGATTACCCCATGTGTTTTTTGAGGGGGGTGGGGGGAGGGTTCGAGGTTCATGTGGAAAATTTTTTAAACTTTAACTTCAAGTGGGGCGCTTTAAGCCATTTTATGATTGAATTGAAAGGCTTGTAGGAAGAACGGCCTATCCAAAATTCGCAAAAATGCATGCTACCTCTGTAATGCAGGCTCTTCTTGCAACAAAAAAAGGATACAGTGTGTTATTCTGCTATTCCTTGAGGCCTACCCAAAAAGCAATTTTATGCATGTACACATTACATGGTGTAAACTATCGTATTTTGTTTCATTTTTCATTTTATATGTGGGATAAGCCCTTTTTCCACCGAGCCCTTCAATTAGTGCCATCCATTTGCGGATAGATTAATTCCCCGGCCATTATTCATAAAATCTAAATAAAATAATACTGGAGTCACAGATCAGCCTGATCACAACTCATAGTTACACCACTTCACTACACCGATGACACATTGAAGCAAACTGATCTCATTCACAGAAATATCACATGGAATCCTGGCTACTGGGATTAAATTTTTTCTGATCTTCTACGTACTACAACGAAATGAAAACAGAACGCCAAGCAGTCCTTCTCCCAGGAGAAAGGTAGTTCTTCTACACACACTATAGACTGTACACACAGATTTACACAAGGCAATACTCGTGTGTTCGAAGTCCGGAGCGCGTATTTGAAAGACGCCCGTTTGAATACATCATCCGTCCTCTAGGAACCACAAAATCCACAACTGTCGAATGGGAAACCCTTCCGTAGGTTTAAGATATAACCCTCGGGAACGGAGATTCGTATACATTCAAAATGTCGAGATAGTTAGATAAGGACTGTCCCTTATTTCGCACCAGTACAATGATGGAGACGTTTGGTGACCACGCTGGCCAAGTTAATCACCAAAACTTTTGTAGATTCGTTGTTTTGCCCAGTATGTACGTGGGTATGAATTATCCTGTTGGCAGGGAACATCTATTGTTTTTTTTTTTTTGTGAATATGGGCTCGAAGAAGGTTGGCCGATGGTCTGGACGTACAGTGTACTATTCGGTGTTCCCAGAACTAACACTAGAGGTGGATATACGGCGAAGGTTACAGCTCCCCCGCCATAGTTGGAGTCATTTTTTGTATCTGTTACTGCCGAAGATGTTATGGAACATGGTAGGGTTCCGCACACACGTAAAGCTATCATAGCACTGAGACATATCCTCTGTCATTATCGAACTTAACGCTTAATCTTTCGTTCCTTCAAATATTATCTTCTCGTTACTATCGTAGGCATGCTGAAGGGTTGTGAGGTGTGTCTGGAAGTCGGCCTGACAGTACTGTACCTATGATCATGCACCAAAATCAAGCAAACTGTTGACGATGGCCCTAGCCAACGCCCTTGATGTAGCAATACCTCTAATACGTAACTTATTGCAGTCGCTGCTTGGTTAACTATTGGCGTTCTTCTCTATGTTGCTTGGGGACCAAGGATACGAACATGTATAAATTCCTTTCACTAACGGTTACAAGATCTACGTCCCGCTGGCACGCATCATCCAGTGTATTGCGTTCTGCTCGTGGCCTCAAAGAGACCCGATACATAACCTCGCTGGGGGCCCGCGGTGGCTGAGCGGTTAGCCTACTCGCCTCCCACCAAGGCGAACCGGGTTCAATCCCCGGCCGGGCCACTCCCGTCGCTGGTCAGCGGGTTTTATCGGCGATCTCCCGTTTCCCCCCTGTCCTTTCATTCCGGTGCTGCTCCACTCTCACCTCAATCGCCCTCATCGGCTCTCAATGCCTCGTTGTTAAGAGTCGACAAAACCTCTTCACTAACTCACCATAGCCTGTCACAAATCCATTAACTGCATAAATATTGCGCACGTTCGTCGACCTCGCATGCCAGTCACGTTAATTGGAGCACGGTGATGCACTGTTAACTACAAGCTACTTCATTTCCAGGTAAAGAACTGTGATATTCCTACGATATTCGAAGGGTATAATCCATTCTCGGTTACTTCAGTCTTTATATGAAGACCTGCTAATGTTCTACTTCCAGGATATTCCTCCGCCTCGTGCAAACTAAGCTTAACAAGTCTGGAGAATTACACCAGAGGGACAGCGTACCACATTCATGCGCACTCAGCTGTAATGATATTTTGTATAAGAACTGTTTCTCACTAGACTCACTTTTCTTCAAATTATTTACCAATGAGGCACTATAAGTTATAGATAAGATATTAATAACATTTCAACTTAACAGGGAAAAAAAAAGCAATTTCTATGAACACAAGTATAAAACGCTTGTGATATTTGGCGTATTTAGGAAACAACCAAACACGTCATGCATGGAGAGATTTCTCAAAGGTTTGATTCGAAAAGGCCGAAGAAACAGTAAATGGAGTATTTTTACAGATTCTGCCTCAGCACTTTCTCTTAAACATCTCACGCGCGATTCTTTAGCTGTGCCGCGTGATGGTACTGTGTCTCATTTTCCTGTGGTGTATCTCATGTCTGTATCAGCACCGAGTACGTAAAACGATCCTCAAGTATATTAAGAAAGTAATACATGTTCTCGTTTTTCAGTGCAATGTCGAGTAATTTCAACCGTCTGTCTGCCACAGTCTTTGAGGATTTTATCACCCCGTTGATAAAGGGAAACAAATACCTGGAAAACGGAACATCTCTTATCTTAAAGGCTATTGTGTTCGTCGCAGCCATCATCGTGTGTGTTTTGATGGTGTTCGTAGTTGAGTAATCTGGAGGAACAATACAGATGAATGTTGTAACACTTTAAGATAAAATAATCGTTCTTCACTTCTTCAAATATATTACAGTGAAAATTAATTTCGTTGAAATTGTGTGCGGATCGCAAGAGCTTGTAATTTTTTCCTGCGTGAGAGGTCTATAAGTTGTCAAAATATATAATTTAATGTATTAATTTTGTATTAAAAGTTTAGTTTGGGACATTATATGAAATGTGTGCCCAACTTCTATAGCGGTACGCAAAACATATAACGTGAGGTACTCAGGTGAAGTTTTATGTATCAGCTTCATCCACTAAAGAAAATAAGAAAAAACAGGTTATATCTACTTCGTGTGCACTGCACTTATGCGTATATGAAACACTGACCTACCAAAAATATATTCACATTTACTGGCAATTAGAGTGTGTTTTAACGCAGTGAAGAATGGTTTTTAGACGATAATTCTGAAAATTCTGTTTTATCATACGTAAATGGTGACGTATATCCTTATCCGTTTATCGTCACTATGAAATTATGACAAAATTAGGTAAAAAAAAAAAAAAAGAGTAGACAAAATTAATTTCTTTAGTTATAAAGTTGTGATAAACAAGTTTTTAATTATATAACTAATTAGTTCACTGTTATTCATATTCGTACATATATGAAAGTAATTTTTTGAGGTGCTCACGGAGATATTTTAAGGTGTATTTAAAATGTATCTATGAAAATCTATTCCTCCGCCCGATTTATTTGCGAACGCTTAAGTATCTTAGTTCCGGTGAAATTATACAAAACTATAGCGATAAAATTTTGATAGTGCCTTCCAAAGTGATTAATTATTAGTACTTTCAGGATAAATGATGGTGAAAAAATTAGATATTTTTAATAGTGCTATCATAAACACGTTGGCAAAGATATGCGGATAATTGAGTACAGGCTCACCTTGACGGTGCCAGCAAAACGAATTTGAGTATATTAAGACTGATTATGGTAGTCATCATATATATGAGAATATTTATATACCCGTTGTTTTGGAAACTTTCATGTCTCATATAGTTAAAACGTATGAAATTGTTTTTGTTGGCAATCGGTTGAATAATTCTCGCGATATGATGCGAGAGCTTTATTTTATTTTAGGTGGTTATTTCTACCCAAATGGAGTGCAAAAGAAGAAGTTCCTAATAAGCGCATCTAATGATCGCAGTAAGTGCTGCCAGAATACTAGGTTTGGGTTAAACTTGTCGTAAGTGTTGTAAGATATTGTATCCTAGCATATAATATTTGTGGCACCATTATTAGAAATGCTTGCTATGTACAGAAATTACTTACGTTTTGTATGGGTCGACACAGTTCTATATTCAAATCAAATTTGGCAGTGGTCGGCAGAACTGTAATCAAAATGTGATGTACTTGCACTACTCTTTGGGGAAGACTATCTTCCAGAATGATTGTCTGATAAAAACGTTTACTCTTGAGAGCGACTTCTACCAACATCCGGAGTTTGGTTAAAATCTAATAACCTTCCTGAGATATTATCAATGTTCGCTTTGATGCTAAACATTTGCCGCTGTCGGAAAGTCCGTTGCCTACCTTCTTTTTTTATCTCATAAGGTACCGCGTGCAATGAAAATCGTTGCGCTATTTCGAAACCTTCAGAGATTATGGGACATACAAAGAGACATTCAATGCCGTGGATGCAAAAAGAAAAGAATACTTATTTTGCTCTTGGAATGTAGGGTAAAAATGGATCGTTTTAAAGTAAAAAAAAAGTTGTAAGAATAAAACATTTAGTTAAGAAACGCAAATACACTTATTTCATTTTTAAAAAAAGCTACATCCTCGGTGGAAAATTTTTTTTTTTAATTAAAGATTAATTCATTTTTCTCGCTCTCGTGAGAAACAATTGTATCTTAACGAATTTATCTGCGTGGACGCTCTACAAATTTTAATACTTAAATTAATACTTTATATTTAATTGTTTTGCAGACAGGAAACGAAAATGGGGGCATAAGGTCATACAAAGGATTACTCATGTTTTTTATTATTAAAAAAGCTTTTAAAAGGTACTAAGTCTACGTCTATCTGTTGGTTACAAATGTGTGTATTAAGTCGATGATATCGGTTCCCCGACATTTTAACAGCTTTCGTGCAATAATGTTTATCCACAGGTTAATGGTGCCTCAGCTGGAGTGACAGAGGGCTCAATGCTTGGAATGTTTCTCCTTGGAATATTCTTCCCTTGGGCGAACTCGAAGGTAAGGTTTGGGTGGCTAAGTTTGGAACAATTACAGAACTATTTTAAGTGCACAAAATAAAGGAGTTATTACATAAACCGAATAACCACTGCATGTGAAACGTGCCATGGATATAATTGGAAACTGTTGGTGACTTTTCTTCTATAGCTAGTGCTAATGAACGCATGATAGGGCGAGAATACTAAGTTAAATATTTTACTTACCGATTTCATTAAAATTTTTTTTCTTAATTTAGTGGTACGTGAGACACTTAGACAATTAGAATTCCGAAGTACTAAAGTAAGAATTTGTAATAACTTTTAGAACTTTTTTGATAATATCGGGAGAAAAACATGGTCACTAACCGATGACTACAAATAATTCATATTGGAAAGAATACGGAACATACTTGCAAAACTATATTCACAGAATATTGATAACACCATCCTGTCTTTCTTTATACGATGTGCTGTGCTCACTTGAAGCAATATTTCTATAATTACTTCGTCCGATTTTTCGCCTACGACAGCCAGTATCATTATTTCATTACCTTATATAACACCATTTTACGTAGTTCAGAAATACTTCTTAAAACAATCGACTGCAGGTTATCGCTCATGGCTAGCAGCACGAACATAGCCCCCAACTAACATCGAAACAAATATGAAAGTGTATCGACCATTTTAAGTATTGGCATAAATTCTGGGTGGGGATGGGCTTTGATATAGCAACACGTTATCAATTTAGAAAACAAAATATGTTCTTTAATACAGTTATAGCAAAACCGCAAAACGAATTTCAGAAATACATACAGCATTCAATATTCTATATTAATTCGGCACATTTTTAATTAGTATTTTTAGAATATCCGCGTTAAGCCATAAATTATTTGGCGCAAAGGCACTGGAATACAAACACAATGGCTATGTCTCAACGTACATTGATGTTTGAACTGGTGTAGATGGAGAAAGTTTAGGTAAATATTGGAATAAGATGTGCGTATTTTCAACATCACGTAACAGACGTGATTATTAGAGCGATCAGAATCTTATTTCTTTTAAAACTATTTAGGTGGAACAATAATGAAAATGCATAAAACTTTTGAAAGTGTTAATTTTAACAAGAATGAAATGAAATATTACTGGTTCGTAGTGTCTGGTCCTACTATCTATATGGTGTAGCTATTCCTTACGCTATGCTTTCAAAATACATATGTTAGCAAAACATTGTTTTTTTTTTTTTACGAGAATCCCACAGATTCGTCTTGGTTGACCCCTCCAGACAAAAAAAAATGTATTCATGTTTTGGCGTACCAAGACTGGAGGAAGCAATATGTATTCTTCCAGGAATTCCAGGGGGAGTGCTTGCAACCGGTAACAGCGTACCCCTGATGTCTATCTGCTACCACGACTTATCCAAACAAATTGGAGCCTATCTCAAGCTTCCGCCTTATCTGGTATGTTAAAATAGGTAGCCTGTGCTGCCGGTATAAAAACACTGATGTCTTCAAATGTACTTACATTTGGGTACCTTAAGAACCACATATCACAAAAGCTTGTACGGAAGTATAAAGCGGGTTATTGCCTCTTTACATAGTAGGTAGTATGTATTCCGATTGCCTTATAACACTTTAGCCACTCTCACCAAAAATGAAACGCGAACCTATTTCCTCAAAATTAATAGTTTGGAGAATTAAGTTAATTTTTTCTGAATGGACGATTAAATTTGGTCACTTAATGCAATACGTGGTACTTTTCATTATAAAATGTTTTAATGTTATCAAATTGCCTACCAGGATCTATTCAGTATATTATGGGGTGACTTGAACAGTTTGTGAAGTATAATGTTTTCTGACGTTCAATTTTTTGTTAAGATATATTGATATTTTGATTTCTTAGGAAATATAACGGTGGGAAAAGCTGTACATAATTGTTTATTACAAATAAGTCACTACAACCAACCCATAACATTTTTTTAACGCAGGCAAGTTCAGAGTTTTGAGCAAAATATTCGAGTTTGATTATAAGTTAATAATAAAGCAGGGATTTGACAAATTAGATTTTTGAGGAAAAACGTTTTCACACGAAGGCACATTGCTGCATTTTTGCCAGCGAGTGCGCGTGTGTATAAATAAATAAATGTATTTATTTAAACAAACCATTATAACTTTCAACCAGTATAGATTAAACATTTATGACGTTATAATTTACTGAACTTGTTATACTAACTTTTATTTTAAGTAATTGCTTAAACGAAAATAAAACATAAACGTTTACTTGACTGACGCAGAATACGCTACCAACAGTTTTAATTATATATATAAATTATTTAGTAGTCGTAAGTTTAATACAAAATGCCGTTGTATATGTAACTATTGCGATCACGTATGAAAATGCTACGTAGGATCCAAAGTATAAATGTCTTTCCAGTTCAAATAAACACAATAAAAATATCCGTCTTAAGATTTTCCATTAGCTGATGACCTACTGTTATGTAAGGAATATTGGTGGTTTTCAACTTCTGATAGGTGCTAACAGCATAGTAAACTTGTTACATATAAACTGCCATTAGTATCGACTTCTACTTCAATACTGATATAGACCAAACTTCTTTCATTCGACATTCATCATGCTTTCTTTGAATGATGTATATTTGAAGCCACATCTGAAGGTGCAAATATTAGCATTTTAGCCTCTATTTACTCAGTGCTCTGGGCTATATTTCCTTGGGTGCAGCATAATATCTCCTAGATCGTTTTTTAACATCTTCCACACTTTCTTACAACTTATGGGTGCAACACGATCTATTTTGATCGTCAGCTCATCGCGACACAAATATTATCTTTTTGTTTAAATTTAGTGATCATTTTTTAAAACGCCGTTCATTAATAACCTAGCTGTAACATTGAGGCCGTGAATCTCGTGTACTGCAGAAAGTTACCAACCAGGCCCCCAACTTGACTGCGAGCGGCGCTACAATCGACTTCCCGTGTGCTAGTTTGACCCCCTGCTTGGCTTACCTACACTGCACGACGCAATGTCGAGCGAAGTTTATTTTTCCTGGAATTGGAAACACGCGAAATACTTGTGTGCTACTGTGCTAGTTAGTAAAAATAAAGTACTTCAACCCTGACTGGAACTGTGATGTACACGATGAACGATATACGTGTTTACGTGTTGTTCATCGGAGCCCGAGCCGCGGCAGACCGTCATGCTGTATGTAAATCTGCTGTTAATCTGAGCTGCCCGGAAAGCGTGGTTCTTTGACTTGCCACCTCGGGCTCTAGTGTAGCGGAAGGAGTGCGTACCAGCGTGTAATGCGCGCTATAGATGGAGCTACCACAAGGACCATACTTCTGGGAAATTAACTCCTTCCGGAAGGTGCCGATGCTCTTCATTGATCGAAATTGAAAACTGACTGCTTGTCCCAAAAGTAGTAGGGTGTTTCCCCACCCAAACTTGTGTTATAAATTAACCCAGTAGCCGACTGGTCGGCAGAGACTCGGCTGCTGGGTTCCAGAAACCTCATAAGCTATGTACTTCTCATCATGTTGTAGGGCCCATATTGGCCATGTTAAAAGTAGAAAAAATAGACTTCCTTGCTCGTCCATCTAGCCTATGCATTGATTTGCGATGGCTATTCAATTTATCTAGAAACAAAAGGCTGTTAATTTTAAAATGGATTTGCTTCAGCCTTAGTCTTTGTAACCAAGGTCGTGTTAAGAAAATGCTGTTTCAGCCTTGGTGTGTGTTTGTAATCAAAGTCATTAATTGGAATACACACACACACACACACCACACACACACACACACACATATATATATATATATATTCTAGTATTTCCTATTTTTGCTTTGTCCTGAAAGTAAGTAACTTTGGAAGATATTTTAGTATACGAATTATAAGGAATACTTAGCGTTATACATAAAAGAAAAGTAATCTCTTACACCAATGTACCAGAATTAATAATAATCTTATATAATTTCTAAAAAACGCTTTAGAAAAGTAATAATGCACCTGAATTAATGGAATAAAAGTAAATTAGCGTGCTGTACCATGAGAGATTTTTAAGGCGTTGCTGTATTTAATACACACCATAAGTTATGATTTTCAGCCTTATGAAAAAGTTTAAATCGCCATGCTGTGTCATGATGTTTAAAGGGCTGTTTTTTATTTTGCTTTGTCGAGCTTGGAAATGTCCTCTCTCTATAAAGATAACTTTGTTGAACAGCAACAAATGCACTCAGTTTTAATGAACGAGTAATATTTGGAGGTGGATAGTTAAACGAATTTATTTTGCGGAAGTAGTGTTTCTGAATATTTGTGTTTTTGCATGTTTTGTACTGTGTTCATTTGAAAATGGTTTTGAAATACAAAGGCTTTTCCCATATAGTGTGTGTGTTTCTAATTTCTAGAGATGCTGTGCGTTTAAACTGTTCTCAAAGTTTTGCTTGCTTGTTTCATACGACTTTTGATTTCCTTGGTAACGTGGCATTTCTCATGTCGTTCTGGTTGAAGGAAGTAGCGAGAGCTACAACGTGCTGTAGGCCTAACGTAATGCGAATTATTGTGGCCGGCATACAAGAAGTTAATAAATATTTACTGCAGCTTTACTTCTCACATTTTGAATAAGTCATTAAATGTGTGGGTAGCTGATTTAAATTTAAAAAAAAATAAATATAACTTTTATAAACGGCCCAACCTTCCCCGAAATATGAGTTGTTTAGTGAAATTTGTTTTTGGAGTAATCGAATTAACCTCTATTCCGAAGCGTACTACAAGAAATATTGAGGAAATCAAATATTTTGGCTGTGGACATTTATTATAAATATGTACACTAATAAGATGTTATTAAATTAATTTAATGCTCAAACTTGTCCAATGAAAATTATTGATACAGCATCAGTGCATAGACATAGTAAATATTCTAACAACGTAATAATCGTGTAAGTAAAATGGTATCGAAAAAAATTATTAAATAAGTATTCTTTCGAGATAGAAAATTATTATTTAAGTAATACTACACACATTACTTAAATTTAATATATATATATATTTATATTAGAACATTTAGGTTGGTTCGATAGTTACCGCAGTGGGTATAGAAATATGTTTTCTCAAAATCTGTCCACAATTTTCTTGTTGTGTTACATCGAAACAAACCGGAAAAGATAAGAAAAAAAAAACTTAAAATCTAAATAAAAGACAGTACGCGCATTCCTTAAAATTTTCCGATGTACACTTATATCACTTCGAATCATTTTAATTCGTGTAAATTTCTGAATAAAATAAATTTATTCCACCCATAAAAAATATTCCTGAAATATATTTCTATACACGGCAATTTAACTGCAATAATTTCCTATTCTTTTTTTTTTTAATAAATTGCAGTTGGTGTATTAGATATCGTACTCATTCAAACAAATTTAAAGAAAAATACCATACATCATGTTCAAGAACAGCCAGGCTAATACATTTATTTTAATTTGTGAATTTTTAACTTTTCGTAATTTCTTATGCTTTTAATACTAAAGGACACGCTCATATTTACTGAGTTTGTATAGTTATATATTTTTCTTATTTTATTACTGTCAAAATATATAATGTAATTTCATTTTAAATGTTTGTTATTCGACAGGAAAATTCACACTCTTTCGCTGGCTTTTAAAATTATATTATCCTCGTACGTTCATCGACCAACTTTTTGCAATTACTTCGAGAACTGACAAAATATTAGCTATTGACAAATAAATTGTTTATATTCTGGTTACAAAAGTATCGCAAACACAATGTTACTGGCACTTTTCTTTCATTTTAACGAACTTTGGTGCACCATAAGATTGGTATTACCTGCCTAAAACAAATTTCTTTCAAAACGAAAATATTCGACCTTTTCGATTTTCCCGAAATTGATCATTTATTCTAACATAAAAAAAAAATTTATCTGATCAAAATTTCATTCAAAATTACATTGAAAAAATAAAGTTTTGTGGTGGCCCTAAAAAATGTTGTTGGTGGCCACAAAAATTTTTTGTCTATAAAGACCTCATAAATGATTTTGTGGCAGCGAAAAAATTTTTTAGTCATTCCAGTATTTAGTAGCAAACACAAAATAACTTTACTGGGCACAAAAAATTCCAATTTGTTGTTGGGCAATAATGAGTTAGTGAGTCTCAGAAAGAGTGCCTCGAGGAAAGGAGCATTACTCGTTAGTGACACTCGCAAATGTGCTTTGCAGATTGCGGTCTGTAAGTATGGCATGAAAACCACCAAAAACCAAAATTATGTGGGTCGAACCGGTAACCGACTGCACATCCTCTCGAATGCAAATTCTGCGCGTTACCAAAGAGCCACTTTGCCCATTGCTAGGAAAACGGACTTGAGCGTGTAAATTAAATGTATCCAATATATGGCACACGCGATAAGGCTTGTACGCTTTACCTCACAGAAAGCTCTATTTTCTGTAATTGTTTATGTGTAACATTTGCTTACTTGGAATGAAGTAAAGATATAAGTCATCTCTAACTTCTAAAGAATATCCCTCCAGAATTAGCCTTTGAACTCGAGGGCAGGAGATGAACACGAACCAATGTGGCGCCGTGGCCAAAGGAGGCCGTTTCCAATGTACCAGGGCGCATGCGCGGAATATAAAAGATGTAATTCTGCAGCGGCAGCGAAATAAAGCACCCTGGAGAAGGTTATGGCTTCAGTAAAGTCAATCTACGTGATTTTGTGAAACACAATCTGTTTTTTACCAGCAAGGAAATTTCGCCTTCGAAAGCATTATTAATCAAATAGTTTTTGTGTAGCCGCTAACAAATATTTGCTTTAAGTATATAATATCTGAAAATGATGAGGTAATTTTGTGTCTCGATTGACAAATATTCCTGCGCAAGTTTAACTGCGTGGTCGATATATTTTCGTATCAGTTATTTTTTCTTCATAATTAGAATATTACTATATTCCAATATTTTGTATTTTAATTGGAAGTGTACGCAAATGTGGACAATTTTGCAGCAGTAATCAAAACATCATTATATGTTTTATTAAAAATATATAGGAAAAATTTAATTAATTGAAATATGACATAATATCTTGTTGTCATTATGGACATTATTGCATTATAATTTTTTTCATTTGTATGTGTGTGTGTGTTTAGTTCCTGTGCATAATCGCATTCTAGCGTAAGCATTAAACGAATCCAGTTACAATAAAAATGTCATAACGGATGCAGTGTAGATGTGTTGTATAATGTATGGTTGCTGTTATAAAAGTTCTTAGGAGGTGCTTGTACTTATGGAATTCGGAACTTGTATGCCTGGCGCGTGATTACGCAAACTGTGCTTCAGAGGGCTGTCTTGTTGGGAGCGTGGTTAAGTCTTCTGGCCATGTCCTGGATTACCGCTGGGGCTAAAATCAACAAGGCGGCTGGCATAGAGAGATTTCCCTCTCTCCGCATGTCCACTGAAGGATGTGAGAGATTATTCAACATCACTCCGCCTGCTGCGACTTCGTGAGTTTGACTGCGAACGCACTCATCTGCGTAGGAAATAATTACGTTTAACGTTTCTGGCATCTTGAAGTTTATGCTTTCATTCATTTTCTAGTACGGGCCTCAGAGGCGTTTCTTCCGCAACCTGTTTCCACGCACTAATTTTCATAACCATAATGGTTTTATTCCTTATTAACATATAAGAGATGAAATTAACCTGTCCAACGTAAGCCATATCAGTACTTTAAAATTCAGCTGTTTGAGTTCTGTACAACTACAACTCCAGAGATTTATTTAAAAACAGCTCGTAACAAACATAAACTGTAATAAGCATTAAATACACTTTGCTATAGAACATAGTGTTTTGAAGATTCACAATAATTTTCCAACGTATGAGGCAACTCCAATATCACCTTAAAATAAGGATATCAATATATATATATATATATATATATATATTATATGTAATAAGGGATGCCTATATATATATATATATATATATATATATATATATATATATATATATATATATAGGCATCCCTTATTACAACACAGTCATTTTATGTATCACTAACGTGTTAAAAGAAATTAAAACCTTTTTTCCATTTTCAACTAAATGTATTAAATTATTCGATAACTTGTCTTATAAAGGTTTATCGCATGTTCAAGTCAATGTTACCTAAACTGTCTCGTCTAAAGCACCACACACACGCACACACACACATACACCAACCAACCAACACATACACGCATACACACCTTCTCATAGTTCTTAACATAGTTAATCTTATAATTGAGTTATTTATTGAACGATTTTTTTCCCAAGGCGCCACACACACACACACACACACACACTCACAGCTGCACGCAGTGATAGTAGGAAATAATATCAAAACTATTGCAAGCACATTTGAAAGCTCTGTTTAAGATCTACTTGTATCCACATTATGTATTCTTCCATCAAATGTCAAATTAAGATTGCCACGGGCCCCATCACTTTATTCTTACATCGGTCAAGTTGAGTTCTGAAATTACTAAAAAAAAAGTACACATTTTACTCATTCCCTAATTTTGAATCTTATATGTTTTTAAAAAACATAAAAAGCAAAATTAATTATTTCAGTATTCCCGGATATTTATGCAAAACTTTTAAATTCGAAGTTGATTCATAGAACTACTTTCTCTCGTACGTTGCCAACTTAACAGAGGCCTTAACATTGCTCGAAAAAAAAAAAAACACATGCAGGAAGGGACAGTGACATTTTTCAATGGTTTCTTTCAAAAATGCTCACTTTACCGAGAACAACCTTTATTACACTGGAACATTTATTGGAGAAGCTGTGACTCACTATATCGAGGTAAAGCTGCGCTTTAGAAACCTCAGACAGATAATTGCGCTGTGTATTCATTGCTGTAGAAACCAAGTAACTGCTCCTAAGAGCGAGCGTGTCTGTTATTGGACGGTAAAGTTCTATCATACGCCATGTTACCCCCCAAAAAAAAAGATACGAGAAAGTCAACATTCATTTTGGCTACGGTGGGCCCATGGTGGCAACCTATTTGACTCCCCTTCAATTTCTCTGGTGTTCATATAAACCTTGAGACAAGTGTCTCTGTGCCCGCCTTTGACTGTCCACTCAACATGCCGCTTGACTACGAGGCAACGGAAAAAAAAAAAAACAGTTTTCTACGACCCGGCAGAAAACACGTTCTTAAACATGAAATACAGTTTTTTATTATTAAAACTTAAAACTACATTCCTACACGAAAATGTAATACCGACCTTAATGTGTGTATCTGCTGAACATTTCTGTTGTATTTACCCTTGTTACGACAAGGGCAACTGACAACTCTCCACTCCGCGACACAGCATAGCCTCCGGCCGCAACCAGCTCCAAGGGTATAATGGCGAGCTCGTGGATGGTGGAGCTTTGAGCGGCAGCCATGAGAAACTGTTGGCGACGTGGTCGCCGGATGTTAGCCCGCACGGAAGGAGATTGGCACCAGCCAAGAAGATTTTTGACGTCCCAAGTCTATAATCGAATGTTCTCTTGGGCCCTGATTGGCCGGATTTAAAATACGGCGTTGTGGAGTAGGGGCAACGGCCCGATCCTAGAGTATAAAACATTGGGAGGTGGTCGGTAGCCTCAGAGACCGACTTTCCTCCTGGACTTATCCGCCAGTTAAGTATTTCACCTTAAATGTAACTTTGAGCCTTCCGCTCTGAAAAATGGCAATATGGCGGCTATGTCCGTCCTTAAGGACAGGGGTTTGTTTATATTTATTTAAAGATACAATTTCTTGGTAATTGGCTGTTAGAAATTTTGTACAAGCTTTTAATGCTGGAAGTAACAGCCGTTTTGTGATTAAGCATGATTTATGAAAATTCAAAATATTGTTTTAGTAACTCAGCCATTTGTAGAATAAAACTGAAGAATTTTAGATTACTGTTTTGATGCTGAAATGCAGCAATGTTTCTTAAAGATGTAGTCCACTTTTCTCGCAAAATAATAGGAAGGTTAGGAAAATAAATGAATTTGAAAAATTTTCAAGGAACACTCGTTTAGAAAATTTAGGTTCGAGGGAAATCTAACATTGTGATAATAATCGAAATGTCTAAACCTTTGTAGTTGAAACCGTTTGTGAGAATTTTGGAGTGATAGAAACTTTCATGAGAAAGTTGGCTTTCTTAGTAAATGTATTTAGACTAAAAGTTTAATCACATAAACCACATATATATACATACATATATACATAAAAGAACTTATCCCATTAACTTTGGAATTTTTATAAAAGTTAAAATATCTACTTTACTTCAGTATCGTAATTTATAAAATATAACATATTTTATGCAAGGTCACTTTGTTTGCGCAAAATAATACAAATAGGCATTAATATGCCAATACCCCGAATTGTTGTATTTTCTCCTGAATATCATTCACATGAACCAATATGTATTTTATACTAAATAAATATTGAAATGTCATGAGAGAATTCATGTGTGTTTTTTCCAGAAATTCTTACACTATTATGTGGCTCTGTCTTATACATTTGGATGTGTACTGGAATCAGCAGACAAATAATTGTGGGGGTGTTATAATGGGAGAATGGAGAACGTCTTCCTAGTACACGAATATAAGCTTCCCCAAACAAAAACTTAGTCATGCTGAGGGTTCAAGGCGGCAATAACGTCAGGCCCCTGCAGATAGCTTTGCATGCTCGAGGGTGATCAGGGTATAAATACATCTTGGGTGCGCTACTTATATACGAGAATGCGAAGACGTACAACGTACAGCACGATAACCATCTCGTCCAATGCGTGGGAAATGGGTCGCAATCGAGAAGGTAATGAGAGGAGTCAAAAATTAAAAATACTGATGGCTGTTGGAAGTACCAAAGGCCAGAGTGTGGATGGAGTAGCGAAATTTGCAAGTGTATCGAAGCGCACAAAATACGGGCCTGAAACTATTGTTAAGAATCCTACTCTACCCGACATTCTTGTCTGAACTGTCGCCGAAAGATTACCACAGACGGACAGTGATCACAGACGTATTTCGTGGTTTCATGAAAAAAAAAAAAAGAAAGATAAATCACTACGCTGGCAGGTAATAATTGTTGTCTGAAGTCATCGTAGGTGCATCACAAAAATTGTAGGGAAAAATACCCCGCAAGGAACTGCATGCCATGAACGTATGGAATTAGGGTAGGAAGCAAGAAGCTTTACTTAACTTCTGCTCACAAAGTTGTCTGGTTGCATGAAGAAACAAGAATAATTAACTCTTCAGGACTATAAACATATATTCTATTTAACGAATCCAATTTATGTTCATATGGAAATGATACTGGCCATCTGTGTTATTGGTACGCCTCAGGAAGGCTTCAATGTGTATTACATCCAAGGTGTGGTTAAAGATGAAGGTGGATCTCTGCTGTTTTGAGTGTCACACGGGACCAGGACATTTGAACCATAATGGCGACGACAACCTTCCGGGACAACCATGAAATTTTGCTCATCATTTACCGAGGGACATAACATTGCTATCCTTCAACTTCTGCTGCGTGTTTCTGTGTTTGAACTGCGTCCAGGATTTCTTGTCCTCGATGAATCCTGGACGCAGCTCAAACTCAGATGCCCAAAATGTAACGAATAAGGCCGCAAAAATCTACGTTTATTTGGGATTGATTCCATCCGGAGATGACAGCTCTCGTGTCTACAAGGCTGCAACGTAACTGACAGTCATGATAATCACATTCAGTCCCTCTTTAAACCTGTGGACTCCCTCAAACAAAGAGTAAAATACTAGGTAATATATACAAGAAATTTTAGCTGATCTACACAGTTTATTCATGCAAGTGTGGCTTAACACTGATATCATCAACTAATTTACACTTGCCCAATATATGAAAAATCAAATTGCGACTGGCGACTGTTATTCGTGCTAATTAAAATTGTGCAACCTACTAAGGCACGCTGTAATCGCAGGTGACTCAAATTTTCCCCTATAAGCTTATATATATATATATATATATATATATATATATATATATATATATATATATATATATATATAATATATATATATATATATATATATATATATAGCGTCCTTTGAGTTTTACAAGAAACAGCTCAGATGTGTTATGTTGTATGATTTTCATTACTTCAATCCTCAAAAATTCTACATAAATCTTCAAATGTTAAAATATTCATTTGGTGCTATCTTCCAAAATGGCAGGCCAACAACAATATCCAGCTCAAAATTTAATGCTTACAAGATGCTCTGCCAGCATACAAAATTTGGTTTAAATAGTTGGGTTCGTTTCCCGAAACATGACATCACACATAACATTAAAATTTGCCGCCATTTCGAAAGTAAGTACCTGGCTTGGTCTAAAACTATAAAACTCATGTGTCCTTGCAAAATTCTATATGTGTGCCGAATTTAGTGAAATTCGGTCGAGGCGTTGAAAAAATGAAAAAGTGGGTAGGGGGCACATCCACAGACACACACATAGACAGGAAAATTATCTCACAGGCCTTTCTTACTTTCGGAAAGTAGGCTAAAAAAAAAAAGGTGTGACATTGTGCAACTATTTTAAAGGTTAAAAAGATTTTAGTTGTAAATTTAGGAATTTTTTTACCATTATAATAAATGTGTTTTGCATTTCTTCTTCAAAAGCTTAGTGTTAAGTACACATATTCTAAGGACAATGGAGAAAAATGCAGAAAAACGGAGAAGTGTGTAGTGAAGGTCTTAATGGAGTGAAGCTATCGTATTACACGACTTTAATGAATATAAGAACTTGCCATTGAAAATATTTTTATTGTTTTCAAACTGATTTATTTTATGAAGTGGAACATTATTTTGAAATGTTGCTTGGCTAATGCACCTCATTTCGAGAAAAATTACAATGATTTTACTACGAAAGATATAAAGTTCATTTTATAATTGACCCAAACCGTGATTTTCTTTCATATATTGGAAAACACAATAATTAAGCCGATTTACAAAATTCTTATATTATTCTCGTATGTTTGCCCTATTTTTCAGCCATATCAATGTCTTAATATTTTTAAGGATCTTCAATGGAAATTAAGGGATTAATGAAACGGTACATTTAATTAACTATGCTGTGAAATTTGAAAGACTTTAATAAACTGTATTCGGGTAGTGAGTTATTTACATCTTTTCAATCTCATTTCAAGAAAATGCATCATTCTTGGCATGAGAATCTTGATTAAAGGCTGTTCACGATAAAGTGAGCACTTTTGAAATCAACCTAAGAAAACAGTCACTGCTCATTGCTGCATATGTTTTAACGGGCGTACTGAGTGACATACACCCAGTAAAGTTGGTAACTGAATGGGAAGTAGTTTCGTAACTTAACATTGAATGAAAATGGTTAGGTAACCATTTCTGATAACTTAAATTATTTCTTTCGGTTTCTCTGTTTTTTTTTTTTTTTTTTTTTAATGCATCGAAGTTTAAAAGTGAGCATATTTGTTAAATATTTACTTTTCCAATAATCTCACAGCTTCACTTTACCGACGCATGAATAAAGTGATGTGGGCCATGAAAAAGTTAATCTTACATAAGGCGGAAGAATATACAACGTACATGCAAGTAGATCTTAAGCAGGGCTTTCAAAAGTGCTCGTTTGACCGTGAATAGCCTATATAAGAAATAACGAGTAGTAATTCACACTGTCAAACACTTTTGAGTACCTCCACTTGTTTAACGTAGGTTTTTTGCCTTTGCTTCTTTCGTTTTCTCCAACAGACCAGCTCCTTTTGCCGGAAGGCATGGGTGACGATTCATTCGTGCTGTACAGACTGTCCTTCCACTACCACCGCCTGATGGGTACCTTCATCGTCGTCTCAGTTGGCTTGGCCGTCAGCTATTTGACGGGATGGCAGGACCCAAAGTCATTGGACCCACGCCTACTGGCGCCTTTCATGAAGAAGCACGCGGTTCCGTGCGGATCTGACGCCCAGCATCCGTACGAAGTGCAGATGCTAAACGTGAAGGCGCCCAGCTCATCTGAAAGAACGGCCCTTCCATGGGGAAAACATGAAATCATTCCGTCGCTCTAAACTCGCCCCTTTCAGTTTATTACCAAATAAATTTTATTTTCTTACTTCGCCCGCTTGTTCATTACAAAAATGTCCCAACTTACAAAAGGATTTAAAGATACCCATTTCACACGCATACGGTTGCACGAACAGAATTGATGTTATTATAAATAGGGAAAGCGTGTTTTCGTTGATAGGATTCCTAGCACATGCCGTTTTAATATGTTATTTGTAAGGAGATATTTTGTTATTTGCGGTATTTGACTGCCAGAACATACTCTTTTTACTTCAGTACTGAGCTTCTGTGATTGGCAGCTAAGACGCGTATCAGTTAAAACCATACACTCACAAAGTGGATCTGAACTAAAGTGTTCTGAAAGACAACCAGAAAGTAACAGTTTTTTTTTTTTTTTTTGCGAAAATTCATTGTCCTTTCGCGTGTGAGAATCGTGCCGGACGATTTCGCTGGTCGGCGGGTTTTCTCGAGGCTCTCCCGTTTCCCCCGCCCATGCATTCCGGTGCTGCTTCATACTCACCTCGCTTCATCCTCATCGGCTCTCAAGACCTCGATGTTACATTTATTCAAGACTTATTTTAGTGAATGTGTCAACTAATTACTAACTTGTTCATTTGTCTCTCACTTAATGTACAAAAATACATTTTAGCGAGAAAGCATACTAACGGGATAAGCGCAAATTTTAACAGATAACCCATCTACGACTCCACATAACAATCCATATAAGCCGTCATGCGTCTCAACAAAACAAAAAAAATAACAGTTTATAAACTACAGTCATTTTGGTTATTTTATGAATATTAAACCAAAAAAAGTATCTTAAATTTCTATGAGATCTAATATACATCACTTACATTGATATAGTAATTTCCTCCTATGGATGCCTATTTAGAGTGGCAATTCACAAAATTCACGAATAGTGATTCCACATTCTGCAGATACCGTCAAACAAATTCACTGGCACTTCGAATTAATCAAATGTAAAAGTTCCATTTTAATATATATATGAATTAACTCACTCGATTTGCATGGTAAGTAAATCAACGAGAAACTAATTTAATTCTCATTTAATAGATTTTTAAAAATTATTTTCTATAATCGTTCTCGTCTTATTTGCATGAGTCAGGGAAATTACTTTCACTTGATTCATAACCTTCAAGCTCGATAAGGGCTAAAGAGCTCCAAGTTGACAGGTAAGATATCTACATATCTTATGTAATCATGATTCTGCAAGTTCCTCGTCCAAAATTAATGCAACAGTCTTGGAGTACAGCTTGTTATGTGTTTACTTACTAAACCAACCCTATTTAAAACAATCGTTAATGCCTATACCATAATTCGTATTAACTAAATTAACTACAGCAAATGATAAAAATATCGACTCATTCTACTGTTTCACGTCCAAAATTGATGTCACTTTTGAAGATCACTTGAATTTCTAGCAACAACTATACAAATCTTATATTTTCCTCGATCTCCAGGACTATGGTCCCAAGATCAAACGACAGATACTGCTAAAGTTCACAGTTTGACATGCTAAATTGTTATTTTAATATGTTTATTGGCGCAGTTAAGTAACAGAATATATGGAACTTCAGATGTATAAGAATAACTTTCCTTTTACCGACTTAAAAAAAATGGTGGAAAAAAATTAAGAATCCAGATATCAAGAAAAGTGATTATTACGTTCTACGAAGGTTCGTTATAAGATTTAGAAAGAGGAAAGAACACCAGTCATAAATTTTACTACCGAGACAGGTTCAGAACGACAGCAGGTTCGCTCTGATTTCAAGATACATCAGCTCGGTAAGATACTTAATCCGTAGTGGCCAAGCTGTTAAATGATGATCGGGATTGAAGTCTGGAAATTTATATAATTTTCCAGGGAAAGTTGTGGAGACGTTCTTGATCTCATGTATTAGCTGGAGAGGAGAGATGAATATTGTAAGTGGCCAGTTATAAAATAAAATTGTTGAGATTATTCCTTTATTAATTGCAGCGACAGTAATATTGGTCTACACATTGATAGTGTATTGTTGGTATAACCGATAAATGTGGGCATGGAAAGTTTTCTATATGTGTGTGTGACATGTCGCAAATTATACTTTCCCTGTAAGCCATGCATTCACTGGTGTTTCTTACAAGACTGCAAATCTGACACTTTGCTCTTTTCAATTATATATGGGTTGAATTAGAGTTCCAGCTGTGAAACAAAGCAATGATTGTATTACTTCACAAGAAAGGTAGTCGGTACGACATAAAGAATTACCGCCCTATCAGTCTACTTCCCATAATTTACAAAGTGTTCACTAAGGTCATTCATAATCGTATCAGTTCTACCTTGGATACAGCGCAGCCAATAGAACAGGCTGGCTTCAGATCAGGATTCAGCACAATAGATCACATCCAAGTCATTCATGAGGCAATAAGTCGCGCGGATGAATATCAAATGCCTCTTTGTTTGGCTTTCATTGATTTTGAAAAAGCCTTCGATTCGGTTCACCACTCAGCTGTTATGCAGGCTCTACTAGAACAAGGTGTGAATACAGGTCATGTCAAAATGTTGCATAACATCTACAGCACCTCTGCTGCCTTTGTAAACATTGCTAAAGCTACCAAAGAGTTTTCTGTTGCAAGAGGGGTGAAACAAGGTGACTCCATATCACCCATATTATTTACATCAGTCCTAGAAATGGCTATGTCAAAAATTGTGTGGCAAAACAGAGGATTAAGGGTAAATGTAAGAAGTTTTAATAATCTCCGTTTTGCTGATGACATAGTTTTACTCTCAAGCAATTTGGATGAGCTTAAACAACTGTTATATGAAGTAAAGATAGTATGCAGAGAAGTAGGCCATAAAATAAACCCCTCTAAAACTAAAATAATGCAAAATAAATGGGTAGCGAAAGACAAGGTGGTCACCAACGACGTTGATATCGGGACTATAGAACACTACAGCTGTCTTGGTCAGCTAATTAACATGAATGGTGACTCGATGCCTAAGATCTATTGACGTATAAAATTAGGCTGGAGAACATATGGAAGAAATTCCATAGTTTTTAAATCAAACATATCTTAAAAAGTAGGTATTTGATCAATGCGTATTACCTGTCCTCACATATGTTTATCAGACTTGGACCCTGAACTGTCAAGCAAAGCGAAAACTAAGAACTGCCCAGAGAGGTCTGGAAAGAGCAAGGCTTGGGTTTACAAGAAGAGACAGGGAGAGAGCTGACTATAGTCAGGGACATCCTAGGAAGAGTGAAGACTCTAAAGTGGCAGTGGATTGGACATACTGCCCGAAGAAGTGATGGCATATGGACAACGGCGGTGATGGATTGGATACCAAGAGACCTGAAAATATCGAGAGGAAGACCTCCAGATCGCTGGGACAGAGACATTCGAAGAGTAGTAGGTGTGAACTGGAAGAACATTGGACAAGATCGATTAGCCTGGAAGGAATTAGAAACAACCTATGTGACGCTAAATTCTAAAGTGTAACTCATCGGGCATAATGAGATTGCATCCTGAAAAAGGGATTGATATAGCTGCTTAATAATAAATATGTTATATATGTATAACATTAATTCATGTTTGTGCGTTGTGTAGATCACTCATTTGAATTAGCTATGTAAGAATTGACAAGCCAATCATAATTTTTTATAATGTGTTGAGAATTGTGAAACAGGTATTTAGATATGTACTAAAATTTTTCACTGCGAACATTTTTTCAGAAAACATTGTGCAGTACTCAACCTCCAGTAAAGCAATCAGTTTAGAAGTAAATAAGAAAAGATGAAAGATACCAATATCTTACATACTCTTTACGACAAAATTGTGAATTAGATGCAAAACGATAAGAAAATTTTTTCGGCAATTAAGGAAATATGAACGAATCGCTCATTTATATTTTTAAAGAACGAAATATGTCTAGAGATAAACGAGTGCCAACATTAAAAAAAAAACCATAAATTTTTTATGAAGACATTCGAAACTGCATTCGGTATCAAGAAAGAACTGTCAATTTTAAGCCACTACACTGAGAAAAAGGTTTTGTGGAATCGAACAGGATTTGTTTGGTGCAACCAAATTATTTGTTTGTATACGGGCAATGAGATATTTTGTTGCTGAAACCAAATTATTCTGTTGTTCTTATTTGGTTGCCCCAAACTGTAAGTTTTGGTTGGTGCAACGAAAGATTTGTCTGGCTACACGTACATTAAAACAGTTTGGGCCGATATATCCAAATTTCCAACCTCGACCGAGATGCGAACCTAGATCACCTACGTCCGAACGCTATGCCTTAGTAAGCTCAGCTAATCTGGCAGCTGATAACGCCGGAAAATCTTTAAAATAGATATACTTCAAATATTGGGCCACATGGGCAAACAAATAAAAAGAAATTTACTGCTTTGCTTGTCAGTTTCTTGTTACATTGTTTTATTAATATATTTATACGATTGTTAAGCATCAATTGATGCACTAACAAACACGGTTGTCCTAATTGTCACAAAAATACAAACAAACTCTCGAGCTGTATTTTCGAACGAAGCCTGTCAAATTAGTGGCCAAACAAATATATACAGTTGATTCAACAAAATATTTAGTTGGCAGTCTGATTTTGTTTGGCCCTACACAGAGATTTTGTTTATTCAAACATATATATTGTTAGACGAACAAACGTAATTTTTTTTTGCTTTTCAAATTTTGTTTGCTCAACAATATATATATATATATATATATATATATATATATATATATATGTATTTTTAGAGCAACTAAATATATATTTGGCCCTATACAAATAAATATTTGGTTCGAATTTCTATCAGTGTAGGAAGAACTAGTCTAAAGTCTACAGAAGTCAAGTTACACAGTGTCAGGAACCAAGAGATGAGCAGAAATTTTAACCATTATACTTGGCAGTAAGTGCCACGAACTAGAGTTAAAGAAGCTTTAGGAAGCCACAGAGTAACTTGGATTTGACATCAAACGCCCTCCTGAGCTGCATACCGAGTAACCAACCTGAAGACTTGAGAAATAGGGATGCCCATTCGCACCAGCTGAAGCTAACGCAAGTTGTAATATTTGCAAATTCTTTCTATGAGGCGACTTATTTTATTACGTCTGAGCTGCGCCTTCGAATTTGATGAAAGTATGGAAGTTATGATCCCACTTGAGTCTAGAAGTGACAGCGCCAACACTAACTAGAAATGACCCGACAGGGATGCTAGTAAATGAAAACTATTTAAATGTATACAAGTTATGGGCTTAATGTCACATTATTGTCAGTTATGACAGCTAGAGGTTCCTGAGAAATAGTACAAATAAATTTCAGACTTGGCCAGAAGTCAAAAGGATTCTGTTTGAACCATAGACTAAGTATGAAGCAGACCACTTATTCACCTTCTGCGCATGTACCCAACATTGACCTACCCCAATCCTACAAAACTCCTACACAACTATCAAAGTCATATGGTCAACAGTGATGTACGTGTTTGTTTACATATTAATTTTGAAATGACAAACACTATTCAATTTATAAATTAGTTTTACCAGTTTTAATATAATCAGACTGCATTAATTGGTTTGAGAAAGCATACGTTCATCTCAACGCATTTGTTTACAAATCAGTTTTCTAACCTACAATCCAAACCACGCAATATTTGCTAGACGTGTAGGCAAAAAAGTAGTTCAATGTTGGGACACGGAGATTGATTGTGCGCAGCCAGCGAGATCAGTCTACCCCATCTTTAGTCAATGGTTTGAACAGGTCTTGAGTCTGTTGACTTTACTGTTGACAGTTGGAGACCCAATTGTGTCTCATGTATGCTACCTGGCATCGGCCGACTTGACCGCCCCGCTGCGCATGACATGCCTGCCCGCCGGCTTCGCTCCGCTGTCAACGGTGTTATGATGTAGAAAAAAAAATCACGGCAAAAAATGAACTTTAAAATATTATTCTAAACTGATTTAATATTAATTATGCGGAATGTGAACTTACGTTTCTTGAAGCAAGAGACGTTTCCAGTGGTGAACGATTTGCGAATACGTGTTGCAAGATGGCAAGCTCCGACGCACGGCGCGTGTGACACGTATGAAGGCACGCAGCATACTGGCGGCAGCCAGTGCCTGTGGTTCTAGGCC
Organism: Dryococelus australis; assembly: GCA_029891345.1. Taxonomy (NCBI): domain Eukaryota; kingdom Metazoa; phylum Arthropoda; class Insecta; order Phasmatodea; family Phasmatidae; genus Dryococelus; species Dryococelus australis. The sequence continues at coordinate 23,206,769 of CM057007.1, read as the reverse complement.
TCGCCGCTTCGAAGCGCCCCAGTCGCTTGCGTGGCTGGTCGCGCCTCGCCGTTTGAAGACTTAAAGAGTGCGCTGTACGCACCGGGTATCCGCGATTTTGTCATGCGTCTCTCGAACAATCCACCTAATTTAAGAATGGGGTAGGGTGTTTTCCCCTTAAATAAATTTTCATATAAATACGACCCGATAGCCGACCTGTCTTCAGAGATTTTCGGCTGTTGGGGGACTTGCACGACGATGGAAATAAGTTATGTAATTGAAATTAAGGCATCCCGGCAAAAAAAAATAGTAGACTTGGGTTTGTAGCACTTAGAACTGGATTTTCAAGGTATTGTAGCTGACTGGATTTCTTGGTAGTCTTGGACTAAGAAAAGTAAATTGTTCAAAAAATGTTTAAAAAATATATAAAATACGGCGTTTGGTTTTCTGTAAATTTAACGCCTTGTAGATTTGTTACATAACTTGTTACATCAATAAAAAATGTTGCTATTTCAGCCAAACAATAAAAGTTCCCGTATTATGGGCTGTGGTCATTTTGAAAGCCAGCATTAAAAACATATAATACTATTTTAGAAAAACGTTGTAATACCTTGTAGTTCCCACAGAACGATGCATTAAAAAATACGTCATTTTTAAACGCACGTCGTGTCAAAAGAGAGATTTTTTAAACGCTATCTATTGTAATGTTACCAGCAGGTAAGAAATGTTGGATCTTAAACGAGGCAGTAAAAATTTTTTATATCAAGCTCGTTAGTATTTTGAATAATGCCTCAGTATTTGAGTGTTTTAAGGGCAAGTTAATTTTTAAAATACACACAAATTTGCCTTTATTTTGTGGTACTTGTTAGTACATGTAGATGTGTGCTTTGGATAAAAACTGAAGCAAAATACACGGTTATTCTTCAGAAAAGTCATGTGTTGGTGTTGGTGGGTTTATAATTTTACAAAATCACTGCTAATTTTTCTCTTAAGGGTTTTTTCTGCGGTTTGATGCGATCTTGGGGTCGTGGTTTCTTGTAGCCAAGCTTCTTCGTTCAGTTCTAAGTGAAGGGCTGAACGAAGGGAGTCAAGTTGATGAATCATCAAATTCATCAGAGTGAACATTTAATGCCATGCGGCGCCTGAGATAGCAGTTTTCCCTTTTTTTTAATGTCACAGATGAAATGATGCATTCGTCTTTTCGCATATACATTAAAGGAATATTTAATTAGTATAACTCGAAGTTGTAATTAAAGAATACACACACTGAAACGCTGAAAGTGAATCTTTGTTCGGTCCCCGAAGGAAAAAATTTAAACTCAATATAATTTTCTTAATATCGTCGTGGGACAAACTTTCAATTATTTTTTTATTCGTCCCGATATAAAATTTTCGTAGTTGAGTACATTGTTATAGTTATGTGTTTAGTACTTGTGAAGTAGTATAATGTGTATATTTATTTGCAACATACCACCTAGGCGAACCGGGTTCAGTTCCCAGCGGGTTCACTACCGGAATTTCGCATGAGGGTATCGCGCCGGACGATGGCGCTGGTCAGCGAGTCTTCTCGGGGTTCTCCCGTTTCCCCCGGTCATTCATTCCAGCGCTGCTCCATACTCACCTTACTCTCAATACCTCAACGTTAAGAGCTGCCAAAATCCTTCAACTCTCCACTCTTTGGAACATAGACTAAACAGAAGTTGTGAGGGTTAAAATAGAGTTTGTTAGAAATCTGTACATATAATTATAATTATAGTTATTTAACGTACGTTTATTTTCACCAATACAGGTCACAGAAATACTGCAGCAGTTTTATAGAAATTTACAGAGGAACTGTGGTGAGGTTTATTTCTATGACTTATGTGCAAAGTTCAATGTTAGTTATTATGTTGGACACCATAAGTGTGATATGAGTACACTAAATGTAATCATTCATACATATAGGTGAGATTACTTTTAAAATCTACTGCCAGATTATAAATAAAACAGTTTTATGTTTAATTGTTGTCAATATCAAGAAAACTGAATGTTGTGTTAAGATGAGTAATTCAAATGTGTCGATCTAGAAGGAGCAGCTGTCCAAGTAAAATGACTGAAAATAATGCAAGGGTGACGTTAAGGTCTGGCATACGAATATTTCTGATAAAAATAAGACACGCTGGGAATGGGGTATGATTGTATATCGGTGTGTTTTTATTTATGTATTGTCTATCTAGGAACGTAATAATGCACGGTGTACATACAAAATGTAAAAAAACTAACTTTAAATGAAAATGGATTTTAAAAATATGCCAACATAAGCAATTTTTGGCATCTGTACATCTGTACAATTTTGGCAGCTACATCATATAAAGGTTTAATTTTTTATACACTGAATATTAATTCGAAGCAGCTCAAACAGCTTATCAGAAGTTTTAGCTTGCTGAATTTCAAAATTCCAACATTCCTTTACGGTAAGTGAGCTACACAATTTCAGCAAAATTTAAGGAAAAACTAACGTGCGTATTTAAGGCCAGTGGTGCACTAAAGCCGTATATTTACTAGATTTTTATTATAACTTGTTTTTCAGTTTTTCAGAGGGTTTATCGAAAATTTTGGCACGACAAAATGTAAATATTAATTTTTATCTACTTTTTTTAACATTTTTAAATGTTCGCTGTCGTTATTATTCTGCGGGCTCTGATGGAAGATGAGATATAATATATTCTTTCTTACCTTCCATCAGTTCTCCGATTGTAGTATTGGTGGTGAATATCAATGCAGGAAGGTGTTCGAAATTAGTCTTTATGTCTTTTCGTGCCAACAATTTTGAAAAATTCTCTGAAAAACTACTTTTGACCAAAATTATACACGGCTTTCGTGGATCAATCCCCTTAAATGGGAAGTAAGTGTGTGGCATTTTAATTTAATCTATCCTACCAGTGTTGAGAAAGGCGGTTTGCTGCCACACGAAAAGCAAAATTTTGGGTCCGTGCTGATATTGAAGCCATGGATCTGACAACATTTCATAAAGGGCCGGCATTTAATTCTTTCACGTATACTTAATATTTCTGCTGAAATGGTAGCATTCTATCCCTCCCCCTTCCATGTCCTTGGTGCTGGGCAATGGCAACACCGGAAAAAAAAAATGAAGTGTCAAGACGTTAGTGTTCTTAGATTCGTGCGTGAATATTTGAGCTCAACGCGAAACAACTTGCTCCTAATATTGCCTTTGTGAGTGTAAGCACTGACGTTCTCAACAGCGGTTTAATTTCGGACCACCTCTTGCAGTCGTTCATTTTTACTGGGTTACAAAACAGACTTCGGGCAACTGTGTGAAATAAACGAGACACAAACATACAACTTATTCATCAGAATTACAGCGCAACTAGTACATGTTCGATAACTTCGCGCAAATATTGAATTTACTAGGTTAAAAAAAGTGTCCTGTGTATGCACAAATTACACTAATCAGCAGTGAAAAATACGAAATCCCTTTAATAAAGAGTTATTTTCACATTTTCAGTTAACAAAACGTTTGTGCTGTCAATAAGCTAGCGTAGCAATTGATAAAGCATCGAATATTTTACCAGCTTCATAAAAAAAAAAAAAAGAAAAAAAAACCCTTACGTCATACACTCAACGAAGCTCCTGGTTTATAATTTACCGTGTCATGGAAAAAAGTGTTCTAGTCTTATATTTATCAATAAATATAATCTTAAACATGAATTTGTATGTATTTCCAAGCGTCCACAAATGTTTTCATCGCCTACGTTGCAAATAAATTACATTACATCATATAAAACTAGCAAATTTTAATATTATATTTAAATCAGCGGCAGCAAACTGCTATTAGTAAATCACAAAAACAATAAACATTCTTTTGCGAAAGTAAAGAAATACGAGAATTCTCTTCGATAATTTTAACGTTCATTTAAACATTTATTTTGTATTTCTTGCAAACAACTGTTGGCGTTGGATATATTTCACAGAATTTTCTTGTTTGCAGGAGAGGTCGCATGCTCATTAGAATTAGAAATCCCAAGTTGAAAAAAATATTTTATTAGCAGAACGTTTAGCAGCTCATTATAGTAGTAATATCATTATTTTGTGCATTATGTAATGAGGTTATGCACATAAAGAAGTGCAGCACTTCAGACATATCTGGGCTCTGTTTTAAGGAACATAACGTAAAATAGAAAAAGTAGTTTACAATATATATTTAACATTCTTATGCAAATACGTTTCATACATTATTTACATGAATTATAACACATAGTATTTTCTTTGGCCATGTGTGAAATCTGTATACATATTCATTTAGCAACGACCATAGCATATCTCCATTTGCATGAATACACAGAACATTAAATACAAGCTCGATATCAATAAAGCACAGATGAGAAGTTGGTAGGATAAAATTGATCTGTAGGCCAGATTAACTGTAACTAAAGAAATTTTTTATTGTGAGGTATAATAGCAGTTAACGTAATTAAATACACAGTGGTAATAATTTTAAATTGCCTCAAAATAAACTACATACGTTGTGTTCGGTAGTACTGGATTTATATACTCGGTCAAAAGCATACACAAAGCAAAATAAATTATTCGCATTTAGATTCCTCTGCAAGCAGAAATAGTAAACGTGCATTGAATTTAGGTAACTTTTCCTAATAAATTTTACGTTGGTTTAGAATTCTTTCATATTCTTCGGTGGTAATATTTACTCTTAAAATTTCGTTTTCAAAAATAGATTAACTTCGTTTGTGTGCTTTCTAGTTGCCTCGGCAACTTTTTTCTTTTTTTGTATACTGAACGGATGGAAGTAAAGCAAATTTTGTTGTATAAAAGACTCAGTAATGCCAAATAAACATCATTACAGGAAGACCGACCACTTACTAAAGTATAATTATATTCAAGTTCATGCAGTGATTACTTAGAAGATATTACTTTTATCACAGTAGCTTCATTATTTCAGTGGAAAATTTGTCAGCTAAACAGCAGTTTTTTTTTTTATAGCAGTTAGTCACGAAGCTTTGTATCCCGAAGTATTACAAATATTTTTTCTATCCTACTTGTGCAACTACAGAATCTGTAAAGCTACAAACCATTCTCAATTACAGTGAAAACCAAAGAAAAATTATGCAGCAGCAAACGTTTGCGCGTAAAACCAACTAGCTCATGTGTGCGACTGAAACGTACCAATAAGTTAGCACATTTTACATGCACGAGAACCGAAAAGAATTCGCATATGCTGACGGGTGTTATATATTTAGTATCTACAGATTTGTTTGGAGCAACACAAAACCACTAAGGGTAAATGGGTTGCGTAATTAAACAATGCAATGAATCTGACTCGCATTATTGGGTCCCTCTTTTGTTATTGTTCACACAGCTCTGCCTTAAACACAGCGCACATGCCATAGTTTATAACGCAGCGTTTGGCTTGAACAATGTCCGGCTTGATCTAAGCGTAGAATCACAACGCTTCACGGCTAAACATGTACACTCGGCGGGGAAAGTTGTTTTTTTCTTTTTCTTTTTTTTTTTTGCTGCACTGGATAGCCACGCTCTCGCACTCGTCTTCGGAATGTTTCAATGTCCTCTGTCACAACACGATCTCCTCGCCATCGAACGATCCCGCTAACGAGGTCTTTTTACACTCGCCACAAGTTTTTTTTTTTTTTTTTGCGTCCGACGTCGAAAACTGTCGCCCTCGCGCGAGGCTGGGGCGGGTCTAAGGTGGAACCATGTCCCTCTGCAGCCAAAGCATGGTTGTCCAAGCGAGGAAGACTGTGGGGCGAGTCAAGACGGTGGAGCTAGAAGCTGGGTTCTCTGCCGAAGGAAGACCTAAGCTGTTCTCTTCTCTCGGTCTGCCACGATGCTTCAGATCTGGAAACAAATATGACAACCGCAATAGGCATTTTACCCAACCTAAGCGACCAATTTGATTTTAGCGGAGGACTGGATTACACTCAGTTATCATCTTACAATCATAAGTGTAAAAAAACACATATCCAAAGAATTTATTTGCGTATTTTTCTGCCAGAAATTTCCTAACAATTTAACGAGTTTTGCATTATTAACAATACGAACTTGAACACTCTTACTTTTAAAAGTAAATTCTGAGCTGCAAAGGTGCATTTCTGATCACATAATTTTTCTTTTTCTTTTTGAGCTCAGAAGACCGAATTCCTAACTTTTAACGAGTTCGTTGGGCTCAACGCTTTAGCAAAATTTTTATATTGCTAGTCTTTGTGAGCTTAGCAACATGGTCCGCTTATGACTGTTGCGCAAAACTTTAAATTTGACTTTGTTTTGTTAGTCGCATCAAAATGGGAACCATTTTCTGAAAAAAAATTCCTATGAATTATTTAAGGTTTACATCTCACTTTGCAGCAAGAATGAATTTAGCGCCCAACTTCATATGCACAATTTAAAATCTCTCAAAATTATTAAAGTAATGTTTTTAAAGTTTTACAAAGGTAATTTAGAATTTATGTGTTGGAAAAATTCCACACGGCAGAACAAAAAAATACACATTTGTTCTGTAATTTTTGCTATGCTAGCAAAAAAATTTATTAAATCTTTTACACTAGGTCTAGCTACAACTATGATCAAAGTTTTGCCTAGGGTAATTTATTTTATGTTATAAGTAAAATAAACTGTGAGAAATTTTAACTTCTTCTATTTTCCAAGTTCCGTGTATCTGGAAGTGTTCAGAAACCCCTATGTCGAATGAAATTCTTGCTGATGATAACTAACATGAGGATAACTACCAGTTTATTGAACTTTTTTTTGCAACACAAACGTGCCATTATCCACGCAGTTGCTATTCTCGTCAGCGTGGCTACCGAAGAGCAAAAAATGCGAATCAACAGACGTAAGCAATTCCAGAACACCAGCTCAGTTCAGGATGGAAGGGAGTTTTTAACAGAGTCTTATTGACAGCAGGTAGCCCACTTAAAATGCAGAAGAAGGTTTGAGGAGTGAAATATTGAAGCGAATCCGTGGGGCTCGGTTTGGGGAGCAATGTGCAAAGTGTGTGTGTGTGTGTGTGGGGGGGGGGGGATTCTCATATAAACGCAATATGGGTTGCCGCCGGCGAGCGGCCGAGACAGGCGGGTGTGTTGGGATGAAACGCTGGCTGGTTTGTGTGGAAGCAACTCCGGAAGGAAGTGCTTGCATGTCCCTGGGGGGGGGGGGGGGGGAGAAAGAGAGAGGGTTGGAAAAAAAAAAAAAAAGCACTGCTTCGTTTCCATTTTCTCTTATTCTCGCCCCTCGCAGCGCCCCTTCACACGTCTTAACATTTCCTCACGGTAGCGCAGTGTTCACGAAATTTTATTTTATTTTATTTTTTTTTGCAAATGTAAAAACTTCCCGTGGATAGTATTGCACTGTTCTCGACGTAAGTTACACAACAAACTACTCGAGCGTGTGTTTGAAGAAAGAAAATTTTCCCTGTCAGTTTATTTTGTCTCTTATAAACATGACCACTGGATTTTTTTTTTTTTTCGTTTTTTAATTAAGAGCAGAACAAACTTGCTAGCAGATCTTGTAGCGAAGTGGTACCACTTTGATCACACTGTAGTTCTGCTGCGTTCTTCATAGCATACGGTATAAATAACGAAAGAGAATTTAGTTTTATATACAATCGTTTATGTTAACTGTAGCGGTCAATAGTATTAGAACGTTGTGGTTTAGAAGTGCGTCAAGTTTGACGTAATCCAGCGAAAAGTTTAAAAGTAACAAAAGAAAGAGAGACAGAAACACACATATGCATAGCCATAAAGTAAAGTATAATAATATCCTATAATCTTTGTTATTTTCAAAGAAAACTGCAAAAATGAATGATTGTAACTTTTGTCTATAAGTTACGAACCAATCATATATAAGTAAACAAATATTTCAATACCATAATTCGTACTTAATTTGTACTCTACGTTGGTTTAAGAGTTATTTATTTTTCCCGTGGGATGTGTTAAATGTAATATACACTATTTTAAATGGTGTTTTAAAGCCTTTGGTTAATACATTCGAACACTGTATTATGTACACATTTTTTGTTGGCCTACGTAAATTCATTAAACATCTTTAAAGACATTGGTGCCATTAATGGCTGTAACTAGAACTATAAAGAGCTTGCTTATTATTTTGGTTGGATTGCTTACAAGATAAGATTTTGTACTATTCCGTTCCAGAAATGGATTAATATTTTGGCTTGTAGTTACAATTCCTGTTTAACAAAAGCGTTCACGGGAGAAAAGTCAACATATTAGGCGATGCTTAAACATTAGTTTTTTTTTTTTTTTTGTTTAGTTATGATGTGACACGAAACATGCGTTCTGTGCTGGATGTTAACGTCAGCGTACATTAGCTTCTCAAGTCTCCTGGATTTTCTTACAAATGCACATGGAACAGAGATTACAGCCCTACTGCGGACTGCCTGGGCTCAAAGGAATTTATGTAATTGAAGTTTGGATGTAATATAGACATTTTACCAGCACTAATGGCCTTGAATGAGTCTGATACAATGTTCCCGCCTAGTTGTGATGTAAGCCTCGAGAGCAGTTCTGCATTTTCTCGTTTTTCTAAAACAGTGGAATAGTTCAACACAAATACTTTTTTTTTTTTCAGGGTAGAATTGAAAGGCAATATTTTGTTGCTAATTTATGCGATTTATTATCGAAACACAGATGCGGGCATCGAAAAATGCCAAAAACGAGCGAAAATAGCTTTCAGCAACCCTGTATTCACGATATTTACAACCAGTAGAACAATGTTTTAAACTATAGCGACAACAGATTGCTGTGTTAAAAATAGTCACATCTTAAAATTTTGACAATATAGAAGACACGCGAAGTAAGTGTGCGCTATTATCCATCACCGTCTTAATGCTAGCTTCCGGCTGGATGAGACCTCGAGGCATTAAAAATTTTTACCAGAGAGACCCCGTGGTAATGCAATTGCTACCAAAATTTAAAACATTTAAAATATAACATTTATCATTTCTTCAGTGCGTAGTGAGGGCCTATAGTTTAAAGTAACTATAGGCTATTCATGGTAAAGTGAGCACTATTGAAAGTCCTCTCATTTGGAATAATATTCATTAAATATCTTTTATTTTAGCCTTAGACATTATCTTCCTAGAGTTGTGGAAAATACACACTCTATTTATTACCTACACTGCAATATTTATTTTAAAATGTGGTTAAATAATTAAATATGGCTGAAAGGAAAAAGTAACTAGGGCCTCAAAAGTGCTCACTTCTAGCGTAAGCAGCCTATACTCAGTAATTTATTATGTTTTTTATTATATATTATATACTGTCTGAAGAAAACTGTGACTGTTAGGTTAAGATTTGTCAAAGTATAGGCCGTCCACGGCAAAGTGAGCACTTTTGAAGCCCTAGTTACTTTTTTCTTTCAACCAATTTATATCCTTCCGCCATTTGTTAATGTAGACCCTGCCATGTGTGTGATAAACACTGTGTATACATTCACCATACCCAAAACCAAAAGTCCGAGGCCACAGTGAAATGTATTTATCGGTTATTATGTCTGCTGAAACAGCTTCAGAAAGGGCTCACTTTACCGTGAACGGCCTATAACATGCGTTACTGAGCATTTGAAGTGGCACAAAGTTAAGTATTTTATACGTCACATAGTTTATTCTCTAAAGCGCAATCTTTACAAAAGTTCATAAACTATACGCCAGCGGAAATTTGGGAGAAAATGGATATTGTGTATAAAAATTAATATTTTTACTCTTAAACTATATTTTTTTAAAAACTTTAAATTGCGTCCCGTACCTAAATACATTTCTCCTCGATTAATACATACCTCTTTCCTTTGTCATTTTTTCAGCGTCAGAGTGTATTATGATTTCGTTGATCTCCTCATTCGTGGATTCAACCTGGCCACTCTGCGGTCGGAATTTGACTTTCTTGTCTAAAAACAAGGAATAACAAATAAGCTGCATTATTGTGTTAAGTAAATAAGTAACTACGACATAAAAATAATCGCGGTAGTAATATAAAACAAGACTATACGTTGAGAAACAACACCTAAATTATTGTGTTGATTAGAGAGTGTGAAATACCAACCGTTTTTTTTAACAGAAAATAATTTTTTTAAAGAACAAAATTTTACTCTAGAACAGCTGTCAGAAATTTAACAGCTAGTTCTAAGATGTAGGCTATTCTTTGTTGCCACAGAAGAACCCTATTTGGCATATGCAAGCAGTGTAGAATCGTGGACGTAGATGAATATGAGACGTTTTAATAGTCCATAGTGAAACGTTCGTATGAAGTACAGTTATTATATTATGAGGTGGATGATGCGGATAAGTACGTAATTACTTACAACACACAATCTGCCTGTCGCTGAGAACCGTGGGACATCTTTAGTGAGTAAGTAATACTTTTGTTGACATAAAATGCTTTAAAAATAATCAATCCCAAACGTTTTTATGGTGAGAGAAATATATTTTTGTGTTCAATAAACTATTTTACATTACATATCCTTGTGTTTTTTTTAAATATCATGTCAACATACTTGAATTCAATGTCCTTTGCCTGCAGGAACAAATATGAGTTGTCCATCGGGTACTGTATTCAACAAAACTAATTATCCTCTTCCACTCTGTCGCGTGAAAACTATACCACCCGATTGCTAAGCTCTGGAGGCCTATCAGGTGAGCAAAGATCTAGAAGAATATAAGAGCCTCAATTAAAAGCTATTAAATAATTCCGGCTGTCGTTAGAAATTAATTTTGTTCTCGTAGTATATTTGCAATGTGTCTTTGCTCACTCCACTCTCTTTTTTTCATATCGAGGAACATATTTTCGAGAGTACAGTCACAAAATATTTGAAGATCTTAAACTACAATAACATTTGTGTTTCGCCAGTGACGTCAAATAAAGTTTGATCGCTGAACAAGAATGATGTTAAGTCTCAACGAGGGAAAGGGCGATTATTTTCGTGCCCATTCAAGCAAGTGCACGCTTTCATTGCTTGGAGACTATTCGCTGTTTGAAGAACGTATTTTATTTTGCAGAATTAGCTACAAAGCCGATTGCACCTCGCTTAAATGTTTGCAACCTACAAAACTAATTGGTCTAGTTGGTACCCTAATCTCCAGGCGCTGCAAGAAATAATATTGGAAATAACAGTCGTATATTTGACGCTATAATCATACAAACTTCTTGCATTATATTGCCATACCTGTACTTATTTTTTTGCTCTCACGTCGCATGACAGTGCACAACAATTTTAATGACGCGTATGAAATATCCATAGAACGCAAATATGTATCAAAAGAATTTAATTCGCTTTATAGTATTACATTTTGAATTCAGTTCAATCGCGTGGTAAATAAATTTTTAGTAACATTTCTTAGCCTCTTGTTATTCTTGGCAATAAAGGACACCAAAAACACATAGCTTCAAAACGTTTCTCTTCCAGTCAAGATATGCATATTATGGTAGAATAATTTGCTAAACTCTGGCACCACCTAAACTATTGTTTACACGTGTTCATCAAGTGAAGTGTTTATATAGATACTTACGAACTATGGATTAAAACAATATACAGTAACGTCCATAGAATCAGCATGTTACTTACCCAAATTTTTAAATATCATACTACCACGTTATACGATAATAAAATAATACTGAACAAAAACTAAAACGTGAAATAAAAAAAAACTTGCAACTCTACTAAATAAAAAATATACACTTATCGGCAAGTTACAAAAAAGAGGACCTTGATATTTTCACATAGAATAATAAAAGTTAATCAATATAAATACATAAATTTGTGTTCCGCCAGAGACATGCGTAATATCAAAATCAGTGTAAAAAGTAAAAATTAAAATTAATTTTTATCAATTAAATAACATGATAAAATAATTAAATTAAATATATTTGACTTTTATGATGCGGTAGAAGTCAATGAAAACAAAAATGTCTGTCATCAATTAGTCTGAATCACACCATTAATTTATTGTTCCTTATTTTATTCGCGGAGTGTGGAACAGTAATTTACGTACCATGCAATGAAATGCGCTACTTAAAAAACGTTGCTCTTTACACAACCTGTATTTTCTGCCGAACTCTTATTATTCGCCAGTGTTTACACCATACAAGGTAATCAAGGCGCACCAATTAAACACATACAGTCGCTGAGGTTAAATATTGCATCTGTGAATTGTGGATATTTTTTATTTCCAGATATTCAAGGAATATTAACACGTTGAACTTTCCAGTGCAGGGTTATCGAATATAGAGCAAAACAATATATCCTCATTTTAAAATTTATTTATTTGTATCCTGCCGGATATTTCGAAACGACCAATAATAATTAGCTATTATTAAAAAACATTATGTCAAATTAAATGAGTAATTATTAAATGTTATGCGAGCAAATAAATGCAAGGTGGAATTTCAGTGAGCTGTTAGTTGTGAGCTGTTTTAACGGGCCAGTAACTATATATATATATATATATATATATATATATATATATATATATATATATATATATAATATATATATATATATATATATTGCTCTAAGACACACGTAGCAGTTTGTTTGCCTCGATAGCCAACGATAAATGGTAGGTTCAGCCGAGCTCGTCATTTATTTCAAATGTAGATACTCATTTTATAAATATTCATCTGATTCCAGCATGGGGTTACTATCTTAGGGCTTACATAATATTTGTTCGACAAAATCCGTACATAATAATGTGAATTATTTCATATAAGTTGTCAAATCATATCATCATAACGTAAACTTGCTGGTTAGTATATTTCCAACATTAATTTTTCCAGCTGTAATGTCAATCGAAATACTTAAAAAAAGTCGGTAAACTTCTTTTGTGTATGATTCTACCCACTAACAAATGTCATATTTTGAATTTAATTTATTTTTACCACAAATTAGCACTTGGCCTAATCATTTCCGTTACTATTGACTTATCTTTATACAAAACGTATTCGGAAATCATCAGTGCCGTCGTGTTTGATTACAGAATATTATATTAACTCGCACATCTCGAAAACTGGCGTAATAAATACCATCAGAACAGACGAAATCTCGTGTTGGCCCAAAGATGCGTTTTTTTTTTTACCCCGTTTTTACAAAAAAAAAAAAACATATCTTGTGTGATGTTATTACATCGTATTCGCGTTACAAGTTATTCGAAGGCATCGTATTAACACGTGCAGTTTTTACAGGAAGAAAAGCAGCTCGATTTTAGGACAGGGAGCCTGGTCACTGCGCAGCTGGCACGCGCAGCAAAAGCCCATATTCACAGTACGCCTTTATTTATTTCTAACTTTCCTCAAAACTAAGAAAAGCAGCTCGATTTTAGGACAGGGAGCCTGGTCACTGCGCAGCTGGCACGCGCAGCAAAAGCCCATATTCACAGTACGCCTTTATTTATTTCTAACTTTCCTCGAAACTAAGAAGAGAGTCGAATACGCAGGCAGGGAAGGGATCTGAGTTTATCCCAGGACGGAGCACTGTTATCCCTCGCATGCAGGAAATATTCTAACGACGGGGAACATGCATCGCGGCTTCTTCGGTTTTGGGCAAACTTGGGCGCGATTTGGAACATGGTTATTGCCCTCCAACCTGTGAGAAATGGGAGGGGAGACCGGCATCCAAACCGCCAAAAACCCATCGACAGAAAACATTTGTAAAGATGCACGCAATTTATGAAGTTGAAAACACGTTTCTACTATAACAGAGATGGGAAAGGACAATATATTTTAAAAAAATTTTAAATGCTATAAGGGGAAAGTGTGATACGGGGAGGCATTAATGGTTTTTTTGTTCGCCCTAGAATTGATACTATATCACATTCGCCGTTTCTTCACATTTTAAAATTAAACACTTGAAAAACCCAGATTTGGTCCGCTTGGTTGTTTCCTAAATATGTCATATATCATAAATGCTTTTAAACTCGCCTTAACAAAAAAAAATACCCTTTTTTTGTCAAGTCGAACGTTAACCTATATTTCGTCTATACAATGTGCTATTTTATTTATAACTAATATGAATAAATACAGGGAGGAAATAAGTGTGTAGGTAATGCCCAGTAAGATATATTTCTGATACTAATTCTTACTGCACTGAGTGCGCACGAATGCTTCGGTGTATTTTTCTAGGCTCGGTCAAGTTGTGCTTGCAATAAGGCGGAGTAATATCCTGGTAGTAAAACTTCAGCAAGGCTTCACTCTAAATTCGAATCAGCGGAAAACCACTGATTCGGAGTGAAACTTAACTACTCGAATTAGTGAAAATAGCTCCACTTATAATCAATGGAAAACTGTTGATTGTTTCGGTGAAAAAATTTCACAGATTGAATTAGTGACGTAAAGCAATTTCACTGATGAATAAGTGACGGCCCACCGCATTGGAGAGTTAAATATTGATTTTATTGAATTTGGCCAAATAATTAAGCGAAATAAACATTTTTACGGCAGTTAACTATTTATACAGTACAATTTACCGCAATTTAAAACAGTAAAAAAAAAAATTCCGAAGATGGCTGGTATTAAACTCACACACCCTTTTCACTTCGCTTTTAAGCCATTATCTTACCATCTGAGCTACGAAGTCGAATTGAAAACGTAACGGAAAATTAGGAGTTACAATTGTTTTTGAAATCTCGAAGATTTAAATTTTATGGCTGTACTTTCAGTTTTTGGTTTAATTTGTAGCGTTAGGATTTGTTAAAACGAATAGTATATATGATGATTACGCGAAAACGAAAGACGTATAAACGGAATGAAAGGCGGAATGTTCATATTACCTCGTAAAATGGTGTTCTGATAAGAGGCGAAACACATTTTAGAAAGTATTTTGTATTGGTTTTATTAGTTTATTCGTTGTTATTTCACTTGATACGCGTTGCTTAGCGACCATTTTTACACCCTGTTTGACTGATCCGTCAGTCAAAAAACAAACCACTGAAAAACCGCGAAACAAATGACTGACGAATCAGTGGAAAATGTAGCTGAATCAATAAGTGAAAGAAATTTGGCATTTTCCTTTTCCCACCGATTCATCAGCTTAATTCACTGATACTGTTGACTGATTGAAACAGTGAAATTTTCACTGATTCACATTTAGGGCGTTCAGTAAAAAAAAGCTCGAAGTAACCGTGAATGGAGAATACGCCTGGGAACTGCCCTGCCCGAGGGCACATGCCGCCGTTTTGCACGGCGCGGCAAGCAGCCGGGAGCGTAATTTGAAACGTTAACCTGGCTTGGGGCGCGTTCGCGCTCCTGGCCCGAGGTGTCGTTGTCTGCGGGGAGATAAAAGAGTTCTGCCTGCCCGGGGGTTGGCGTGGGGTC
Source organism: Dryococelus australis (assembly GCA_029891345.1). Classification (NCBI taxonomy): domain Eukaryota; kingdom Metazoa; phylum Arthropoda; class Insecta; order Phasmatodea; family Phasmatidae; genus Dryococelus; species Dryococelus australis. The sequence continues at coordinate 23,191,443 of CM057007.1, read as the reverse complement.
CGAAAGGTGAGGGGTAGGTTCGTCCCTCGGGCGCCATCAGTCAGTGTCAACCTCCCTTCTGACTGTGCCTGATCGCGCTAACACCCCCCCCCCCTCCCCTCCCCCTGCTCCACCGGCAGAACAAAGCGTTATCGCCAGGATTGCCTCCCTTCCTCAGCCTTCCTGTTTTCCCATTGGTGGGTCTGATCCTGCGAATAAGGATAGGAAAATTTCGCCGGTTCATTTCACGACTAGCTAGAGGTCCAACGCTTATGCATCGAGGTCGACTTGGTTATTGGAACGCAGTTTATTAGACACGCCCTGGGCGACTCTAAGGCCACAGTTACACACCCAAAGCAGAATGGAAATTCTAACCTAAACAAAGATGGAACTTAAGAGTTATTATATTTTATTATAATAGCCTCCAACATTTATCACTGTTTATCTTTTCAATTCTTATGAAACCTACACTTTTACTGTAATGGCATAATGGGTGAGCATTAGTGCATTCAACATTAAACTTAAGTTAATTCAACAAGTGCAGGAATTCCCGCCAAAATTCAGCAATATTTATTATGTTGCTAGTTTACTACGAAGCAGCCAATGGGAGCGTAGCAGAGAAGAGAAGTCGTTCGAAACCACTTATGAAAACGTTTCACTTTGAACGAGAAACAACTGCGATCGGAACTCGTTCGAAGGCAATGCGACCTCTCCGATAGCTCAGCTTGTTTAACCGAAGTAGTTCTGCCGGCAGCCCGCGTAACCGCGGCCTTAAGCCGACAGCAGACTTGCAAAGAAACAAGCAGCAACTGACAGGTGTGGGGTAACACTGGCTTCTCTCTGGAGCAGCAGCCAATGAATAAACATCTGAGGCTCGAGTGTACACAGGACTGTGGGGTCCAGCCAACAGGTCGTAGAACTTACGAATTCTTCGTGTCCCTACTTATGGGTACTAAACAATCCCAACAACTTCGCCTATCGTATAGAAAATAAGAGCGATTCGGAACGAAACTAAAAATTTATTTTTTTCTTACGTGGCTGAAACAATCCTGCATATACACGGCCAGCAAAAAAAAAAAAAAAAAAAAAAAAACCCTTCTTCCGTACTGTTTTACGTGTATTGCGGCGTGTTAGCATAAATGTTAGCATAAATGTTAGCATAAATGTTGCTGATAACCCACCGGTATACGCTATTCAAGGTAAATTGAGAACTTTTGGAAATTTTCTCATTTGGAATAATAGTCTATAAATATATTTTAATTTAGCCTTAGGCTAAATTATAAACTCGGTTAACTTCCGAGTGCAGTGGAATACACACGCTGTGTTTATTACTTACAATGCAATGTTTATTTTTAAAAGTTGGTTAAATGATAAAAAAAAATGACTGAAATGTAAAAGTAACTAGGGCCTCAAAAGTGCTCACTTTACCGCGAACAGGCTATACCAATAATTCAATGTAAACAAGGCTTCGGTTTTCAGAAATTTTAATATTTTCTTAGCACAGGAAATTTTTAAATAAATACGTAGAAAAAATCTGAAACGTGCACATTAAATAAAACTTTCAGAAATAAAACAATATTTTTAATTCGCTTTCTGCATCAGTGCAGTTTCTGCATTAACTTTTACATTAAAATATATATTGTGATCCAAGGTTTTATTTATTTTTTCACAAAAAGTCGTGTTGCTTCTCGAATATACCTTAAGCGTCTTTACAGCCCGAGCTTTTAATTTATTGATATGCACATGTTTACATAAAATTTGCTTAAACAGCAAAATACACAATTATTAGGCGAAGGATTAATTTACAGATTTTTGTGCGCTCTGTCACGCTACAAGGCTGAAGTGTACACATAACAGATTATTATTACAAGGAATATGTACGTGGATCTTAGTGTCCAGCCCAGCAGGAAGGTAGAGCTCCTCAAGGCCTACCCGAAACACCCACATGTATTTTAAGTGATTGTTGATAGTTTCAGGGCTATGATTATTTTTTCTATGATTTGTGCCTATCTCGCAGTTCGACAAGATATATTGGTATGGTGACGTGAATAACTATGATAGACGCTTGAATATTTGTTTTTTAAATTAGCTGACTGAACTGCCAATCCGGTGAGATAATTTCTGCGTTCATCTTTATTAGCATGGCGCCGACAAAAAATATCAATAAACCAAAAATTTCGGGAAGTGTAGTTTTCCATAATATTTGGTGACGTTTTAAAAAATTTACATTAAACGTGTTTCTTACCTACTTAAAAAAAAAAAAACCTTTCTCGTTTTATCAGCTACGTAATCATACAAATTTCGTCACGCTACTCCTATGGCTGGAGTCACAATACCCCGACGAATCCGATACGACAACCCCGACGCGACGAAATTTGAGTAGCAGCCAATGAAAAGCAAGGTCTTTGTGACGTCAGTCCGACCAAATCGCAGCCCCGACAGCCCGAGAAAAATAGATTCTATTTATACTTTCCGTCGTGTCGCACTCTTCGGGGCGCGCAAAAATATAAACATGTTACAACATTAGAAAACAAAATTTCGTGCGTATTTCCCTACTGTAGTAAATAATAAACTAACTTGCCGCCAAAATAACATTCCGGTTTGATTGTATATACTTTTTATCTCTCATATAAATTAAAATATTCTCAAAAGCAAAACAATTATTCAATATATTGCAGGTTTTAAAAATTTAATATTGGATATTATAAGGTTAACTTGCCGTTATAGAATTTTCCAACTGCCAACTAACATACGCAGATTTCGTCGGGGCATTGAGAACGCTGGAAAAAAAAAAATTAATATGAAATTCCGCTGACCTCTGACGTCATATCCATCTGTTGTATAGTGTTCGTCGGGTTATTTTGACTTCAGCTTAAGAGTTTGATTCAAAGTGCAGTACGCGCGAAATATTCATTTGTCTGCACCCCATTCGATTGTTTGTGAAGTTCACGTTGATGTTAACATGAGTGTTAAAACAGAGACAGTTGCTGGTGAGCAGCAGTCAAGTTCACTTGCCATTTGCTAGTGAGGTTACAGCGCTGTTGCACGTTTATTTCACAGACGCTGAAGTGCACAACGATTTGAATTTCTGTCATTACAATGACTATAAACGGGACAGCTAACAAAACGACCGGGTACCGCTTAGTTTTGCACTGGTGTTATTTCCTCCCCTCACGCCAAGGTCAAACACAGGAGGGTAGTTAGAAGGCTGCTAGAGGCGCTTACGAAAAGCCACCCGGGTTAACTCGATCAGGTTAAAACGTTTGCTCCATGTGTTCGAAAAGTGATCGAGTTAAAGTTAACCCGCGTTCGGAAAGTCACCCGGGTTAACTCGATCAGGTTAAAACGTTTACTCTATGTGTTCGAAAAGTGATCGAGTTAAAGTTAACTCGCGTTCGGAAAGTCACCCGGGTTAACGCGATCAGGTTAAAACGTTTGCTCTATGTGTTCGAAAAGTGATCGAGTTAAAGTTAACTCGCGTTCGGAAAGTCTCCCGGGTTAACTCGATCAGGTTAAAACGTTTACTCTATGTGTTCGAAAAGTGATCGAGTTAAAGTTAACTCACGTTCGGAAAGTCACCCGGGTTAACTCGATCCTCGACTCGATCGACTCTGGGCTGACCCTGCTCGACAGCAAGGTAAACTTGGCTCTAGCAGACGACACACGTGGAATGGCGCGTAAATATGTACATATTGCAGCAACAAAAACAAACAAGTAAACGAAAATAAGTTTTGAAATCTGGAAACAATCAAAATATGTAAAATTATAAATGTTTAGCTGTTTTGGCCAGTCATTGTAGCCACGATATTACATTTTATGCTTAACTGAGACATAATATAAATATATTGTACTATCGCAGTAGTGCTTAATGCAATGTTTTTTTTACGTTGTTTGTTCATAACATAATTTAACAAAAACTCTTCATAGTCGTCATCTAGTACCGTATTTAATAACTACACTAAATATTCTTTGAGTTCCCGCCATCTCTAAACCAGAGTTACTCTAACACGTTCAAAGCGACCTGGTTAACCGCGAGTGATCGTGTAAACCCGGTCACGTGACCGAGTTAACCCAGCTAACTTTACCAGGTTACTTTTCGTAAGCGCCTTAGGGCCAGTTTCGCCACTTATTCATTAAACTCGGCTTAACTAAACGAAGGTAAAATTTTAACTCTTAATTTACCGACGTTTAAGGTCGGAGCATTTCGCCACGCACGTCTAGCAGATAATAAACCCGTGTAGTAAATCCAAGTTTAGAGCCCAACATTTGAAGAAAATGGCGGATCTATAAGGCGGTGGCAAGGATTTTGCTCACTATCTATGGAATCTGAGTTGTGTTGTCTTTGAAATCCTGGTAGAAAGAAATACGTAAATTTAAACAGTGATGGAAACAGCGTGCGGCCACTTTAATGTAGTAAAATATAACCGTACAAATAATGCCAGTGAATGGAAGATCGCTAAATTGAATAATAATTGCTGCGGATTTTAATTCAGCCAGCTTATAACATGATTTTTTGTGAATCATATTTTCACTGTCCTCGTGCTTAAAATTGTTTTGTTATTGCTCCCATGTAGATAAACTAGCATATCACAGCAACAAACAATATAATGAAGACTTCATTTTCAAAAGCACTGTACTTGGCTCAAAGAGCCTATAAAATACAAACAACAATTTAATGTATGCCAATCGTTTTACATAAAATACATAATATTCGTCATTAATTTAATATTGAAAATATTTATGACATGTTTATTTTGCATAGTCAATCTAACTTACATTTTTGTATGTGTTCATATAACAAATATCAATCAAAACTACATCGCAGGGACTGCAATTAATATTGTGAAGCTGAGTGTGTCAATTTATAATTATTTAAATTTATTTATTATTTATTGCATTTCAACACCGCGCTGGAAATTTCTTCTGCATAAACATCGTCTCCTAAAGAGATTACAAAATAGTGTACATATTTTTATGAATGTCATAAGTTACAAAAGTTGATAGTGATACCATTTGTTATTTAATATTTAAATAAAGTATGTAATACTTAAGGAAAATTTTTAGCATTAAACACGCATTTCCAATGTCACACTTCATAAAATTAATCCACTGGAATCAAAATTAATATTACCTACCTACTTATTCTGATTTTGAGCTGATTTTCTCCTCTTCTTTGGGGTCACTCGTTGAGTGTTCGTCAGAAGACATTCCGATTTTCACGATGATTCTGTCAATATCAATGTCCAAAAGTCCATCGCCTTTGAAATATGCCGTTTCAATGTGTGTGTGTGTTTGCAACATTGTTCCCACTGTTCGATAGAATAGCTGGCGGCAAACAACTGTTCACACAATTTCGTCTTGTCGTCAAGAGATGAAGATATTTTTTCCCGTATTTTCTCTTCCATGTTTCCCCAGACGAGTTCGATTGGGTTCAAAACTGGAAACTCGTTCTACCATCAACGGCAGATCGGCTTTCATTAAGCCAGACGAAAATGGAATTTTATTTATTGTTAGCCGCTCGTGAATTTCTTGTTTTGTTTTTGCTGATGTGGGTTTCTTATCTATACGCCGTGCACGGTAAAGTGAGGACTTTTGAGGCACTAGTTACTTTTTTTCTTTCGGCCATCTTTTATCCTTTAACTACATTTCTAAATATATCTTGCCATGTAAGTAATAAACAGAGTGCCTATATTCCATCGCACTCAGAAGTTAACGTCTAAGGCTAAATTTATCGACTGTTATTACAAATGAGAGGGCTTTCAAAAGTGCTCACTTTACCACGAACAGCGTATAGCTGAGCAACATGGCAGCTTGCATTATCAAGAACAATTACGCATTCTTCAGATACATTTGGGAGCAGATTCTGTTGGACCCAAGTGGAAAAATTTTCGTAATTCATAAAGTCATGGAAATCCCCCCCGACTTCTGTTTCGAACTGAAAATTAACAGTGCTTTCGGGACAAACCCTTGTTCTCCTCCCGCATGTAGATAATCAACCGCAGACTTTTTCCGATAGGTGAGGCGACACCGAGTGCCTTGTCCGACTGCCGACAAGAACCAACACAATGCGAGACATGCACGCATGTTTCGTGTCGACATAAACAATTGCCCCCACCTGCTTCTCGAAACTGCCGCATTCCTTGCAGATATCGACCTCTCCATGCAGTAACGTCAGGTTTCTACACTAGAATTCTTCTCTTCGACTGGCGCTTCTTCCAACAGGCTGCTAGCCGTTTTATCAATCGCCGAAAATATTCCCAGCTACAATCTAAAACCCGCAAAGCCTTGTTTAGTTTTTTTTTTTTTATGTTGGGACATTTTTCCTGAGGGTATAAAACTCGTGTACTTTTGTACCCCGCAGCACCACTTGTAAAATCATCCACTTTGATTATTTTCTTGTGTCGCGTTTTTTTTTTTTTTTTTACCCGTTGGCGTTGAAACACTTTTTCCTCAGCCATAATCTTCTCCACTGTGGTTGCTGAAACTCCTGTCGCATCAGCGACATTATACTTCAGTCCATACAATTTATTCTGGTCTTTTTTTTTTTATGTGTCGCAACATTGCACACAATCTCTCCTGCCCGCCTCCCCGTAAAGGCCATCCCGAACTTATTGTTTATTTGAGTTCTTGTGAGGTTGATGCCATAGGCCCGGTCCGGATCGTGTAACACGGATCACGAGGTGACGAGCCTAGAAGGGTTGCTCTGCCTGCAGGAATACGCTCAACCGACCCCCCCCCCCCCCTTCATCATTTCGCAAGCTTCGCCCACACGACCACCCGCCTGATGTTGGAACCACAACAGCACGACAGCCGCGACACGCGACGGGCGTAATGCGACAAGAGAAATTCGCGTTGTTGTGAACATTTAGTTTTATCGCCTCGCGACAAAATTACAAAAATATTATACGTAAATCGTTTCATGCCGCTAGCTGCTAGCCTCTTGTATGACAGCCATTAATGTTTACATTTGTTTAAAAGGTGTCGTTTGACAACACTATTTCCATGTTTACTGATTTTGCATAAAATATTAAAAAAATATGGTCGCATTAATGTGAACTACACATCATAAATACTTATGCCCGAAAATGCAACAGTAGTCGGGATGTAATTTACGTTATAATGAAATACATAAACACAACAGTGGTGTTACCAATTCACCAGTGCCACAATCATTCGAGCACCAAATTCTTACATGGTTTTTTTTTTTTTTCCAGTTTATCGCGCCCGCGACGCGACAAAATTAGAAATATTTTATATTCTAAGTCCGCCATTTTTTTTTGTCGGGTTGACGTCACAGGTGTCTCGATACTGATTGGTTGGACATTTATTTCATTCGTGTCGCGGCCGTCCCGTCCGTCGCCATATTGTGATTCAGCATGACATTCGGGGTCTGCGCAGATAGCTTTGTTTGTTGTCCCACTTATAGAAACGTCGCATTATCTACTGAACTGTTAATTGTTTACCGATTTCGCTTGGTGTAATTACCAGGGACTGCAAATAACCGCTTGTTTTACCGGACTGGAATTCGCATGCGAGTGATGATGTCGTTTTTATCGCGTGACTACGCGGAGATGCAATAATAAACCGGGGGGGGGGGGGGGGCGGGGGGCGCGCTCTACATAGAGCAAGACTCAACAGGAAACGTGCAGAGAACGTATAGCTGAGCCCCGGCCCGAGCGGTTCCCTGTCTATCGAATGGTTCTTTGAGTTCATAATGTGCGAGTGAAGAAATTTGCGCGGCTCTTTAACCGCGAGGTCTCGAGAACCGATGAGGGTGATTGGTGCGAGTATGGAGCAGCGCTGGAACGGAGGGCCCTAGGGGGGGGGGGAACGGGAGATCACCGAGAAAAACCCGCTGACCGACGGTGTCGTCCGGCACGATTCCCACTTTCCCGGCCGGGGGGGGGGAGGTGATTGAACCCTGTTCTCCTTGATGGGAGGCGAGCGTGCTAACCGCTCAGCCAAGGTGGGCCCCTAGAGTTCATAATATCTGCATGGAATGCTGCGTATTAGGGATCATACCTGGCCGCACGCACGCAATGAAGAATCCGAGTGTGGTAGATTCAGCTGTCGAAAAAACTGAAAGTTACCCATTGTCGAATGTCGGGATGGTGAGTCGCCATAACGGAATCTCAAAATCAAAGGTGCATCGCACACACTTCAGGAATCTGCATGCCATGCATTCCTCGTAAACATGTCCAATAATTGTTATATGGTGTTCATGGTAAAGTGAGCACTTTTTGAATCCCTCTCATTTGGAATAATAGTCTAAAAATATATTTTATTGTAGCCTTAGACGTTAATTTTCGAGTACGGTGAAATATATACACTATATTTATTCCATGCACGTCAATATTTATTTTAAAAAGTGGCGGAAGGATAAAAATATCTGACAGGAAAAAAGTAACTAAGGCCTCAAAAGTGCTCACTTTACCGTGAACAGCCTATACCAGGGGATTACGACAGCAGAGTACAGTTGTGTCAAGAAATGCTAACAAAAGTGCTCACTTTACCGTGAACAGCCTATACCAGGGGATTACGACAGCAGAGTACAGTTGTGTCAAGAAATGCTAACAAAAGTGCTCACTTTACCGTGAACAGCCTATACCAGGGGATTACGACAGCAGAGTACAGTTGTGTCAAGAAATGCTAACAAAAGTGCTCACTTTACCGTGAACAGCCTATACCAGGGGATTACGACAGCAGAGTACAGTTGTGTCAAGAAATGCTAACAAGACAAGAGGACAGGGAGAATTTTTTCTATCAGATTTCGTAGCCGGACGAGTCCCATTTTAAGCACAACGGGGGTGGGGCCACGGTAGCTGAGCGGTTAGCCTGCTCGCCTCCCACAAAGACGATCCGGGCTCGATCCCCGGCCGGGCCAGTCCGCATTTTCGCACGTGGAAATCGTGCCGAACGATGATTTGGTCAGCGGGTTTTTTTTTTTTTTTCGGGAATCTCCCATTTCCCCAGCCCCTTCCATACCGGCGCTGCTCCATATTAACTCATCTCAATTACCCTCGTCGGCTCTCAAGACCTCGATGTTAAGAGCCACCCAAATCTCTTCAATCTTCACATCTAGGTGTTCGATGTCCATAAATATCATTCGTGGACTATCCAAAAACCCACGCTTGACAAGATAATCCAATGTTCAAGCTGCAGCTCAGTGTTAATATGTGTCTGGCTCACTATCGGTCCATTCCAAACACTAGCTCGCTTGGACGGCGAATCCTACGTGAGATTTGTTACAAACAATCTGCCTTGGGACTGTTAGGAGGAGTTGATTTGAATACGCGTGGAAACACGACATTTCAAAATGATGGTGCACCGTGTCACTATGCTTTGCACGTAAGGACTTCTCTAAACCCGAAGTTTATCAGGAAAATGGATTAATCGTGGCGGACCCGTAGGTCTAGCCTCCAAGGTCCCCCAACCTGAACTCGGTATTACAAAGAGCTTGTTAACTCAACAGATTGTCAAAACTTGAAGGGACTAACAAGGAAACTTCTAGAACCCGAAGAAAACGCTGGAAAAAAAAAATATTAAATCCGTTACGATGCTTGTAAGAAATTTTTTTTCCTTCGATGCCGCATTTGTGTTGCGAAATTTTGTCATTTGTTTTAATAGACTTAAGACTAAAGGCTGTTGCCGATCAACCTTAGAAATGAACCTTATAAAAAAAAAGTCACTGCCCCTGCCCGCATATATCTTAACGGGCGCATTGAGTGACATTCGCCCGGTACAGTTGGTGACGACGGCTGGAAAGTAGTTTCATATTTTAACGTCGAACAAAAAGTGTTAGGTTACAATTTGTGATAACTTAAAATTATTACTTTTGCTTTTCGTTTTTTTTTTTCTTCTAAATAATTTCACAGTTTCACTTGACCGACGCATGAATAAAGTGATGAGGCCATATCAATGTTAATTTTACATAAGGCGGAAAAATACACAACGTGCATACAAGCAGACCACAAGCAGGGCTTTCAAAAGTGCTCATTTCACCGTGAACAGTTCGTAATATGTTGTATTGGTTTGAATCACGTTTGCACTTAATCTCAAACTTTTTAGTTTTACTCTGATTACCCTTGGACCCACATTTTCCGGGAGACAACATAAGAGTAAAGCAATGGTATTTACCTACAGCGTACGTAGCGGATATATTTCAGACCGATTTTGATGTCGGCGGAAACACTTTAACGTGAACTATGTTTTAAAACGTCGCCGAATGTTATTGGAAAATACACTTTTTGAACTTGTTCTTGTTTATCTATGTGTTTCTCGGCGCCGAGTTAAGACAGATGAACGTAAATGCTATTGCGTTGGATTGGCAACTTAGTCAGCTAATCTAAAACAGATGTTCAAGTGTCTGTCACATTTATTCACGCAACCATACCAATATTTCTTATCAAATTGTGAGATAGGCACAGAAAATACAAAAATTTACTAACTATCAAAAAAACTTTTAAAACATACCATTTATTTATAAATGCACTAAAAAGAGAAAAAATAATAATTACAGTAGTAACAGAATTTGTAGAACTTCTGAGACATGGTCGAAAACCCGTAATAAAATTTAATACAAAATATTATGTTTATATCAATTTATATTTAGTATGTAACAGCTTGGCACGAATAGTTAAGAGAATTATGCAAGATATGTTCTTAATATGCTTGCGCAAATGAGTTATACGTTCTATATTACAAATAGCGTGCAGCCTTACGCAAGATATGTGGTTACTACCCTTACGTAAATGAGGTATACGTTCTATATTGCGCAAAGTTTTTATATATTAACTATAAATTGATATAGACATGATAATTTATAGTAAATTTTATGGATTTTCGACCATGTTTTACATGTTCTACAAATTACGTAACTACTATTTAACTACTATTATTATTTTTCTCTTTTTAGTTCATTTATAAATAAAAAGTTGGTTTTGAAAAGTTTTTTATAGTTAATTTATTTTCCAATTTTTGCGATCAAATTTTTTTTTGTTGTTATTATATATTTAGATTATTTATACATTTATTTTTACATTCGTGGAACTAAAAAGACTATAGATGTGCAGTTAAACACTGGTGGCTTCTTACACACTTTGGCCTGCGACCTGGCGGAAAATGATGCAAAAAATAGGTGAGACTGAATAGACTAAACAAGTGAAGTTAAACACTGGTGGCCCCTTACACACATTGGGCTGCAACCTACCAAACAGCAGTGAGCTGCGGGCAGACTGCACGCCAGTTCATTGCATAGAGGTCGGCAATACACCGTAGATACAAACAATGCAAGTTAAATGAAAGCTTTTAAAAATCATACAGCCGAAACGATTAACATGCGCTTACAATACATAGGATGTTTTCCGATATGACTTGAGAACTTCTAACTCTCTGCTTTGGCTTAACACTATTTCCTGGGACATCTTGTATACAGCACTGTGGTATTTATTTACAACGCTGACGCGATTTTTCTACATTTATTTATCGCTGTTTTCCAACTGCATTATATGAATGACTTGATTAATGTTAATGATAATCATGCAAACATGCAAGTAGAGAAATTTTAGAAAATTGTAAATACTTGAAAACAAAATAGACACTGTTTTACATTTCATCAATGCTAAACTAACAGGGCATAAAACATACCTACGCAGACACCAATATTTATATAAAATCTTTTATCGAAGAAAATATTTGAATGAATACAGCAAAAATTAAGATAATCTCCTCATTTTAAAGCTATGCAAAATAACTAATTTGGCTAATGGTGCCAATTAATTTTTTTTACATTCAAAGAAGATCTTGTCCAAGCATAATAATGATGGTAATATATTTCCAATTTTTCCACTATGCAGTTAAATGAGCGAAAAAATAGGAATCATTTAGTTACAGTTCCTTACTTAACTGACATTTGTATACGGCTATGTAAAGATGCTTGACTACGGAGTCCTTGAAACAAAAAAAAATTCGAAAATACTAATTTAGCATAATCTGTAATAGATACTTCCCTCACCTATGAAGTGCCTAGCAATTACACACGCTCTGAAATACCATGAGAGTTCTGCGTTTCTGGCAAGGTGAGACCTGTATTAAGACGTGTTACGTAAATTCTAATTAAAGATATGAGCAGATTACTTATCAGGCATACCCATGTAAAATTCAGAAGCTTTAAGTTTTTCCTGTTTGTTAATTACCACTATAACGTAAAGTTTGCGTATTTTTGGCTCTGCAATAAATCAGGAATTTGTAAATTATTTAAAAAATATGGATTTTACTTGCATATGCGTCTTGTTATTAAGTTTCAATTAATGCTAATAAATGTTTTACAGAGTCAAATGCGAATTAAGAAATACCATGTGATATTGAATATGTCATATGCTTTCGTATATTTCAGATAAAAAGTTACACAACTTTGTTCATAGAACGAAATCGTTATATCCTAAAGCTTTTTATTTTAAAAAATCGGGCCCTGTTCAGCAAGTATTATCAGGACTGTATTATTTGTACCGTAGAATACGTTGAAAAGCAAAAAATTTCCAAACCCTTCCCACTTCCATTCCTCGATACAAAAGGTTCAAAAGCTTTCGTCTATTGTATTAAATACTAATTTACCCGTACGTAACCAACGTTGTAAATTTCTTAACATGGAACGCATAGCGACCCGGGTAAGTAAAGGATGTAATCTTCCGTTTTCACAACTGCTGAAAATACAGAACTACCTGTCGGGAGCAGAGAACAAACCAAAATATTTCAGTCCACTTTGTACAGGGCTACCAAATTTAAGTGTTTTCGCCATTCCGAAAGTCCTTCAATACTTAAAGCAGTAAATTAAAAGTTTTTAAATTATTTGCGGAATTACTTGTCTAGGAAAAATGTGAACACTGATAGCGCTGTAGTAAAATGCGGATTGTTTTCTAATGTCATGTTGTCAGTTCAGATTTGTGTGACAGTTATACATGTTTATATGAAATTTTGCTAACACAGGAAGTAACCAGAAACGGAATTTATTTTCCTATTTAAACAAGCGAATAACTCCCCTCGATGTAATAGAAGTTCCACTGAACATAGATCAATGTTTATTCAAAAATTTACGTTAGGTGCATTAACACAATCACTTCGATACTTAAATTACGTTCATTATCAATTTATTTTGGATAAATATTTTAACTCACCGTACTCTGTAGGGGTGCTTTGTTCTGTTGTTGGGGCTGTTCTGTGCAGAGTGGTCGGTGTAGGTATCTCTGAAACATACAAGATTAAAATATCACATTATGCTTTAACTATTAGTTTTGAGAATTTCATTTCTTGGCAGACATCATTATACACACGTCATCAATATAAGTATTAGGAGTTTTGGTAACATACTATTAGAAAGACTGAATAATATTTAGACCAAACTCGGTATAATAGTAGTGCTTATATTTTGATCTGTCCATAGTGAAATTATTGAAAACAGATATCCTATAATATATCTGAGTGAAGACCTTTTTGGTCATTCATATCGAGAGACAAAACAAGCCTCATTAATACGCAAAGGTAATTAATTCTATATTAGTAAATAACAGACACGTACATTTAAAGTAGACGGTTTAAAAATATTATTCAAAGAAGAACACAAAATATTTAAGCAAGCCAAGTTGAATATTTTTTAAATTTTTCTTTAGAATTTTTTTATATTCGACCGGAATCAAACATGAAAATAAACCAAGATGGTTAATATTTTATAAAAAAAATGCTCGCAAATATAGGCGCCACGTTCATTAAATGCTTGGCAAGAGAGTTACATTTTACCACTATTTTTAATGAATTTCTTCAAAATAGACTACATAAAAGCTACTTTTCGGGAAAACAAAATCAAGCCTAAGTGTCGCAACGTTGATGACACTTAAACATTTCAGTCGTGAAACTGACGCTCCGATTCGTACAACTTGAAAGCATTAAAGTATTGAACTGCGGGCAGTAACGTCTCCTCTGTAAGGTTTTTAAAACATTCACACAGTATTCAATCAAATTTACAGAGTATTGTGCTCACAAGGGAAGCTCCAAATGATGTTTAATGTGGCTGTCCGGAGCTTGAAATATTAATTCTGGAGCCGAACGGATGCCAGCAGCTTTATGGAATCCCTCTGGAAGGTTACCGACCACCCGCTCGGCCAATCACACAGGCGAGTTAACAATAATTACACATCTGCTCTGGGTAGGAGCTCGGTAGCGTGGCATGCGCTAGACGATTCATTAATCGGCACCAGGGTATTTGTAGGGCGTGTTCATCCTTCTGTAAACACGGCCGACAAGTCAAACACAACGCATCGACGAGGGACACCGTGCGCGGATCATCCGACGATCCATATCGCCCGAGGGTATAGGCTATTCGCGTTAAAGTGAGCACTTCTGGAACCCCTCTTATTTTCAATAATTGTCAACAAATATATTTTATTATAGGCTCAGGCGTTAACGTCAGAGTGCAATGGAGTATACACACTGTGTTTATTACTTACGCTGCAGTATTTATTCTGAAAAGGTGGCTAAAGGATAAGAATGGCTGAAAGAAAAAAAAGTAACTAGGGTGTCAAAAGTGCTCACTTTATCGTGAACAGCCTATAGTCGTGTGAGGGTATTACAAACACTTGTCAATCATACCGCAGGAGTAAACTTGCGAACCTTCTCGCTGAGCACGCATGGGGAGAAAACGTCACGCATTTGAGTAGTCGTACCAAACATAGGTTTGAGTAGTTGTACCAAACATAGGTTTGAGTAGTTTTACCAAACATAGGTTTTGTAATGATTTACACGGTTGGTAACATAAGGGAGTTTCTGAATAGTTTTCAATATTAAAAGTAAAGGAGACATCTTTTAAAATAATGCACATTTCTAACTGAATTTTAATAATTATTTTGTTTTAAGAAACACATTTTCCAATAGTGCAATCTTTAACAAAATTGCACTATTCATAAATAAGCAACACAACGAATTGCATAGTGTTTTGGATTACATTAAGGTGAAATATATTACTATCCTTGGTTAGTGCTATTGCTCTTTCGTGTCTTATCATCGTATTTTATTTTTTTCTATCCTTAGGCTTGTCGGATGTTCAACTGGATTATGTTGCTATGAAAATGTTATTCTGTTTTCCAAATGTGCGCAACACGTGTATGGCTTCTGCACAAAGAAAATTGTATTACAATAATAATTTAAAATTTGATATCCTGAAGAAGTTTCCAAAATCGATGTCTGAAAGATAGATATGAAATCAGATATCTGCAATGCCCAGAACAATCATTAAAAAGTGAAACAAGAACAGTTGTATGGGGACTAAAAATTCTTATAAGTGTTATTTTAGAGTAAATGCACAAGGATACACTAAAGGGTTGTGTTTTATATACATTTTTTTTTCTGATTCGATGACAAAGTTAATGTTATATATAATTAGAGATAAATTTTGCTTAAAGAAGGAAATTTTCTTAAGTCAGTGAAAGTGTTAAAGGAATTTGGGATATATTTCAAAATTGGTAAGGAGATAATTGCCCTTTGAAGGCACTAATGCACGCAACTACGTATATGACGTGACCTATGCATTGCGTAAATATCGCGCACATAGCAGCCTATAAGTGTAGGGTCTGTGCATTGCATTGGGATATAAGAGAGTAAAAGGGAAATAGTGGCGCATATGTTTCGACTGGTGCTGAAAGTTACTGCCCAATTTTTTTAAAAATTATTTTGGCATCTTCATTTGAAAGGTAAGCGTTTATTGGCATTGCACTAGGTGTAGTATTACGTATCGTACAAGATAAAACATAAGTTTATACGTAAGGCTTCATAATGGATTTACGCAGTAACGTAGTCTATGCATGTGTAATGGAGGAAAATTATTGTAAAATGCACGTATGGAAAATGCCTTAAATTAAGGGTGGTAAACGACGTACGTGAAGTGCATGGAAAAAATTTTATTTCTCTTTCAAATCAGTAGTACGTTCAGATACGTTCAGTTTGCTTTACCACATTGAGAAATGAACTTCATGTACATGTGTCGATTAATATTTCTTTTCAAATTATAATAATATTCAAGTGAACTTAAAAAAAAAAAAACCATACATTATTTAAGTTCAAACTATTTCGTATAACCTCCTGAAGAGAAAGTTGAGCCCTTCGTTCAGAAAATGTTTGGTCGTATACTTTTCCGCACGCCCCCCTATTGTACAACATCATCTGATACTGTAGTGTAATTTTACTTAACAGATGTTTACGAATATGGAGAGGGACAATCGCAAATATTTCGAACTCTACAAACGAAAATATAAGAAAGATCTGACTGCCATAGCTAGTCGTAAGAGGTTGAGAAAATTCTACGGTCATTGTAAATTCTCTTCTCGCCTTTTAAAGTCCAGAACAGATCTGGGCAGTCAAGTGAAGGTGGCTTATAAAAGGTGAAAATTTAAGGGGGCCTTAGAAAGAAGAAGGAGGAAGGGTTATAAAAATATTGGCATTCATCAAAAATTGGCAAGAATAAGATGGAAATAGGCAAAGGAATTCACGATTTTTTTAACACAATTTTTGGCACGAAAATGGAACCATCATACTGAAGGGAAAAACGTAAGCGAAATGGGAGTTAGGTGATAGATTCTCACATAGCAGTTGAGAATGAATGGGGAAGAACTCATCAAAAATATTTCGGAGAGCAGGGAACAAATTTAAAAAATCCGCAAATTTAAGAAAAAAAATTAAACATTTTTAGAGGTGCCCGTAGACTTAGCGGCAGAAAGCCTTCGGACCTCTGGGCGTGCCTACAGAGTTCTGTCACCGTACCTGGGACTGGTTAGGAGGAATAACAATGCGAAATCCTACCCTCTTCAGAAATTGTACAGTTATTGGCTACGTTAACGGTTCGCTGTGAGACGATGGGAACTGACGGGCTCAATGAGCGTGCCAAATTGGTATGTTCCACGTCGAACCGTTTCTGAGATAATGGCAATCGAAATACAGACACCCCTTGAAGAAACTCAGATATCCAAATCCCTTAGGCAGGCGATACTCACGTATAGGTGGTGCCGCGATACCAAATTAAAGTCCCTACTACCAACGAGAAGGGTAGTACGTGTCAACGAACATCGAAAGTGGCAAAAGGTATACCTGCGTCAAACGATATCCTACTTGAAGAAGTGGCTGAGGGGGGTGGGGGGGTAGGTAGGTATTCGGGTTTAACGTCTCGTCGTCGGCGATGTCATTAGAGACGTAGCAAGTGTAGAGGGATTGGGGAAGGAATGGGAAGGAATCGGACATGGCCTCTGTTAAGGGCCCGTTCCAGCATTCGTCTGGAGCGATTTCGGGAAACCATGCAAAACCGAAATCCAGGACGGGCTGGGGCCGGTAATCGAACCCGGGTCCTCCCGCATGCGAATCCACGGGGGGTTGTAACCACTGCGCCCCCCCCCCCCCGCATCGGTGAGGGTGATAAGATAGTTGCTGACCACTATTGGGGGTGGAAAGAGGAAGGGTTGAAATAGATTCTGAAGGGGTTGGCACCCACGCTACTCTCGACGATTGTAGCGCCGCACGTTCCCGATGTTTGCATTTTTCAAACGCCAAACTTTCGTTTTTCATTCATACATTGACACCATCTGTTTACATTTCCTGCCTGCGGCAGAAGCGCCGAAACTGTAACCTTTTCCGAGAATTTTACAGAAAAAAAATAGATGGAAGGCGCACGATATGAAATAGTTGGTAATTAAAAATAAAAAGATGGGAATGGTATAATTAAATGGCATAACATAACCAGCAAATAGGTTCCACTGAATGCATCAACACATACAGGCACATACAACCTACGCCAACATAATTCCAAGCAGTTTTAGAATACAAATTTAATTCCTAGTCTTACGTCTAAGCCATAAAAGTATAACTTCATTCTGGAATTTCCACTGCATTGCCCAAAATTACTGCTCTTGAAGAAACTGCGACAGTTAAACAGTTTAAGGAGAAGGATACAATATTTAATATATGTTATATCCTGACAGGCATATGAAACGCCTGCATACCACAATCAAAAAAGAGAAGACATGGGAAAATAAGGTAAGGAAATCAGCTAGTCTGATGTAGAAATGTGGATTTTTGAAATTTCAAATGAATCCAGTGACCTAGTTCAGCTTCCTCATTTATGTGATATCAATAAACCTGATAATCTTGTACCTTTGTTTTTGCCAGTGCACTTATGCATGAAGAATATTTTGTTGAAAATAAACAATTCCGAATGGTTTCAGGTAAAAAAAAAGAAAATCTATTGTGTTTCAAGTGTCGACTTTCCTCGGAATGTGTACAAGCAAATTGTAATGACACCAAAACAGTAAAACATTTAGTTCTTCGAATTATTCCAAACTTTTAAAATTATTTCAGTGTAGCTATTACTCTACTTTTGTCACTATTCATTCTTTAGTGAGGTTTTTATACACCAAAAGAGAGAAAATATATTTTTTATTTAATAATGTGTTTTACCTGTGAGACAGGGAACACCGCTTAAGTAAATTACGTTGTTTTTTTTAATCGCCCAGAAATTAATATTTTTTAAATGAAATTTAACAAGGGAAGGAAATGTGAAACAAGGATCGTTTTAATTGCAGTAATATCAAACAATTCCAAAACTTATCAAATTTGCAGTTAATAGCAATGTATTTCCGCCTGACTATGAATTTTATTTTGATTTGTCGGTATTTCCGATTCTTCGTATTACTCATGCTCTTTTTTGAGTAGTGCAATTATCGGGTATATGAATAAAGTGAGAATGAGCTGTGTGTAAATATGCGCAGAGATTGGTTGGTAGGGGGTGAGGCATGGGTAGAGTTTGATTTCGTTTGTCGTCACTGTGTTGTCGAAACAAAGTTTATCAGAGACGAAATAAGCAGGAGCAGGGAAGGACGTGTTAATAAACCATTCAGAAAATCAGCTTTAGCGATTTCATAAAAAATAAGTAAAAAAAAAAAAAACCCAGTGGTGCGACCAATAATCGAACCAATGTTCTCCCGAATTCAAGTACAGAGATGTGACACTGTGCTATAGTCCATTAATGGTTACTCGCAACTTTTCTGAAGCCCTGATTAAGTTCTCCTTCCAAGACATTCCTCCGTATTGTGCAAACAAAGCTTAACAAAGTATATACGCCGTTCGCGGTAAAGTGAGCACTTTCAGAAGCTGTTCCATTAGGCATAATAACCAAAAAAAAAATACATTTAATTGTGGGCTCGGATTTTTTGTTTTAGTTATAGTGAATTAACACACTGCGTTTGTTACTCACGTGTAATGGTTTACATCAACAAGTGGTGGAAAGATATAAATTGGCTGAAAGAAAAAAGTAACTAGGGCTTAGAAAATTACACCAAACGGACAGCGCACCGCATTCGTACGCACTCAATTAAAAATATTCTTCATAAGAACTATTTATTAATAGGTGTTACCATCACAACCAACTTATATGTGATTTATTCATATTAATTATAAATGAAATATAATAATTTATGTATAATATATAAGTAAAAGTTCAATTTACCAAAACACACACACACACACACACACACACACACACACACACACACATATATATATATAATATATATATATATATATATATTTATTTATTTATTTATTTCAACACAGTTATAAAACGCTTTTAATACATTGTATAATTAGAAACAATTAAACAAGGCACATACGGGGTGGTTTTTCAAAGGTTTGATTCAAAAAAGGGTGAAAATTATGTGTATAAACTATACCTGGTTCGGTGAGTATGCGTAGTGATCACAGTTGATTTCTCATACTTTTTTACGTTTGGTTGTTTTTGTTTTCCGACCTGCTGATATTCGAGTTGGGAACTGATCACGTGGGTCGGGGAAAAGGAAAAATGGGAATGGGATGGGACAGTGCTGTTGGTGTCTCGAGCTTGAATTTGAGGCAAGACTATGCAAAGTTTAATGCGTAAGTTCAAACTTTTGCCACCGCTGCAGGCAAGCGAAGTAAAGTACGCCGATCTCTTACGCTCACTACGATCTCTGAATCGGAAAGACCCAACGACAAGCCGCGAAGAATATATAGCCAATTCACGTTTACTTCCAACTTTGCTGACGCCTTGCTAAAGTTCTACTTTCACGATATTCCTACGACTCTTGCAAACAAAGCTTAACCCAGTCTATGTTGAAACCTGCACCGAAGGGACAGCGCATCGCATTCGTACGTACTCAATTTCATAATACTTTCCATAAGAACTGCACCTTACTAGGCGTTACCAACACACAATTTTATCCCTGTTTCGATCATTTTTATTAAAAATGAAATATTATTAATTATAGATCAAATATAATTGAAAGTTTTAATAAACTAAAAATAAATATGCTTTTAAGCTAACAGGAGTTCAAAATTGTCGTACATGACATAATTAAGAAACAACCAAAGACAAAATACATTAGGTGATTTCTCAAATGTTTGATTGAATATGAATGAAATAACCGTAAATATACTATACCAAAAAATTGTGAATGAAATTATTCACTAATTCATAGTCAAGTCATGTCTGTGATATTCTGCAACGACGAGCGAACCTTTAGCCAAATATATATTTAAAAAAAAAAACTACACTTTTGATTTGGTATATTCGCTTAAATTGGCTACCCAATGAATCCTGCATCTTTATTTTACTCAACTGTTTTCATATTTGTAAGTATACCCGATCCGGTGGACAGAATACGCAAACGTGTGGTTTAATGATGGAACTTAACATTATAACTACAAATGCGTGCAAATATGAACTCGCTCCAATACCATTACGAAGAGAGCAGAGATTCCATAAATTCTCGTTATAAACAATACGGCTTAGACTGTCATTATTACTGAGCGTCTCCGTCAGTTTAAAATTACTTGAGAAGTTCAAAATGAAGCTCGCGACAATTTAAATGAGGCAGCGGCGAGGATGCGCCATTGCTTTCGAGTCCCTTGTTGACACCCGGGGAGCACCGTCTCCCGCGAAGCGCTTCCTAAAGGAAGGTCGAGAATCGAGGAAGAAACAAACAAGAGATGAGATGTAGCCGGAACGTTAGAAGAGAAGGGGAACCATGCATCTCCCTGCCAGCGCATGGCGTCGAGAGAATTGAATAGGGGGAGGAACGGAAAGACGAATCGTCACTGAAGTTGGGTTCAAAAGGGACCCCTGTTGTCCGCTTGATAAATGTTGGCGGCTTGGGGGGGGGGGGGGGGGGGGGGGGGGAGACGAACATGGTTGCTAAAACATTGCCGATGAAGAGGACATCCAAAGACGGGGAAAGAAGCAGCATCCGATAGGCGCAGTGGAAAAGTTTCGCCAAAGAACGATCGCTTTCGCTGCTGAAATATTTCTCTTCGGTGGAGTGTGGCAGTCCGTCCAGGGGAAAACATCGTGTTTCTTTCAGAACACTGCAGCGTAGTTCGCGCGGAAACAAACATTCACTGACCATTAAATCTTTGTTCGTAACTAAGTTTCTTTAAGTGCCTGAATACTTAATGCGATACGATTACCTAGTCAAACGATTCAACGACGAATTCTAGAGGGCATTCACTCTCTATGCTGTATACTTTACTTGAATAACTGTTCTTATTAATTATTTCAGTGTAGCTATTACTCTACTTTTGTCACTATTCATTCTTTAGTGAGGTTCTATTCATTCTTTAGTTTCAACTTGTAGTATAATGAGACATGATAAAGCATGGCTGCAGGGCATATATTCATTTAATTTTGTGACACCATCTTTTTAGGATATTTTTTCTTCCTGGTACTCAGCGGGAAATTTAGACCCATTAATTTGTTCAGTGCTCTTGTATTCGAATTCCGTTCACAGGTATACAATTGGTAAGTTTTTTAGAATTCATTTGGAAGTCTTTGTGTAGAAAAGGCAACAGGATGGAACCAATATTGCACTTGGTGAAAAACATGTTAAAATGGGGATATCATACATCCCGTTTTTAACGGGACTGTTCTAATGTCCCGATGTTCCGAAAATTCTTAACGGGATGCCAAAAGTCCTGTGTTTTCTCTCCAAACTTAAAAAAAAAAGTAGCTGTTTAATTTATCAGATTAATTATTTACAATTATTCCACCTCTATAATATGACAGATTATTATTTTTGACGGTTTTTAATCATAAATACTTTTTTCAAGATCAGAGAAAACAAACAGATGTGGAAAGTAAAGCCCAGTTCGTTCTTGTAAAGATTCAATTTAAGGATCTCGGTTATAACCAGTTTTACAAAATGTTATTGAATAATTCTGGACTTTTGCAGGAGGTAAAATCATCTGAAATATACAATGTTAAGAAAAATGTTTCTGATGTTGAAGGAGCAAATCCATGATTAACAGACAGATTAAAATGTCCAAGTGCATGTATGTGTGAAATAAATATAATGGAAGTTGGTAATTGTAAAGTCAAAATTTCATTCATAAAATGATTTTCACAAACTACAGTTCCACCTAAATAGTAAGACATTATTTTAATGAATAAAAGTCACTATCAAATAGTGTTATTGATAACAAGAAGTCTCATTAGAACAAAAGGTTGCCTAATATTGAATTGGAACGTGCGCTATTTGTTATTCAAATGTCCTGTTTTGTCCTGTTTTTAAGGTAAATTTTGTAAAATTCATGTTTTGTAAGTTTATAAATCTGGTTACCCTATGTAAAGAATATGCATTACGTTATCTCAGTAAATTCTTCCTTAGAAGTGTCTTATGATAATGAAATGGGAGCAAAGAATTTTATTCAAAAAAGGAATATTTTTTTGGCTGTTAATATCGCCTACATTTATTCAACAGTTTATTTAATATTTCGTTAGTGTTAATCGTATAAGAAAATAACTTATCATACTGTCAATAGGAACATTTGAAAGAAGATAAACCATATTTCAAATTTAATGGCAAAAATCTACGACATTAACAAAAAGCTACGTTAATATCTTTTTTTTTTTTTTTTGCTTGCCAGCATTTCAAACTCTATAGTAATAATAATCAATTTTACGTTTACTTATACAACTTAATAACGGTTTGTTTAAGGTGGATTAATACTCTCACAAAAAAAAATACTTACAATATTATAATTTCAATGGCCGTCCATTTGAAAAACATCTGTTCAGCGACAGAAATAAATCATCATTCACAAATTTATACTGAAATCCAGGCCTAACGCTGTGGGATTATTACTTTGCAAAAGAGAAAGAAAATATAACCCAATTTGCGGCATACAGAACAACTTAAATAAATGTGTATTCTAGGAACTTAAAAATTTTTTTCCATTCATGGGTGTCTATTTTGTATTCTCATGTTTATATCGCCCGTTAACTTCTTCGATACAAAACGATACGCTAATTATTTGCATGAATACAGGTTACAAACGAATCTCCGTTATAATCCAATTACATATGATTAGGATGTTTAATTTCCAAGACTGCGTAATAATAAGGAAACTCGACTTAAAAATAAAATACACACGAATTTAATTTATTCCCACATCAAATGTTATTTACGTATCATAATATTTTAATTAAGTTTAAGGTATGCTTATATAATATAAATAATTTTTTAAATTAAAATCTGAGGTAACGCTAAGTTTATTAAATTTCAAATTCTAACTGCACAGACGTCTTAAGGTAGCGCGTGGCAAATTATTTTCTTCAGTGTGCCATTTTGATAATCATGTTATTTATTTTAAAAAATTTTATTTTAGAGCCACAGCAGAAATCGTGATATATTATTTTTCTTAGAGGGAGAAGGGAATCAAATCCCGTATTTTATGAAACCGTGTTACACGTCGTAAGGTCTACAAGTAAAATTGTTTTCTGGTACAAAATAATATTTTCTATCCAATAGTCTTAGAACGTGAGGACAATTTATACGTTACCAAAACTTAAAAATACCATTGCCGTCAGTCGTATTGAAATAATACACGACCCCTGACATGATAAACTGAAGAAAAACGTATTCGGTACGGAACTATAAACAAAGTATTCAGAAATAAACATGTATCCTGCTTTTCTCCATTTTCAAAATAAGCTTACACTTATTTGATTTACACTATTTTAAATTTCTTTTGACCACACCGACTATAACTGACAATTTAAAAGAATGAAATAAAACTATTGAAAATATTATGTTTGTTAAAGGAAAATATATTTGCTCATAAATAAATACTTTTTGAATTTCGATCGTATAAAATTCTGAATTAAGAATTTACAAATTTTGTCGTTGATTCTGTCATGTTTAAAACATCACTAGGTAAAAACTGATTTCATGATTCACAAGAAGCAAATTATCTGAAATCAGGCCAGATTCATAAAATATTGTAATGCATATTAAAACTTTTCGAATTTGAGGAGGATAATTATGGTGAAAAATTATTTTCCAATTCAAAATGTAAAAAGTAATATTTTACATTTTAAGTGTTTTGGAATGGTTTTCTATGCGACATGCCTACACAAATTACATATTAAACACCTCATTAATGATATTGAATATATACTTAATTCGCCAATTTGGCATGTACTAATTTTTTTGAGAGGTGATATATTACTTATCCCCCAAAAGGGGACAATGAAATGATTAACAATGAAAATTAGTTCTTTTCGAGTTGCCTGCCAGTTTGGTTCGCATTGTTTGTGTTCTCTTGTGGCAAACGATAAAAAAAAACTATGGACGGACCTTCTCAATGATAAACATTTACTGTAAAAAAACACAGAATGCTGTGGCATGCATTAGAAAAACTGGAAATAGAAGATGGTTGTAAATGAAATAAATCAATTAGCATCTATCTACTCATGTGGTGAAAATAAATGATCAGAACTTTACACTGTTTGATCGGTTCTATCTGCCAAGTACGTTTTAGTTGGATTAATTACTCTCAAAAAATGACTTAAAGTACCATAAGTTCAATGGTCATACATTTTAAAAATAGCATCTGTTCAGCGACAGAAATAAATCACAATTCACAGGTTTAGACCGAGCTCCAGATCAAAACGCTGTGGGATTATTCCTATGCAAACGAGAAAGAAAACATTACACGACTGGAGACATAAAATAATAAAATTAATGGGTGTACTTGAAATTTAAAATTTCCTTGCTTTCAAGGGTTTCTTTAATATTCGCATGATTATATCGCATGTTTTCTTCTGCGAAATAAAACTATAAACTAATTTTTCATGGATTTTTCAATTTTTCAAATTATAAACCCTTAATTCTACGAGGCAGTTGCTGAAAGAGTAACATAAGTAGGAACAGAATTTTCCAGCTTGCGTAAGTCCATTTTTTTTTCAAATGATCAACGTAAATCTGTCTTAAAATAAGTTATTTGTAAATATCACGTAGTGAAAGTATTCAGTATTTTCAAATTTCCCTTCATGCCTTATTTAAAATAATTACTTGCGGCATTATTATATTAATTTGAATGATTTTGTTAATTTTTTTGCAAAACATTTGCCTCATTCTCTATCTTACCTGGTCCGGCTAAATCGAAGTTGTGGAATTTAAAAAATTCCCCTGCATCCTTTAATTAAACACTTTAAAATTTGTACAGGAACAGAAAATCCTCACATTTTATATTAGAAATTTAAAAAATTCCCCTGCGTCCTTTAATTAAACACTTTAAAATTTGTACAGGAACAGAAAATCCCCACATTTTATATTAGAAATTTAAAAAATCCTATATTTTACGATTTCATTTTGTAGATGAGATCGGTTTAGTAATTGTTTATAACCTTTTTGGACCAATACATAGGTTAAAAAAATATTTTATTTCTAAATATTTATTACTAATTATTTGTGTTTATGAATGTCACATTATATTAGTTCAGCAAATTAAATTATATTAAATTTTTTATTAAAATAATTTTTAAAAATTGTTTTGGTTTATGAACGTCATTTATTTGATTTTTTTTTTCTCAGTACATTTGTAATGAATATGAAAACTAATAAGCTAAAAATAATTATTACCAGTATCTTATACTATGAGTGGAACAGTTCGTATTTGGTATTCATGCGAAATTTCTGACCTTGTAGAAACTGCTTTACAGAAAAGCTTTAGTGAAGTTGCACTAAACGCGGCGAGTTAGAATGAATTTTCATAGCGACGAAATTTAAAACATACAGCGAAGAAACAATAATTTTATTCCGTAAAGTCCAGTGTTTCATGCGAAAACTTCCAACAAAGCACAGCGAAAATTAACTCCTTGCGATTTGATTTATGGAGGAATGGGTTTATTACATGCCACCGTGGACCTCTCATTCCAACCCAGCACCCTACAAGCCACTAACAAAACACTCCCGGTAGTGAATTATTTCGTCCTTATGATCTCATTAGCTTTTCTTGTGCACACAAACTAATGCAATCTGGGTTGTTCACTAGGATGATGACGAGGTCTTGTATAGCGCAAATACGGACCGATGAATTGATTTTGTAATCAACTCTAAAGTGGGCTTAACGAGCGAGTGCAACTAAATAAATACCAGATGGTATTTTATCCTTTTTGCAAGTACACGGCAGTCGTTGTTTTATGTTAAGTTTAAACATGCACTCGCTATGTAAGTATATTTTTGTTTATCTTTCCAAAAAACATGACTGTTCCATTAGCTTTTGCGCCCACTTTGGGCGGGACGTTGGCATAGAAGCAAGAACTGTGTGCCAGTTCATGGTGATAGGAACACATACACACAGCTAAGGATGTTCATAAAAGTATCTTTAATTAGAGCATCAAACAATCAAATAAATATTTTGTTGTATTTGTTATGAATGATAGTCGTTCGGCAGTTAAAATTTCGCTAACCTTTTTACAAACGTCTTAATTTCATTTATAATATAAAAACTTAGTTAAGCTACGTAGAAAGCTTATAATCCTTAATTTTAAATAATTTCTAACATACCCTGATTTTAAGTCGCTTAGTTCATTATATTTTGAGCCGAATGTACGGCAATTTTTAAAATACCATTCATATGTTGAATACTTCCATTATACACAATATTAACATTCCTGCGTGCGATCGTATTTGCTACTTTACATACCGCTGCTACAAAAGAGCACATTGTTCCTACTACTACAGAGATAGCACCTCCAACAGAACAACTTCAACAATATTTGTATTATTCGCACAAAAATCCAGAATTGTAATAACGTATAAAGATGCTCTGTTTCTAATATTGAACAGTTCTGTAATTGGGGTTTGAGGGTAGCAGCAACAGAATATTCTGTTCAGTTATTGCAATCCTAAGTTGTATGAACGATAAAAATATTGTTGAAGCTTTTCTGTTGGAGGTACTGTGTTGTGGTAATAACGTAGTGCTCTACTGTAACAACCATGCGTGCAGCAAATACAATCACATACAAGAATAACAAACAGTTGTGTTTGTACTGCTATTCGTGTTCACAATTAAGACGGGTCTTCTCATTTTGACTGAATTTCCGCTCGTCAGCCACGCCTAGTTCGCCATTGCAACACGACTCAGCGGTGGAACTTTATGAACAATCCCCTTAACACCGCCAGTATCATGCAGAAATATTACGTGACAACGTAGTATGTGATGGCTCTTGACAGCCAGGTCTTGAGAGCCGATGAGGGTGGTCGGGAGTGAATATGGAGCGGCGCCGGAATGAAGGGGCGAGGGAAACGGGAGATCCCAGAGAAAACCAGTCGACTACCGGCATCGTCCGGCACGATTACAGCTTGCGAAAGTCCGGTGACCCGGCCGGGGATTGAACCCGGTTCGCCTTGGTGGGAGGCGAGCGTGCTACCCGCTCAGCCACCGCGGCCCCGACAACATGGTGGGTTGTCATCGTTGGTCGTCAACGTTGGGCGAGTCAACTACTGCGTAGAATATTGGCCATCGACTGGTCCAGCTGAGTTCACGTCTCGGATTTACAGCAGTAAAAATTATTATTATTATTATTATTTTTTGCTATGCTGTTAAATTGTGGGTTTGCCATGTGAAGTTTTTAATATTTTAATGTTCTTTGTGGTTGCTCCTTTACAACGTCGTTGGAATTATGGGTTTGAACTACAAGACGTTACGCAATATGTAGACGGTGAGACCTGCAAAATTCGGGTTTTTATTTGGGGGCACGTTAATGTTCAAACACATCTACATTTTCAATACGTTTGTCAATGGACCATACTTTGTTTGACACGCCCTGGGTAACTATGAGCAAATAAATAAACACTTCACAATTGTTTAGTCCAAACACGTGCACAGCCCAATCAGAAGAGGGGGTGCCTTCGCATTTATACAGCAGCCAATGGAGAAACGACGCAGGCTCGAGTATACATCGCGTTTCCGAACAATACCGACGAACTCCGGTGGGCTATTCCTGACGAAAAAAATAAGACGAAAATGTATGTGCCATTTTTTTCCCTGAAGGCGGCTACGCGCCACTAAAATCGACGCTTTTGAATGTTAGTTATATCAGGAAATACTCACTATGAAGCAACAAATCGGTGAATAATGTTCTGTAGAATCGAGATCTGACACCTGTGCTAATGCGATAGGTAATATAATCCTCCTTCATCAAGAAATATGGGGTTGCCACCATGTGTTTTTTTTTTTTTTTGCTAGTCGGCACCCCTATTTTAGGGGGGAAATGGTGCAGACATTTTGGCTTTATCTTTTCGTCTGGTATAACATGTTGGAGTTTGTCAGTGTTGTTCGGAAACACGTTGTATATCGTACTGTGAAGTTCAGCTTGATGCCAAATAATAACGCGAATTTTGCAGGTTTCTATGAAGGCTGTCCCTATTTTAACAGTCTAGATAGTTTCTACAGTGATGTGATTTCTCAGTGTCGTTTTCGGGACTCACGGTATAGTTTGATGCTGCCGTCCGTGTCGCCGAGGGAGTTCTTGGAGACGCATTTGTAGGAGCCGAAGTCCGTCGGCCCTACGGACCGGATCGTCAACTTCATGTGCACCTTGTAGGCGTTGTCCAGAAGCACAGGCTCGTACTTCCCTCCTGGAACACAGAAGCGCCACAGAACAGGTGAGTATATACAGAAGAGAAACCAAGTGGCTTTCTGTTCATTTCGCTGACTGGACGCGCGATGCTCTGGAAAGGACATCGCGTTTTATTGGCTACCTCATGCTGTGAAAGATTTCCTACACTGAGAGAAAATCGAACAAAATATTTCTTTATATAGGGCCAAATATATATTTAGTTGCCCTAACAAAATATGCTGTTGAGCAAACAAGATGTGAAAAGCAACAAAATTGCTTTTCACCGTCTAACAAAATATATTTTTGAACAAACAAAATCTCTGTGCTGGGGAAAAAAAAATTTGACTGTCAACTAAATATTTTGTTGAATCAATTGTATATAATTGTTTGGCCACTCATTTGACTGCCTTCGTTCGAAAATACAGCTCGAGAGTTTGTTTGTATTTTTGTGACAATTAGGATAGTAACCGTTTTTTGTTAGTGCATCTATTGATGCTTAACAATCTTATAAACACATTAATAAAACAATGCAACAAGAAATTGACAATTAACGCTGTAAAACTTGAAATATTTGTTCACACACGTCGTCCAATATTTGCAGCATATCTATTTAAAAACATTCCGAAGTCGTCAGTTGTCACGTTAGCTGAGGTTTCTAAGGCGTGGCGCTCGGTCGTAGGTGGTCTTGGTTCGAAACTCGGCCGAGCTTTTGAAAGATTTTAATATCGGCCCTAACTGATTAACGCACGTGTTGGTAAACAAATCCTTAGTTTGCACCAACCAAATCTTACAGTTTGGGGGCGACCGAATGAGCACAACAGAATAATTTGGTTTCCGCAACAAAATATCTCATTGCCCCTCTACAAACAAATAATTTGGTTGCACCAAACAAATCTTCTTTGATTCAACAAGACCTTTTTCTCGGTGTATTAGCCGGGTGGTCGAAGCTAACCGTCGCTCGCTGACAAACGGTGCAACCTTGGTGTTTTCTGACCAGTGAATAGCGACTAGAGCGCTCGCGTCCCGAGGAGGGGAGATACGGGTTCGATCCCCGGCGAGATCGCTCCTGGATTTTCGCGAGTTGGAATCGTAACCGGGTTTTCTCGTGGATGTTCAGTTTACCCCCCTCCCCCCCTCTTTTCATTCCGTCTCTGCTCCACTTCCACCTCGTGTCGAACCTCGTCGGTTCTCGAGTTCGTTTGTCGAGAGCCGCTGGGACGTCTCCACTCCCGCCACTGGCCCGTGACGCTGTATCACTCTGCTGGTGGAGTTGGTGGATAAACCGGCTGCACGCCGGGCTTGGAAAAGTAAAAACGGAGAAAGGACAGTGCCGTGCAGTGAAAATGGTTTCCTTTTGAAGTCAGCTGTGGCTCACTTGTGGTCACGGTGGCTGAATCCCACTGATTTAGGCCGTGTCCCAAACCGGATTAAAGACGCACTCTCGCTCTCGCGCAATGACGTCACGGCGTGCTGTTCCAAATGTTCATCGAGGGCGAGTGTTTGTTTATGCACGAGCGTGTTCTGTCCGTGCTCGCTACAGCCGCCATTCTTTTGTTGGTTGTCCAGCATCGGGAAAAATAAATAAACCACGTTAATTCCACTCTTCGCGTGTAACGTACGTGTAAACAAATATGTAGGCCTACTGTGTGTTACGCATTTGAATTTACGAATTGATAAAGCAAGATTACATTAATGAAAACAGTGGAATGGAACAGGAGTAAGCTTTCTTTCACTGTAAGTTGTTGCAGTATATATTTCTCAATATGTATACATATAGAAATGTATTAATTCATTATCTATACAACTAATAAAAATATAAGTGTCTATCTGTGATTTTCAAATTTTTTAATTTATTTATTTTTCCATATAGTATAATTTATTATATGCTGTTCACGTTAAAGTGAGCACTTTTTAATGCCCTTTAAACAGGCATCAACCACTAATAAATAGATTTTATTGCAGCTCCAGGCGTTAAATTTCGTTAGTAGTGAAATGTACACACTGTGGTTATTAGTCTGATGACAATGTTTATGTTAAAAAGTGACAGGAAGGTAGAAATCCAATGAAAAGAAAAAATTCAGCAGGGCCTTAAAAAGTGCTAGCTTTACCGTGAATCGCCTTTACTAAAACATATCTAATGTTAATTTTTTTTTCGTGTCTGTCTGTCAGACCGAATTTAACTCAAAAATCCCTGAACGTATTGACATCAAATTTACACAGTCTATAGATAATAACTGCAAGACCAACTTAGTCTTTATTTAATCGAGTTATCTCAAACGGTTCCGAAAATATGATGATCAGGGACGTGCATAGGTACTGGATTAAGCTTTTCTTAGGATTATTACTGCATAAAAAAAGCATTATTAAAAAAAGTGCCATCTATTCTCCTTTTTTTTTTGTCCATGGGCTGTCCTTTCTTTCCCAAGAGCTGTAGTGGCGCAGTGGCTAGAGCTATTCCAAGTGGGGCAGTCATGGCTTAGTGGACAGAGCTATTTGGCTAGAGCTATTCCAAGTGGGGCAGTCATGGCTTAGTGGACAGAGCTATTTGGCTAGAGCTATTCCAAGTGGGGCAGTCATGGCTTAGTGGACAGAGCTATTTGGCTAGAGCTATTCCAAGTGGGGCAGTCATGGCTTAGTGGACAGAGCTATTTGGCTAGAGCTATTCCAAGTGTGGCAGTCATGGCTTAGTGGACAGAGCTATTTGGCTAGAGCTATTCCAAGTGGGGCAGTCATGGCTTAGTGGACAGAGCTATTTGGCTAGAGCTATTCCAAGTGGGGCAGTCATGGCTTAGTGGATGGAGCTATTTGGCTAGAGCTATTCCAAGTGGGGCAGTCATGGCTTAGTGGACAGAGCTATTTGGCTAGAGCTATTCCAAGTGGGGCAGTCATGGCTTAGTGGATGGAGCTATTTGGCTAGAGCTATTCCAAGTGGGGCAGTCATGGCTTAGTGGACAGAGCTATTTGGCTAGAGCTATTCCAAGTGGGGCAGTCATGGCTTTGTGGACAGAGCTATTCAAAGTGGACCCGCAGTGGCTCAGTGACTAGAGCGATTCGGATACCTAATTGGCATGCGAACAGAGTAGCACCAGTCAGCTCGTATTAGAATAAAGGGAGTTTACATTCCAAGCTCAAAGTATTGATTGCAGATGAAAGGTGTAAGTGACAGTGAAATGCTGTCGCTATATCATGAATAAAATAACGCACAGAGAAATAATAGTAAAGTTGTAAGGTAATAAATAATGGTAGTGTAACATATGAATCATTTTTTCCCCCAATATCTTTGTGGTAGTGTTCCTATTTTTAACATGATTTCTAATACTGCAGTGTAGTAGTGCCACATAAGCAACGATAATTGTTAGCTGTAATATTTATAAATTGTTTTGATTCTTTAGGTTAATATCATGTACAATAACAATCGATTGCAGACCGCATCGATTAATCTGAAGAGTGCGAGTGACGATAGTTCCATAAGGAGGTAGCGCAAATGCTAGTGTGAGAGCTGGCTATTTGGAACACAACCTTTAAGGTCGCTGCATGACGTTGTCAAATGTCGGATACCTGTGAATAGGTATTTTCTTTGCAAAGCAAATTAAATTAACATTTCATATTAATTACTGAAGGATGAAATATTTTTAGGTGACAAAACGCTAGTGTAATAATGCTAACGCCGATCCTGGCTCACCTCGATAAAGTGGGCAAAAATCAAGCAAATTTTATCCAAAACCAACTAATGTTCATGTTATCAGGCCACCACGCTTATTTTTCCAACTCGCTTTCTCTAAAACATGCTAATTTAAGCCAAATAAAGCAAATTTAGGTCGAAATCAAGCAGATTAACTTTTTTCTCGAAAATTTCCCAGTAGGGTTTTAATTTGCATATTTTAGTTAAAATCAAAAATCAAGCAAATTAAAGCCAAATCTACAAACAAAATCATCCAGCCAAAAAAAAATATTTAAAAAAAGTGTCATAAATTTGATGGAAAAAATCAAGAAATTCAATGAAAATCATAGAGTTTAAAAATTTTAAGAGAATTCTACACCATGCATGAATTATCCATTTTCATTTCTCTTAAGGCTTTATATATTATAAGAACTCGTTTCTCATTTATTATTTTCAAACTATTTTTATCAAATATTTTTCCATAACGATCTGGTAATGTAACTTTATACTTTCCATCTAGAATACAATTAATTTTTTCCTACCAAAATTTGATTTATACATTTGAAATTCAGTAGCAGCATACTTTTTATTATTTTTGAGACCATGTAGTTTAGTGAATTCATATGAATTGTTTAACTTGCTGAGTAGGGATTCCATATTTATTTACAAAGAAATAAATTTATTAAGAGGAAGAAAAATAAATATGACGATATTTTTATATCACCAAAATTGTAATTATTGGATTTTGGCTTAAATTAGCACGGTAAATACCTTGGGTAAAAAAAATAAACCTTTCTCTGAAATTTTTGAAAAATGGCAAAGTTTGCTTGATTTGGCTTAAGCTTGCGTGTGTTTTGAGAAGCGAGTTGAAGAGATAAATGATGCCTCCATAAAACAAGAAATTTACTTGATTTTGGTTATACTTTTATTGATTTTTGGACCATTTATTGAGGTGAGCCTGGATCGGCATTATCGTTCATCTAACGCGTGCTGCTCCTTTGCAACTGTATTTTTTTTTTTGCGTATCTTTACTTCGGCGAGTGGAGTAGGCCTAATGAATATAGTAGAATGGCTGCCTTGTTACCACGTGACGTACTATATACGTTTTGTGCACAAGTACAATCCCACACACCTTCAAAATTATTCGAGTGTTATAAATTAAATATATTTTTGGTAATATTGGCACAGATACTTGGCATTTAATTATTGCATACAAAATTGTCGAGGACGCCAACTCTCGCGAGTGAACGAGAAAAAAAATAAAAGCACGTTTTATATCGTATCTCCAGACACGACGGAGGATATTACACCGTGACACTGGTTCCTCGTTCATTCGTCTGATTGGCCAGTTTATAACATAGACTAAATACGAGGTAGGCTGATCTCGGTTGCTGCGCACAAACAATCTCCATGTCCCGACACTCAACTGCTTTTCTGCCAATATGTCGAGCGAAAACGGTGTGGTTTGGGTTTTAGGTGGGAAAACTGATTTGTCAGGAATTGCTTTGAGATTTGTAATGCAATTTGATTAAATTCAATTTGGTATAAGTATTTCAGTCATATAATAATGCTTGTCATTTAAAAATTGCGATATAAACAAAAACTACTTCATCACTGTTGACTAAGCGACCTTGACAGTAGTGTATGATTTGGGTGGGTCAATGTTGGATACATGCGCAGGAGACAAATGTGCGGTCTACCTCATCTTTGGCCTAGGGTTTTTTTAACAGTTAGCTTTCAGTGACTAGTTATTCGAGCACTGATATCACTGATTCGGTTTTACAGTGTGTTTCGTTTCGGTATTTTTTTTTTTTAAGCAATTCTTCTTCGGCAGTGCATTTCGAACTTGGCGAACAGTGGCCGGATGGAGCCTCTCCGACTTATTTAACTTTCGTGAGTTTTATGAATGTCTGCATTCATCGCGCTCTTACTTTTCCTTCACCCAAGACATCGCACTCTTAACAAAAAAAAAATATATATATATCACCGTATTTCTGCTTTTCTTTTCAAAGTTCCCGAAAAGAGAATAAATTTTTTGGAAGTAGTTCCTTTTAAGCTGAAATCACAATGCAGCTATCACAATGCCCTATATTTTTAGATGATAGTCAAGGAAGGATTAGTCTGTAAGATATTTCCTCCCCACCTCTCCACCATTCTATATCAAGCCATCAATCCCAAAAGCGCCGTCGTCAGTAGGTTCAGAAAATAGATTAAATAATTTAATAAACCCTCACATACTATGATTATTTTAAAAAAACAAATTGCACGTCCTAATACCGGACACTGGACTGGAAAGTGTATTGGAATCTAATTTTTTTTAGCAAAACTGGAAGTACTTGCTTGGAGATGTATTTTGTTGTGAAAATTCAATTGTAAAGTTGAAATATTTGCAAGGAAATGTATAATACGTAATGTGAGTACAAACGTAAGAGTTGAAAATGCCATAAGAAACATTAAGACGTTTGGATTACCGAAATGTTCAGGGGAAAAAAAAGCTACATAATGTGTTAACAAAACATGCTAGAATGCAGTGAGCCCGATTATTTGATTCGTTATTACACACAAGATACTGCAATTGTTGGGACACAAACTTTTGTTGCAAGGGACTGTAATTTAGAATCTGTAAGTTTCCAGTTTGAATAAGTGTCTGTCTGCATGCATTTTATTCTGATATTGACCATAAATACTTTACTTATTTATACAAATTTCCTCTTTGACATGCACCAGTGTGCTGTTGTCACAGCTAAAATAATGCCACGTAAGGGATGGACTCATAAAACTTTATTTTTGTCACTGTAAGAAAAAAATTTACATGTCATTCGAACGACCTTTAAAAATTTGTGTTTTGAAAATTTCAGCGACTGGAAAAATGTTTCTTTATAAAAAGTTATTTCATGTAAATATGAGAAGAGAAAACAAACAATGGGATAACTAATGGGAAATAACTACAATACACAAAGTTTCAAATAATTTTTTTTTACAATTTTACAATACAATTATAAAACAGGGGAAATTTAGAAATTATATTTCAAGTCTTTTAAAAGTATCATTTAATTTTAAAGTTTGTATAATTTCACTGAATGTTCATACATTTTTAACTAGAAGTGTACAGCCAACTGAAGAATAAAATATGATAAGAAAATAATTAAAATAAATTATCAAAACTAGACTACAAAAAAGGAAACTGAATGTTTTAGATTTTCACCCTTCGCCAAATCGAAGCGTCCACGTAGAGACTGACCAGAATTGACCCCCCCCCCCCCCCCCCCGTCATGACATTACCTTAAAAGCAGCACGTCGTCGACGATTCTAGCGACAGGAGTGAGCGCCCGTTTCGAATAAAACACCGCTGATTGGTCCATTCTGTCACGCCGATTCCTCCCCGACGCCAGGAGAATGGAAACAGAGATGGCCTTTTCAGATTGCATCAAGCTATGAATTTTACATCAGACCTTAAACCATGGCATTGCTCTCTCGGGGGATGTCGGGGAGTGAGGGAAAGTGTGAGTTAGGTTGGCACGGGACGGAACGAGGGGTGAAAACACAGTGAGTGGGATTTGAGGGGGGGGGGAGGGGTGAAGTGGTCGAGGGTGTGGCGTCAGGAGGCGAGGGGTCATCTGAAATATTCATTGGGAGGGGCCACCCTCGTAGAGAATACCGTCAAATGATTGTCTGGGAAGGGATGTAACGGGTCGTGAACGTCCAGTCGAGTTGTGTGCCAGAGGAGAGAGACGCCTCTCCCTACAGACAACAGTTAGAGGGAGATAAAGTCAGAGAGAAGAAAAAGGAAACTTCTTTGGGGGGGGGGGGTGAAAATCTATGCTCCACGCTGAGAAAAAGGTTTCGTTGAATCAAACAAGATTTGCTTGGCGCAACCAAATTACTTGTCTGTATAGGCCTATGGGGGCAATGAAATATTTTGTTGACGAAGTCGAATTATTATTTTTTTCGTTCTCGTCTGGTTGCCCCAAACGGTAATATTTGGTGCAACTGAGGATTCGTTTGGCTACACGTACACTAAATAGTTTAGGCCGATATGAAAAACTATTCCAGTTTGACCGCGTTTAGAACGTACATTACCTGCGTCCGAGCGCTACGCCTTGGTAATCTCAGCTAATACGACAACTTGGGACACTGGAAAGCTTTAAGATAGATACATCGCAAGTATTGTTCAACGAGTGCAAACAAATATTTAAAGTTTTGTAGCTTTACTTTACAGTTTCTTTTTACGTTGTTCATTTGATTGTTAAGAATCAATAGATGCGCTAACAAATACGGTTACTATCCTAATTTGCCACAAAAAAATACAAACAAACTCTCGAGCTGTATTTTCGAACGAAGGCAGTCAAATGAGTGGCCAAACAAATATATACAGTAGATTCGACAAAATATTTAGTTGGCAGTCTAAATTTTTTTTGGCCCGACACAGAGATTTTGTTTATTTAAACATACATTTTGTTAGACAAACAAAAGTAATTTTGTTACTTCTCATATTTTGTTTGCTCAACAATATATTTTGTTAGGGAAAATAAATGTATTTTTAGCCCTATACAAATATTTTTTTCGTTTTTCTCTCAGTGCTGGCACAAAATAAGAGTGGTTAGTGTTGGTAATCAAAAAATCTATCACCTTTTTCCATAAACACCTGTAACAATTATTTTATACATCAAAGAGCAACATTTTGACAGAAAAAAAAATCAAATTGTGCATTTAAAAACAATATTTTACCTAAGAAATAATTTTGTTATAAACATGTGTTCTACGATAAAATGTATCAGTTGGTTACATTCTATGTCAATTGCGATAGTAAAGTGTTTTATTTTGGTTCACTGCATTGTTTTAAGCAAATTACACAAATATGTAAATTAAGAGTTGTTTCGAATATATGCAATGATACAGTTTTCTTGCCACACGAAACGCGAAATATATTACAAAAAAACACTATAGTGTGTGTTTAATGCGACGTAAAATAAACCTCTGCGAAGATTTATTTTAATTAACTTTTTGAGACAAATAAGGAACTATATAACTGTGTGTACAGAAAATAATATTACATTCGATTTTCAAAGTGCGAAACCATCCAAGAATACAAATATTGAATATGTATTTGGCATACAATATTCATAGATTACTTTAAAAAAAAATACTTCGTAGACTCAAACAATGCTTTCTTTGTGTCATGCAACCCGTTAAATTAATACTGGAGAGAGAGCGCAGAAATACAGAAAGCCTAGGCTTTATGAAATGTTTATTATATAAATACATCTGTTGTTCATTACACAGTAGAGTCGACACACAAGTTGGCGAAAGACTTCTGACATAAGGGCTGCTTCTCGTCTTTGCGGACAAGTCTCACAACTAAGGCAAACACGCTTCGTCATCTTGTCCTAACTCATTTCAGACATAAGAATTACGTTAAATGTAAAAACTTCACTGTACGTTGCATCATAGAGTTAAATAAAATGCTGTATTACCTAAACTGTAACATAAAGAAATTCCAATAATTCTGAACTGAAGCACATTAATCATATTTTTAAAACAGATTTTCTTTACAATTTTCATTCACTGAGGCACAACTTCAAAACACATTATGAATGTAGCGCCGGCATAATGCTTTAGTCGGACAGAAAATAGCATATTTGTAAATTTTGCAAATCCAAATGCTACTAGTAATTATTTCTCGAAAACGAAGAAAGTATTACGTGTAGGGTCTTTCTGACATTCGTAAACACACATATTTCTTTTTTTTTTTTTTATCTTATCTTCCGACATTTCGTTAAAAAAGAAATTTTCGATTCATTTTTTTTTTACAATAACTTCAAACATTCGGAAACGATGAAACCGATTATTATTTTTTGTTACCGCGTAGGAATAGAAAAAAAATTCTTCAGTTTAAAAAAAAAAATGCTTGTTTACAGAAGGAAAAGTTTGGTTAATTCTGCTGGATGCTTTAGATTCATTCGCTGCAGGTTTCGCATTTTTCACCTGAAGGAAAAACATAAAGCTGGGCTTGAATATCTACGAGTGAGTGCAAATTCCAAAATGCAAAACAGGAGCTGTGTATAGCGAGATATCAATGGTACGTGCTTTTTAATTACTTGAAAGGAGTTTGTTAGTTGTAAAATACTGCTCTGTTTTTGCACGTTGTTTTGGGCTCGAAAGTATATATCACTCTCAGCGTTTTTAATTTTTATAGATATACACTGATATATAACCTCGGAATTAAATCCACGTAAATGCA
Source organism: Dryococelus australis (assembly GCA_029891345.1). NCBI lineage: Eukaryota > Metazoa > Arthropoda > Insecta > Phasmatodea > Phasmatidae > Dryococelus > Dryococelus australis. The sequence goes on along the minus strand of CM057007.1, from coordinate 23,152,596 downwards.
GGCTCATTTATCAATAGTGTAATAATATATGCTATTCTTTAATTTATCTTATCCACAATTATTGTGAGAGAATAATTTTTTCTTCGGTATAAAATCACGTAGCAAATATTTTCTTGATATTTACCTTTTACTCATTTAATCACCCAGAAAATAAATATTTTCTCAATTGTCTTACAAAAACTGATGTCCCGTGAAACAAAAATATATCCCCCTAAATATCTAACCTTTTCGTCCGGATAATTTTGTACATGTCCATTCATGACTAAACAACAGTAACTAAGGTAAATAAAATCCTTATTTTTCTTCTACTGATCGAAACAAGTTTTGAGTAAAATATTAAGAATATTTTTGTCTATGATATTTTGAAGCATTTATGAAGTTGACATATGTCCAACAGCAAATGAGTAATCACAAACTAACCGAGTTTCCAGATAAAAAGCACAGTGACTCTCCCTCTATTGCCTGTTGCCATGAAATGAATTCAAACAATAATACATAATCACTTATTCGTTAATAACTGCTTTGATACGTCACGTAGAACTTCGTAGACGTTCGCAGCTCCCCATTTCCGGAAATCATTTTAAAAAATCAGCAATTTTTACCTTAACATACACAAAGTAATCATTATGATTATAAACCCTTTTTAGAAAAATTCTGAAGTTATGATTATACAGTACGAACTCAGCGTGATTTTTTTCATGTTCACCTGCCGTTTGTGTAGTTTACGAATGAACGTGTTATCACTTACAGAATTCTAACTGATATGAGAGTAAGTTTTAAAGTAATCAAATACTTCACAAATACATATCAAGTGCTAAACTGACACTAGAATTCTTCTACAGGGATAATTACACTAAAATACGTCTTTACATGCACAGTTATTTAAAATATAAGCGCGTATCTAGGTGCAGGTGTTAAGTGATTCTGTGCGTCCTTGGTTCGTTACATCTCAAGGTATTTTGGTGCACAAATGATAAACTGAACGAAAGAAACAGACAAAGCTTCAATTCATAATGTTTAGGTATCTATCAGTTTGCTTAGATTTGTAAACAGCAGTATTTTTTTTTTTTTTTTTTTTTGCGCCTGGATACGCAGTACACAATTTGTGGAATGTAAGTTCGTAATCCTTCGTGAAATATTTTGACAAAGTCAGGCTTTAGGACCAACTTTATTATTATTATATATATATGTGTGTGTGTGTGTGTGTCTGTCTCCTCAAATTGGCATATAGCGGTGGAAAATTTACTTTGTGTGTTAATAATTTTGGTTATAAATTATAGACGTTTTCAACATGATTTATCTTACATGCCTTACAATTGCTCGTAAAATAAACAATATTTTCAATAAGTTACTATGGGGAAAAAGTTGATTTTATGGAAGTCTGCAATATTTTAATATATTTTGTCCATAACACTTTAAATTTTTTGTATTATTTGTTTCACAATAATGTTTTCACATTCACTGACCAAAATTTTAAATTACACCTTTTTTGTAAGTAATTTGTGCAGGAGTAAAAGTTCCCACCTAACATTTCTACAACATTAAAGACATGTGAAATGTTTGAACAGTTTTTTTTTTTTTTTTTTTCAAACAACTCGTGAAATATTAAGTTTAACGTGAACATTGCCTGACGAGATATAACTGTAACTTCCAAGTCACAGAACTATTAAAACAATCATCACGTACAAAACCCCGTACAAAGCACTATTTATCTAGTCTTGTCTTTGCAACCATTAGGCCACAATTTGTAAGTATACATACTGGAAAACGTTAAGAAACTTCTTTTTTTTTATATTGATTATTATTAATAATCTGAAGTCGCAGAAAGAGGGTGCCCAAATTTGGTCACTGAGATTCTTGTATATTTTACTGGTTTGTATACACGAAACTTAGAGATGTCTGTGTCACACCTATAACGTCCATAAGTATATGTAAAAAAATAAATTGCACCCTTCCGGATTTAGTGTTAGGATTAAGGTCAAATTAAATATATATTTGAAGGGGTTAGTACGGTTCCTGTTTTTAAAAAATACCACTTGGTACCCTCAGATATTTTACTGAGAGTAAAATAGGTAATTATATTATTATTTAAGATTTGGTTTCAAAGAGCGCCGGGAAATTTGCACTGCAACGCAGAAGGTATGGAAACCAAAACGATTACATAGTGTTTGCCTTAGTCCGACACGTACGATTGAAACTTTCACGCTAGGAATTAACAGTGTGTGATGACTTCTAAGCAGGTCCTACTTGGTGGTGGAGGCTGTAAAACATATTGCTTGGCAAAAGTCGCTAAGTACCACCGAGAATTCTAGACATTTGGACTTCACGTGTCACTCCCCAGCTGTAGTGTCAGCAAATTGCTTTCGCAATTAATGCGTCCTCTACAAACAAACACGAATCCGCATACATATTTAATGTAGACTAGGTCAGTTAGACTTCACACTTTCCTGGAGGAGTATAAAAATAAGCTTAAAAAATATTCAAGAGGATTCATGAAGCGGTGTAATTGGTGCATGCAGATTGTCACGACATATGCGAGATATGCATAATAATTCAGCGGTGCAAGTTTTTTAGTGCCGATCAAAACAATATATTTTAGCTAATGACTTCGGTGAAAAAAGCTCTCAAATTTTACGTGCGAATTATTTTTATATAAAACGCAAGTATTCGTTTTTAGGGTATATTCAAGATGGTTTTTACATTCTTGAATTTATGCTCTTAATGAAAAGATTTATCTCCTAACACCGATGATAATAGTTTTGGTTGCGGACTGTATTAACATGTCTACAGGTCGTATTAAAAATGGAATATTAAAAGTTATTTTACGTTACATGGAGTTAGATTTGTACACTTTGGAGAAAAATAACTAGCTAAAAATTGTCTTTGTTATTTTACAACAATTTCACAACGTTACATGTCCGGTGGATGAATACCAGTCACTGTGGCCATGGAAATGTTAATTTGTACACAATATAAATGATAACAAACCAAAGCTTTCCCATGTGCCAAATGAGCCACTTGCTTTCTGTAACAATGTGTTATAGTTCGTTTCTTGTGAGATTCCTGGATATCTAAACACGTGCATTTATGGCTAGGTAAAGAAGCGAGATTAGTGACGGAATATTATCTTTAGTGTGTGTGTGTGTGTGTGTGTATGTATATATATATATATATATATATATATATATATATATATATATATAAGGGATGAGTAGCAAGAGAAGTTGTTGCAGCTTGCCCCCTAAGGACTTACTGTACAGACTATTGGGGGGTAACGTGTCTCAGATGAAGAACACATTATTTAAAATCATTCTGTCATGTAATTAAAAGCATAATCAATCTGTTACAGTATAAATTATACTACAATTCACATATTAACTCAATTATTTTAGATTGCTCCGGGGGAGCGTGTTACCTCGCACTGCTTGACATGTGTTCTTATTAACGCGATTTAATTAATTACGGCCACGCATCTATCTATAGCAGGGTTCCCAAACTTAAGTTTACTTTAGTTTATTACGCCTCCCTTCTGCAAAATAATTACTACCAACCCGCTCCACCTCCCCGGCCCCGTGTCACAACTTCATTATTAAAGGCTGTTCACGATAACGTGAACACTTTTGAAATCAACCTTAGAAAAAATTCACTGTTCGTACTTGCATATATTTTAACGGGCTCTCTGAGTGAAACGCACCCAGTGAAGTTGGTAACGATGGAGTGGAAATAAATGATCTATAGTGTCCATTGTAGGTCCTACTGGAACGGCTTTTACCTGTCTCGTCGCCGTAGGCTGATTGCTAGTTGCGATTACGGCGGCTCGAACCCCATCCGGTCCATATTGTTCCATCGTCTGCTCGGTGAGGCGAGGCAGGACCCGTGCTCGCAGCTCTGCAGTCATTATAAATTAGCTATGTTTAGTAATTATTCTATCTGTGGTTAAACTTCGTTGGTTCGCGTCCCCGATGCACGGCCTCGCTCTCTTCAGGGTTGTGCTGGTGGGTTCACGCAAGCGCCGAAGCAAAGGCTTGCCCACACCCCAACAAGGCGACTGAGAAAAAAGGGACTAACCCTGAATCGAACCCACGCCTGCCGAAGTAAGAGCCGCCGGTCACCGACGAGGCCAAGTGACCCTTGGTTCGGAGCCCTGCCACACTTATCTCGATGGTTTGATGGTCAAACCACTCGCCTCCCGCCGAGGGGAACCGGGTTCGATTCCCGAAAGGGGTCATCGAGATCTCTGCAACTGGGTAACGTGGCGGACGTCGGCGTTGGTCGGCGGGTTTTCCTCGGGGTATTCCCGTATTTCTCCCGCTTTTGCGTTCTGCCACCGCCTGACCTCGCTTTCACCGGCGCCCAAGGCCTTGCTGTTAAGTGCAGGGCAGAACCTATTCAACTTTCATTTATTGGCTGATTCGCGTTTAATAAGCACATTTGAACTATACCTTTAAAAAATGTCACTGCCCGTACCTGCATGCATTTTAACGAACACACTTACTCGCATGCGGCCAGCAAAGTTGGCAACAGTGAAGGGTAAGTAGTTAAATTTCCTAACGTCGAATTAAGTAGTTAATTACTTAACGTTGAATTAAAAGTAGACATATTAGGTAAACATTTGGGAATACTGAAATTATTTTTGGTTATTTCGTAATATATTTACTGTTCTAATAATAATCACATAGTTGCACCTGACCGCCGCATTAATAAAGCGTCCAGGCCCGCGTGGTTGTGTTAATTTTTTGTACGGTGGAATAATACGCAATGTGCATACATGCATAGCTTAAGCAGGGGCTTTCAAAAGTGCTCAGTTTACCGTGAACAGCCATAACATTCTTCTCCCCATCAACTCTCAGGGGTTGTCACGCTTGGATGCTGATTGGCTCTCGTTTTGCACTGGGGGCAATGCTTGATTTCGGAAAGCTTAAGTTTTTCGAAAAATGTAGTAACGTAAGCTGTCCCCACATTTCTTGGCGATTTGACAAATTATTGAAATTTTTTTTTTTTGTTTAACTCACTGCACTCAGATTCTAAATTAGTAACTGCAGTCAGTGATTTATACTGGCAAATCAGTTAAATGCACTACTGTTGCCGTGCCAGCGCAATTCACTACACTCTAAAACTGAACCAGTGAGAATTTCACTGTTTCAATCAGTCAACAGAACCTCACTGATTCAACAGTCACTTCAGTGAATTTAACTGTTTAATCAGTGAGAAATGCCAGATTTATTTCAATTATTTATTCAGTGGTATTTTCCACTGACTCATTAGTTATTAAACTATTTTTCAGTGGTTTGTTTTTTGACTAATGGATCAGTTAAACATCGTGTAAAACTGGCCATCAAACAACATTTAGAAATGGCCGTTAAACAACGTGTATCGAGTGAAATAACAACAAAATAAACTAATAAAGCCAATACAAAATACTCAGAAAAATGTGTTTCGTCTTTCAAACCACCATTTTATGAGGCAATATAGACATTCAGCCTTTAATTCCATTTTTAAGTCTTTGACTTCGTTTTTATATAGTCATCACAGCGATTTTTTTTAAAGGTTTAAACTGCATATAATGTGATGAAGAAAGTGCACTCGTATACACAATTCGTTTTAACAATCCTACCGGTACAAATTAAACCAAAAACGAAAAGTATGTGTCAAAAAATTTTAAACTTCACGATTTCGATGAGAAATATAAGACACTAATTTTCTTTTAATTATTTCAACTTGATTTGGTAGCGCAAATGGCAAGGTAACGTCCTATGAGCGATGTGGAAAGGGCGCGTAAGTTCATTTCCGGCCACCTCCGAAATTATGTCTGCTTTTTTTATATTTTAATTAACATAATTTACGCAATATACATAATACGCAATCGTCACATATGTTTAGTTCACGTAATTGTTTGCCAAAACTCAATAGAAACCATATTTAATTCGCCACTGCATTCAGCTCGGCACTCATTCAATCAGTGGTTTTCCACTGTTTCGAACTCGCAGTGTAGGAGTCAGTATAAATCATTGCTAAACATTAAATCCATGGAAATGTTATGATCAATATAATTTTACTGGCTCAAGCGGGGTAGTTCTAACAGGTATTTAGTCAAGTGCGTTTATTTGGCACAGTTCTAACTGTTTCGATCGTAGAAAGGCGATCGAGTGATTCTTGTCGATGTTTCTACCTATATCTTCTAGTGGCCTCCTCCGCTGGCATTTGGCGTTGGCGCGAGCGCACATGAAAACGCATGCACAACGAGGCCAGTTCTTCGCGAGGATCAATTCATGGCCGCGAACATCCCGAAGCATACGTCAGTGATTGCGAAGAAATCGTAGGCGCTTGTTATCACGGGAAGCCCCCTTCAGATAGCTTCAAGCTTTGGTTGACGCTTCAAGCAGGATGTGACGGCGAAAATAAGCTCGCGCGGAAGAGAGTAATTGAGAAGGAGCATGCTGTCGCGCGGGTCGGGGTGTGAGTGTGCGAAACATCTCTGTGGTTCATGGTATGCGAGATCGGAGAGCGTTCCTTTGCAGTTTTTATTTATTCAGGTTTTGCGACACTCGTGGTTCGGTTTTACACCTTCGGACGATTTTAATCACCTTCAGACGCATTATACGAGTTCAATTAATAATATAACTCGTGTGGAAAAATAAAAAAAACTTCGCCACCAACTGAACTCTGCGCAACCGTAAACTCCCGCGTCTAATGAACTGCCAGAAAATTTCTTAATCTAGTCATGATCTTGATTATAATTTTCCTACATCGTTTCCTTAAACGGCAAACTTCAATATATTCGTCTTTTGTTATTCCATGAGGAGGTCGAGAGTCACCTTTATTTACTACTAGCAATATCGGGACCTTCATTAGTGAGTTCTCGTGAGATTGCTGTACAATAAATGACTACATTTTAAGTAATGAGATTTTATTTTTGTATAAAATGAGAGTTAATGTGTATACATCTATAATATTGAATATTTCTTTCCCATGACGTCCCTTTTAAACTTCAGAAATGTTTAACAATTAAGGCAAGTTTCGTTTCGTGTACAATAATATAAACTGGATGATTATAAGAACCCCTCTTTAGTTTTCGAGTAATATATAAACCAAAAGAAAACTTGATTTTTACTTCTCTCCTGCATTTACGACTTTTATATAAAGTTTGAAAGTTTAGTATTGCAGTTTAAAATCTTTCTAAATTAAATTAAATTATCAAATGTGTCCTTAGGCCGTGTGCTGCTAAAATGCAACTCGCATTGTCCGCAGGAAAATGATAAATGTAGATATCGTATGAGTTTTATAAATTATACAAACGATTTAATATATATATATATATATATATATATATATATATATATATATATATATATATATATATTTATGACGAGATAAAAAAAAAAATTTCTTCCAAGAAAACAAAATAAAATATAGAATAAAAATTGCCAGGAAAAGGAAAAATTATACGACTACGGGAGCGCTGCAACTACACAAACGACTACGTATTCCTAATTGTTTGGCAGAAGTTATTTTATTTAGCCCGTGCACGCCTGTCAAATTTCCGCGAAGTAAATCCTCGCAACGTAGATTACGAGCAACACGTCTCCGGTGGCATAGCGCAGTTCCTTTGTATGCAGCCGGTGTCTGAGGGCGGCGCCCCCTTGAAAGCGTCAGTTGACGAGATGGCGCGGGGGAGGGGGAAAGAGGGGGGACAGTAGCGGAGAAGGGGTGAAGTGAGGGGGGCGCAGGCATCAGGAGACCCTGGCGACGTAATCGCGTCTTCGCCCCTCGACAGCAGGGCACCTCGTTACTCCCCATTAGGAGCGGGCGCACGCAGGTAAGTTTCCGCTGATGATGGAGGGGGTGAGGGGTGGAGGGTGGGGTGCCTCGTCACAGCTCGCGCCTTACATCTCATCGTCAGCCACCTCGCGTTTTATTTTTTTTTGTGGAAACATTCGACGAACTCCCGTTAATAAGTTCAGCAAACTTGCGGTTTCACGTTTGGCCGCGTATACGCGCTTAATTTGTTCATTTACAAATCGTTATTATGTTGGCTTCATAGAAAATTGTACGATAAAAATAAAAGGTTAGGTATTTTTATTACATATTTGCTATAGACTTTTTTTTACTCGTAGGCAGCCCACGAGTCATCGGTTCAAGTATCTTGATATATTCCGTAAAACATTATTCCTCATGTCAATGTCACAATTTTTAATTTTTTTGTGGAACACTAAACTAAACAACATTTTCAGATAAGCGAAGAAAATCACTTTTCGCGCATTATTATTATTTTTTTTCCCCCATTTGATTCTTCGAGAAATTTTTTAAACCTTGCTTAGCATGTTGAAAATTGCTTGGTTAATTTTATTGTTGTGTTCCAGAAACATTAAATTAGCTGTATTCGGATATTCCAATTCATTTTTACAGGATATAATATAGTACAGTTTTATTTACTACCTGTGCATTATATATCATGCACTCTACATATCACTTGAACATAATTTGCAATATATATATATATACATATATATATATATATATATATATATATATATATATATATATATATATATATATATATATATATATATATATAACTTTATAATCTTTTCTGTTAGTTGGAGGTTAATCGGACGAAAACCTGTTTGTATACTATGGTTCTTTCACAGATTAGTGAAGTTTTTGAGAGTCCTTTTAATTACGTCATTTCTGCCTGTTGCCTAAACTTACCCAAACAAATGCAATTGAAATTTCCATGGACCCAAATATATTAGTTTTCATAGCCTATTTAGTGCGTGGAAATTTCATAAATCAATACGTGTTTCGATCGAGGCAGTTCTTATTAAAAAAAAAAAAAAAATTTACAGCACCTAAACAAACTGAGCTCAGATTCTACTAATGTAAAGCTACACAATCTGTAAAGCCTTAAGACGTATTGCAATGCGCGGTAGGAAACTTAGACGCTAGCTCTGTGTCGAAAATATTGTTGTAGCCGGGGCTATACGGCAGCGCGATTTCACAGTGGTTTGCAGTTGCCTTCCGCAGAGTGAGCTACTCCGCATAACACCAGCAGAGTAAGATGGACTACAAAGTCGCCAAGAATTCTGATATCCTGACCACCGCGTCCACTAAAGTACGTCATCAGACTTGTGCATTAATTTAATAACGAGCATCTATGGCAACTGAGGTAGTTTAGTTACGGTTTAATGGATCACCCGGCAACGAATAAATTACCGTTTTAAATCCTTCGGCAATAATTGAATGTTGGACACATTTTAACAAGTATCTATGGCATTTGATGTAACGAATACATTAGGCCTGCCATTTCAAGTCTTGTATGTCTTGCTAATTGCAATAATTACAAATATAATTTACTCTACTATTACAAATATGATTCGCACATGCCACCTGCTTGCCCGTTATCCATAAGATATAATTTCTCACTATAATATTTAAAAAAAAAATTAAGAAATATATAAAAACTCTGGCGATATTTGAAGCTAAAAATCGAATCCATATCCCCAACCCTCTACATATCGAAGGTACTAAGTCGGACAGAACTCCTAACAACTTAATTCTTTGACAACAAAGTACTGCGTGGTGTCACAGAACTCACCTCATGTTGTGTTTAGCACACTATGTAAATTTTATGTTTATTTAATGGACAACAATTGTTATTGTCTCTTCTATTTTCCTTCGATGCTCAAGCACTGACTTTCGTTACACCCGGTATACGTAAACAGAGGTAATTAAAAGTGGAGAGATTTGGGCGGCTCTTAACAGCGAGGTCTCGAGAGCCGATGAGGGCGAAGTGACGTGAGTGTGGAGTCCAGAACGCATGGTCGGGGGGGGGGGGAGATCCACGAGAAAGCCCGCTGACCAGCGGCATCTCCCTCGTGAGAAAATCCGGGAGAGAATCGGCCAGGGATCAAGCAGTTGCAAACTACGCATTTCGATTTATTTTACCTGTGGATTTAATTAACAATGTAATACATGAACCAATAGCAAATTTACACTTACCCTGGGCTATTATTTCTCCTTTCTCCCTCGTCCAATAATTGATGGACTTGGGATACGCTTCGGAGTGACACTCCAACGTCATTTCCTGCCCCTCTTGCGCTCCGACGAGTTGGTTTTGAATCCATATCATCGGCGGAACTGGAAAAAAAAAAACAATAACATCGACTTGACACAGTGACATTAATGCAGCCGCTGGCAAGTGATGAAACGATAGAAAAAAATATCTCGAGTGTGGAGTGTACCTAGGGCGAGTCAAAACTCTCCGAGTGACGGGCTTTCCAGCTGGGACCCGTGTGTGACCCTGGGATGGAGGGGCGCTAGAATGAAAGGACGGGGGAGGCGGGAGTACCCAGAGAAAGCCCGCTGGCGGAATCGTCCAGCACGATTCCCACATACGAGAGTCGGGGGAGAGCCCGCCGGGGATCGAACCCGGATCGCCGAGGTTGGGGGGGGGGGGGCGAGCGCCCTAGCCACTGCGCCACCAATGCCCCGAAATGATACGATGATGGGAATGGCCAAATTAACAGGGGCGTTGTGTCAGAAAAGACGCTTGTCATTATCAGCAAATTTATAAATATTTAACTAACAAATGTTATCATAAAAAAAGTAAATAATATCATAGTGTAAATTTGGCATCCACTCGGTGACGCGTCAATAGACTATGACTTTTGTGTATTTTTAGTTTTCTAGAACAATTTTTTCTGTCATCGAAATTAAAATCACTCATACAATTATTACATAATATTCCATTAAATACCCTTCAGCAGAGGAAGCAAATTCGCCTTAAAAATGACAATAACTGTTTAAAATTGAATAATTTTAGTTGTTACGAGTGGGCCATTTCTATTTTTCACAGGTGTTACACAAATACAGTATTTATGGATGCTGGTTCACTTTCTTAGGGCGCAAGATGTGTTCTCTCCGAGCTACCAAAAATTATTTTTGAACTGTGCATTTTTTTGTAAGCATGGCCGATTGAAAATTTTGCGGTGGGATTGCGGTTCGAAGGAGATTTGCTCCTTGCATTAATTTTTGTGGCTATCCTTATCTTATGTCGAAACTGCTCAATGGGAAGTTATGTATAATATTTAGATTTCTAAAATAAATATAATTATAATATTATTATGAAACAAAAAGTAATTTCAGCCTAATTAATTACGAATTCAGAATTCGCTTTAATTTACCTCAAAATTATAACGTTGATTACACACGTATCCGAAAAAATTTATAAAAGCATGCTATCAACTGAAACAGATTCTTTGTCGGTGTCATAGACTAAAGATGAGGTAGACCGATTCTTCGCCTTGTGCGCATGTACCCAACACAGATCTACCGCAAACCAACGCAAATATCCAAGTCACATGGCCACACTGAAAAATGTTGTTGTATACATATTAATTTTCAACAGACAGGCACTTTTACACGAATAAAATAATTTTAACCCACTTGAATTTTATCAAAGTGCATTGCAAATTGGTCAGATAACCTATACAAACATCTCAAAGCGCATGTTTAATAAACAGTAACCTCCAATACTAACCACGTCGTTTATGAAAGTATAAACAGTAACCTCCAATACTAACCACGTCGTTTATGAAAGAATAAACAGTAACCTCCAATCCTAACCACGTCGTTTATGAAAGCGTAAATAGTAACCACGTCGTTTATGAAAGTATAAACAGTAATCTCCAGTCCTAACCACGTCGTTTATGAAAGTATAAACAGTAACCTCCAATCCTAACCACGTCGTTTATGAAAGTATAAACAGTAACCTCCAATCCTAACCACGTCGTTTATGAAAGCGTAAATAGTAACCACGTCGTTTATGAAAGTATAAACAGTAACCTCCAATCCTAACCACGTCGTTTATGAAAGCGTAAATAGTAACCACGTCGTTTATGAAAGTATAAACAGTAACCTCCAATCCTAACCACGTCGTTTATGAAAGCGTAAATAGTAACCACGTCGTTTATGAAAGTATAAACAGTAATCTCCAGTCCTAACCACGTCGTTTATGAAAGTCGGGTTGGCAGATATGTATTTGAACGTTGTGACAGGGAGACTGGTTCTGCGCGGACGACACTATACGGTCGGTGTAACCAGTGACCTAGCCGTAAGCGTAATATAAGCTGTTCACAGTAAAGTGAGCACTATTGTAAAACTGGTCACTTTTTTCCTATCAACCAATTGATATCCTTCCACCACTTGTTAATGTAAAAACTGCACGTGCGCGTAAGAACTGCAATATATGCATTTCATCATAATCAAAACCAACAGTCCCGAGGCCACTTTGAAACGTATCTATTGGTTGTTATGTCTGATGATATTGCTTCGAAAAAGTGCTCACTTTACCATGAACAGCCTATATGAAGAAGAGGTAGGCAATTTTCATCTTCTAGGGTGTCCAAAATATGGACTCACCAATCGCCCATAGAACCGAAAACGTCGCAATTTCAACGCTGGTAAATGTGTTTAAATTTTAACATTCAACGGAGACGATTTCGTAATAATTAATTGCCTCGAATAGCTCGAATATATCCTACTTGCATTGGAACTGTGTTAGAGGAAGTGTACAAATACCTCGAATAGTTCGAATATATCCTACTTGCATTGGAACTGTGTCAGAGGAAGTGTACAAATACCTCGAATAGCTCGAATATATCCTACTTGCATTGGAACTGTGTTAGAGGAAGTGTACAAATACCTCGAATAGCTCGAATATATCCTACTTGCATTGGAACTGTGTTAGAGGAAGTGTACAAATACCTCGAATAGCTCGAATATATCCTACTTGCATTGGAACTGTGTTAGAGGAAGTGTACAAATACCTCGAATAGCTCGAATATATCCTACTTGCATTGGAACTGTGTTAGAGGAAGTGTACAAATACCTCGAATAGCTCGAATATATCCTACTTGCATTGGAACTGTGTTAGAGGAAGTGTACAAATACCTCAAAGCACTTACGTATACCTAAACATTTCCATCTTAAATCCTACACTAAGAAATTATTTGTAAATCTGCCATATCAGTGTATACGTACAGTGTCAAAGCGCGAATGGTAAAATATTTTCCCATGTATGCATGGCAGAGTTCCTACAGTTGCTCGGGAAAGAGTCAAATGCGTAGGGGACCCTAACTGATTATAGTAGCAATGCTAGATATTCCCATATTTTCAGACTGATACGTAGTACTATTTGCATACACTTTATAGGTTAAAAAACTTCCATTACAGTTTAGGAAGTGTACCAGAATTTTTTTTACCGTGTATCCACGTTGATTCTAATAGTGCTACAGGAAGAAAGGCATTGCAATGTTGGAACACAAAAAGTGGCTCTTTTGCAACTCGCGTACACGCTAAGAGCAAAGCTGTGAACCGGCATGCTGTGCAATGGCACTTCAAGCTGGAGGCGATATCATATAACTGAATGAAAATCTCTATGAAGTTTCAATGGAGGGTCCTCGGGTATTTTTGCGTGTATCTGAAGCGGTCATGTCGAGACACAGCGCCCTGAGATTCTGTTTTTAACATGCCTGGCGTCTCGAGAGCATTCGACGGGTCTTGTGTTGGAGTGTGGTTATTGTTTCCGTAGATCGCGTGGCTGTGAATGACTGGTGCCGAGTGCGGTGTGTACTCACAGTGTACTATCAGCATTATCCTCTTGCTTACGGTGGGGGGGACGCCGTTGGACGCTATGCACAAGTAGGCGCCCATGTGGAGCCGGTTCACCCTCGTGATGTTGAACACTGCACCTTCGATGCTCGTCACTGCAACAAACACACCTTACGTCACACCACGTCTACGTCAGTATTGATTTTGTACAAATGGTTAAGAGTGGGATGGACCCCCCGGGTCCCAAGGTCAAGAAGCGGGGGAGCGATACGGGCGACACCAACGCACACCCCTAGCGCCTCATCGCTCCAACGCGCAAGGCGTGCAGTGTTTCCGTCGTGACGCTGTGCTGTGCGAATTAGATACACATAACAGTGGGGTTTTATCACACACGATGAATGACCACAGATTAAACTACGCCCGTATGTTTGTACTTTTATCTTGCCGCTTAAGGAAACTGCATAGGCAAGCTTTAAATATGCGATGTTTGATCATTTTCACGAATTGTTTTCTCCAAGAATACACGTAATATGACAAAAGTTAAAAAAAAAAAAAAAAAAAAAAAAATAGGGGCATAGGTAATTGTCTTTTTATATTTTCTGACATAAAGTCGTATTTGCAGAACATTTATTTACCGAGATACGCGTCTTCGCGCAAACAACTATTTCATAGAAAATGCGGGGCCCATCCCACTCTTAATTTCTAAACAGTGCACTGAAATAAAAATACAGCTGTAGCAAAAGAATAAATTCTTTACCCGTAACCCATTTTTACTGTTGATATTTTAATACATGTATGGCAGCGGTCATGTTAAATTGCTCGTACCGTCTAGATATTGTTAACGTAGATAGTAACTGAAACAACTTTTATCTGGTCTTCCTACACTCTTTTAACCTCCAATCAGTGGAAAACCACTGATTCGCAGTGAAATTCAACTACTCGAATCAGTGAAAATGGCTCCACCTAGAAGCAGTGGAAAACCACTGATTCGCAGTGAAATTCAACTACTCGAATCAGTGAAAATGGCTCCACCTAGAAGCAGTGGAAAACCACTGATTGTTTCTGTGGGAAAGCTTCACTCATTGAATTAGTGACGTGAAACAATTTCACTGATTGAGTAAATGACGGCCAACTACAGCGGTGAATTAAATATTGTTTTTTATTGAATTAATTAAATAATTAGGGGAAATAAACATATTTGCATTAGTTTGCTATTTATATTGGCCATTTACCGTAATTTGAAAAAGAAAAAAAATCAGAGAGAGAGAGATGGCCGCGATTGAACTCGTGCATCTTTTAAAATTCGCCTTTGGACCGTTACGAACCATATGAGCTACCAAGTCAAGTTAGTAAGGAAAAGCAAAATATGTGTTATACTTCTAAACGAAAGCGTGTAGTTTTAAATAATTTAATGGCTGATCTTTTCGAATTGGGTTTAATTGGTACCTACCGTTGGGATTGTTAAACCAAATAGTACATATGGGTGCGCTCTTTTCGCCACATTATTTGGAGGACGCTGTTATGATTACATGGAAAAGAAATAAAATACATAAAAAAGGGAACGAAAGACTTAACGTTCATGTTACCTTATAAAATGGTGTTTTCAAATACGAATAATATTTTAGAAAGTATTATGTATTGGTTTTATTTGTTTGTGCGTAGTTATTTCAATCTCTACACGTTTTTTACGTACATTTTTACATGTTGTTTGAAGGCAATTTTAAACGATGTTTAACTGATCCATCACTAAAAAAAAAAAAAACTGATAAATCAGTGGAAAATGTCACTGAATCAATAAGCGAAGAAAACCTGGCATTTTTCCACTGATTCTTCAGTTAAATTCACTGAAGTGACTGTTGAATCAGTCAGATACTGTTATCAGAATGAAACAGTGAAATTCTCACTGACTCAGATCTGCAGTGTACAGCAGACAATATAGTTTCTCCGTCAGCAGGTGTAGTTCTTTCACAGGAACAACTTGAGCAATATTTTTATTATTCCCGCAATAAACAGCACTATAATGAACTACAGGCTGTTCACGATAAAATCAGCACTTTTGAAATCAACCTTAAAAAAAAAAGTCAATTGCAAATAGTTTATCGGGTGCATTGAATGACACGCGCCCAGTCAAGTTGGTAACGATGGATTGGAAGAAGTTCCATGCCATAATGTCGAATAACAAGTTTTAGTTAATAATTTGTGATCATTTAATTATTTCCTTCGCTATCTGTTTTTCTTTTGCACCAAAGAGTAAGAATTAGTAGATATGTAAAATATTTACTTTTCTAATAATTTCACTGCTTCAATAGACCGACGCATGAATAAAGTGGCGAGGCCCATGAAAATGATAATTTTTCATATGGCTGAAGAATACACAACTTGCATACAAGTAGATCTTAAGCAGGGCTTTCAAAAGTGCTCATTTTACCGTGAATAGCCTATAACAGAATATTATGACGCTGGTACAGAATTCTGGCAGCTGCTAGCCTGAAGCCCATTTGCAAAAATGTTCTGTCGTTACTTCTCTGCTGATTTTTTTTTTCCCCCGATGTACGGCGGGCGCGACGCTTGTGTGGTACTCAAACTTCTCACCTCTTACCAAGAGGCACCGCATTCGATTCCCGGCTACGTCGCCGGGATATTTGTATGTAGAAAACGTGGCGGACGTTACCGTTAGCAACTCTAAAAAATTCGAATCAGTGAAATTCACCTACTCGAATCAGTGAAAACGGTTCCACTTAAAATCAGTAGTGGAAAATCACTGATTGTTTCAGTGAAAAATTTCAGTGATTGAGTTAGTTAGGTGAAATTATTTCACTGATTGAATAAGTGACGGCCGGCTAAATTGGCCAATTAATTATTGATTTTATTGAATGTAACCAAATAATTACGTGAAATAAACATATTTACGATAGTTTGCTATTTATATTCTGCAGTTTACCATAGTTTAAAAAAGTAAAAAAAAAAAAAAATCAGAGGCCGCCGAGATTAAACTCATACACACTTCAACTCTAAAGTCTCTACTTTAACATTTTCGCTAACACGCCTTTATATAATTTTAGGATATATGGTTTCTAATTTTGTATCGTAATCTTGAACATTTAAATTGTATGCTCTTACTTTTGGTTTTTGGTTAAATTGGTACCGTTAGGATTGTTAAAACGAGTAATATATATGAGTGCACTCTCTTCGCCACGTGATAAGCAGATTAAACCTTCAAACATAGAGCTGTGATGATTCCATGAAAACGAAATGACAGACGAAAAAACGGAATGAAAGGCTGGGTGTTCAAATTACTTCATAAAATGACGTTCTGAAAGGCGACACATATTTAAGAAAGTATTTTGTATTGGTTTTAACAGTTTATTCGTTGTTATTTCAGTTGATACGCGTTGTTTAACTGCCATTTTTAAACGTTGTTTGACTGCCATTTTAACACGTTGTTAAACTGATCCATCATGACTGATGAATCAGTGGAAAATGTCACTGAATCAATAAGTGAAGTAAATCTGGCATTTTTTTCACTGATTCTTCAGATGAATTCACTGAAGTGACTGTTGACTCAGTCAGATATGTTTGAGTGATTGAAACAGTGAGATTCTTACTAATTCAAATTCAGAGCGAGGGCTTTCTCAGGGTACTCGCGCTTCCTCAGCTCTTGCATTCCTCTGCCGCTCCGTCTACACCTTCATCTCACTCTCGCCACTGGCTCAAGAGTTCACTGATAATTGTCACTCAAAACATCTCTATTATTGGGAGTAACTTAAGCAAATTGTCATGGCTAAATATCAGATTCGGGCCACAGAGGTGTACTGATCATACAGTATATAAGTGTGTGTGTGTGTGTGTATATATATATATATATATATATATATATATATATATATATATATATATATATATATATATATATATATACATATATAAACAACTTTTTTTTGGGAGGGTGGCTGTTCGTCTGGGCACCCGTAATTTAATCTACAAATTCTATTTCTATTCAAAAGCATCATTCACACTTCCTAGGAAGGTGGTGAGCTATTCTGCCCCGACCAAGACAGCTCCCCGACGGGTATCCTTTCGGCCACCCCTCGTTTCGCCGCCCCCGCCGGAACAGACCAGGGACCGGGATTCCCACGAATCCGCCCGCGCGACCAGACGCCGTCGGGCCCGCACACAGCTAACTAGCCTTTCGGCCGGTCCGCCATAGCACTAAACGGTTGAATGGTCCCGCCCACGAACCCGAAGGCCCCCAGCCCCCCTCCCTCTCTGTACTATTCTATTTTGTTCTTTTTATTTTTATTTTTTCCCCTCACCCACCGTTCTGCTCCAACCGTCCAATCGTCCAGGACATCGAATTACCCCTTCTGGACACCCAGGCCTTCGTTTCCTGGCGGACGAGGGAATGAAGATCCGTTCCTACTGGCGCCCCCCCTTTTTTTTACACAGTAACATATACAGACATCAACCAACATATTATCACAAATCATATCTTTCCCTCATTTAGATTTTCTTCTTCGCAGTTCCTTTAGTTCTTCTTTCATTCGTTTCAGAACTTGTCTTTCTTCTTCTCTTCCTTGCTGCTTCTCCCTCTCTTTTTCTCTCTTTTGTTGTTCTTCTACTTTACTTCTCTGTTCTCCTCCCCATTTTCTTCCCTCTTCTTCTTTCTCTTCTTTTTCTTAGCTTCCTCCTTCTTGTTCTTCTATTTTTCTCCATATTTCCCTCAATCCTTCTTACATTCTTTCGGATCTTGTGTTCTTCTTTATAACTTTTTCGTATTTGGAGCTTTTCAATTTTTAATATTTACTGAAAATTCTGTTTCTTACCTAAAAGAGAGAGAGTTATTAATACTTTTTATTCAATTTAAGCGATAAAACACTAAACAAACACAAAAACTCACTCAATAATTCCCTTAGTTCCAGCACACTCTCATCAACTCCCTAGACTACTAGTAATACAACTCGCCTTTAATATGGACTGGAAATTCTGTTTCTTATCTAAAAGAGAGAGTTACTAATACTTTTTATTTAATTTAAGCGATAAAACACTAGACAAACACAAAAACTCACTCAATAATTCCCTTAGTTCCAGCACACTCTCATCAACTCCCTAGACTACCAGTAATACAACTCGCCTTTAATATGGACTGGAAATTCTGTTTCTTATCTAAAAGAGAGAGTTACTAATACTTTTTATTCAATTTAAGCGATAAAACACTAGACAAACACAAAAACTCACTCAATAATTCCCTTAGTTCCAGCACACTCTCATCAACTCCCTAGACTACCAGTAATACAACTCGCCTTTAATATGGACTGGAAATTCTGTTTCTTACCTAAAAGAGAGAGTTACTAATACTTTTTATTCAATTTAAGCGATAAAACACTAGACAAACACAAAAACTCACTCAATAATTCCCTTAGTTCCAGCACACTCTCATCAACTCCCTAGACTACTAGTAATACAACTCGCCTTTAATATGGATGAACCGGGTTCGAATCCCGGCGGGGTCGCCCCCGGATTTTCGCGTGTAGGCATCGTGCCGGACGATGCCGCTGGTCGGCAGGTTTTCCCAAGTATCTTCCGTTCCCCCCCCCCCCCCCCCGCCCATGCATTCCGGAGCTGTTCCATCCTCATAGGCCGTTTATGAATGCAATTGACGAAATGAACGATTCATAGACCGCATGATCAAATCGTTTTAATAGGCTACTGAATTTTTACGCTATAAAATTTCCAGGAAATAAAAAATTAAAAAACCTAAAAATTAGTATAATATCGAGCGTCATTAATTTTTAACTGACTGTGAAAATTCTTGTCAGAAAGAAGAAAAAAAGATATTTGCTGATGCAGAGAAACCGATGTAAATATGTAAAGCCCAAGTGGCTCATGTAGTTTTTTCCCTAAAAAATTATTTTTATCAAGAAATTTCTGAAAACTTTAAATTCATGCCGTATTTTCATTACTGGATGATATTGTTTGGACAGCACGTAGCTCTCCGCAAACAAAAGGATTAAGTTCAGCATTATGGTAGCCGAATTATTATTGGTTCACTGAAATGCTGTAATTACGTCACATGCAGATAACTGGTAACAAGGAAACAATAGCAGAAAGCAAATACATAGCGTGTTGATGCTTCATAAGCACTCCAAATTTTGTGGAAAATAGTGATCTTACACTTAAGGAATAAAATTACATACTCATAAATGAAAATAACGAAAGACAAATCTGTCCTTATTTGTTTTTGTGTAACTGAATAAATAATACAGGCTTGAGGATAACAAAAGATTTACTAGCCCAACGTTTAAACAAATTGTAATTCTTCCTGTTACTGCACGTAAACTGGCTGCTTTATGAGTAAATATATCACTTAGCTACTGTAAAGGCTGTTCACGATAAAGTGAGCATTTTTAAAATCAACCTTATAAAATAGGCACTGCTCCTACCTGCATATATTTTAATGGGCGCAATGAGTGACGTATGCCCAGTAAAGTTGGTAACGATGGAGGGAAAGTAGTTCCATATCTCAACGTCGAATAAGAAGTGTTGGCCAACCATTTGTGATTACTTGAATTATTTATTTCGCTTTCTGTTTTTTTTTTTTTTATGCATCGAAGTTTAAAAATTACCAGTTTTTAAAATATTTACTTTTCTAATATTTCCATAGTGTCACCTGACCAACGCATGACTAATGTGATGAGGTCCATCACAATGTTAACTTTACGTAAGGCGGAAGAGTACACAACGTGCACGGCTTTCAAAGGTGCTAATTTTACCGTGAACAGCCTATATATATAACTTTATTCTTTTTGGCACGACCTGAACCCTTTCAGACCCACTCTAAATTACGGTTTCAAATTGAAGCAAACAAAGAATTTTACTATGTGCGCTGTACTTAGGTCGACACAGCACTTGTTTCGTTGCCACACAACCAATGAGCCGTAGTATATATGTTCGGCTAAGTTTGCGAATAATTCATCCACGCGTAAGAGCGTTGGTCATAGAGCTTCGCAGTGTGCAATACAGACCAAAAATTACCTAAACGTGCTTAATGTACAGGATTGTGTACGCTGGGTCTGAATGGGTTAAGGCGTTTCGCCTATCTGGACCGGTTTTCGCCGCTTGAGGTTCAGAAACGCAGGAGCTGTAAGGGCGAGACTGCCGCGCACATCAAGTGCGCTGTGGTCTGTACTGGCATGCAGTGTCCTCGTCGTGTTGGTCGTACCAGCAGGACTTGAAAGGGCGATCCTTGCCATTTCACGAGTGAAAAGTATTTTGCATGGTTCAATACACGTAACTATCGTGTTTTCGCTCATGTCAGTGTTGTATGTTTTAAAATACAGCATTCTGAAGGGAAAAAAGTTATAACGATTTGTTTAGTGGTTTCCCTAAATAATTTTATACCATACGTGATATCTTGGAAGGAACATTCCCTCTTTGTCTGTGGCAAGTTATCCTTTTGTAGGTATAGGTTGTTTAAGGTAAACTGAGCCCTTTTGAAAGCCCCGCTTAGTATCTACTTGTTAGCACATTGTGTATTCATACATCATATGTACAATGACCATTTCCAAGGTTACTATCACTTCATGAATGCGTTGGTCAATTGGAACTATAAAATTATTAGAAAAATGAATATTTTGCAAGTTTGCTACAACTTACACTGATATAAATTAAAAAGAAAAAAGTGCCAATGAAATTATTTCAGTATAACTTACACAAATGTCTGCCTGAAAATTATGATTCAACATTAAGTCATTGAACTACTTTCACTATGTCGTTGCCAACCTTACTGACCACGTGGCGCCTGTTAAAATAAACACGGGTAGGAGCAGTGACCTTTTCCAAAGTTGATTTCAAAACTGCTAACTTTACCGTGAACAGATTATAGACGTATAAAGGAAGTTTCGTCAAAAAGAAAACGGGTTCTTCAAACAGAATGCTCGAAGTTTCTATGCAGCTCAGCAAGCTACGCATGAAGAAATAGGTGGTAACCTACACTCTAAAAAAAATTAAGTTAAACTCTTAAATTCTTTTGGATGTTTTTAACCTATACATCGTATGGCAATATTACCATACATCTAACTTCAAAAGGTAGGTATGTTTAGTATCACTACTATACAAAGTTGGGAATTACTGTACGCATATGACTGTTCCTTGAGCAAACTTAGAAACGGTACCACGGATCTACGGGGAAATAACTTTACCACATGCGCTTCACCGCTGTACATATACACTGATGTGGTAAAGGTGCAAATGATTTCTTACAGTGTAGCCTCGTCTTTCTGCTGAAGTGGGGCAACTGAACGAAATTTGATAAATCCCTCGCGTTAAATTTTTGCGGGCTTTGCGTTGCTGCGCTCGGAAGTCGTAGCGAAACGCTTAGGCCGGGCCCATTTTACCCTTGCACCGCGCCGGGCCCGGCCCGAGCCCGCGTGTGCTGCCCAAAGCCTCTCCATGCATCATAAGTGGATGGGCCGGACCCGCCCCGTGGAGTTTGCCGCGTGGTGCGTGAAAGCAGTACGTTTATATAATTTTGTGTCATAACTCGTTTCACAGCGGATTTTCCTAAAACTTTTTGGCCTTTCAAGACGTACATAACAACTTTTAGCACCTTCTTACGTTGTTAGATATTCGCTGCCATCACTATTCTCGGAGCACTAACGGAAGAAAAGAAAACAAATATTCTTTCTTTTCTTTCATTAGTGCTCGGAGAGAAATGACGGCTGTGAATATCTCACAACGCAATACGGTGCTAAAAGTTGTTATTTACGTCTTGAAAGGCCACAAATTTGAGGAAAATCCGCTGTGAAACGAGTTATGACACAAATTATATAAATATACTGCTTTCACCCACCAATGGCCTTGAGCGTCCTCATGTACCTGCGCGTTCAAGGTCAAGAAGCGAGGAAGCGATACGGGCGACAGTAACACGCACGCCTAGCGCCTCATCGCTCCTACGCTCAAAGGCGTGCGAGTGTTCCCGGCCGAACGCCTCACTGTGTAAACTAGATCAGTATCTGTGGGGTTCTATTACACGCGATGAAAGTGCACAGATCAAACTACCTGCGTATGATCGTACTTTTTTGTCTTGCCGCTTAAAGAAACTTCATAGGCAAGCTTCAAAAAGGCGATATTTGACCACTTTCGCGATTTCTCCGTTGAGACACTTGATGTGATAAAAGTAAAATGGTAGCGATATAGACAATAGTTTTTATGGAAAAACTTCTTATTTCCAGAACATTTATTTACCGAGACACGAGCAAACAACGATTCCACAGAAAACGTTTCAGTGCGTAGGACCCTTAAGGCCTGGCGATTCACCGTCGTATTAGAGGCCGGGACATCAAAGAGCGAGATCGCGAGGCGCCAGAGTCGAGAAACTACACGAGGAACCGGCTGCGAGCGACCGACCGGAAATACGTTCCGCCGCTGCCCGCGTATCCCCTTTGGACATTGTGGCTTCAACTTACGAGCAAACACAGCGTTCAGCTCTCTCTCTCTCTCTCTCCCCCCCCCCCCCCCACCTCGGCCCCACCGCACACACACTCTCCTGATTATAAATTCAGTTTCCAAACACGCGCGTTGCACGCGGGCAAACGCCAGGCCGGTGGCCGGGCATCAATAGAAATGCGTGCCCCCTCGGCCACACTCTATCAAAATCTCTCTAACGTCCAACACACGCCCGGCCCTACGCGTGCCGTATGAGTTCTTGACTGGCGGCGGAACCTTTGAACCTCGGGGCTATAATTTGGTTTCTTTGTTGTGGGGCAATTTAATATGCCGCAGGGTGTGCGCGCGCTCGTTCTTGACAATGCGAAGGGGGCTGGGAGTGGGGGGGGGGCGCTTTTGAATTGTTTTCTGGTCAATCCCTAGGTCATGGCACGTCGGCGAACGCATTGCAGTGCGAGATACGTTTAATTATTCACTACACGCAGAAAAAAAATATATTTAAAATTTATTTGTTGCCTCACTTTCGTCTTTGCTCTCTGATGTCAGGTCCTGCGTAGATTTCACTCCGTGAGTATTTGATGAATGGAGTTTTATTTTCCGTGAAAGCTTGTTAAATTAAATTAACTCACGCTCGAATAGCATTAGAATTCTTACAAACATAACACAAACCATATATTATAATACATATCTTTACATGTTAGCTCATATAATGCCATTTTACATTCAAATGGAACGAACAGAAATAACAATAAAATTTGCTTCAAATGGATCAATAGTTACTTATTACTTTAGGGATGGAATTCCTTAACATGTACAACAAAACTGAAGTAATTTAAAACTTTTAGTTGATTCCAGGCTTTATTATTATGAAATCTAATATCTTAGTGAATCAATTTATTGTTTGTTTGCATGGCTATATACTCTGACAGCTTTACGGGCAATGGCGGTTTCGAATGCTTTTTAGATAACACGACTAAATAACTATAAAAAATAATGCAAATTTTATAACAAATATTTACTAAAATTAGTATTCCACTTTAGTATCAGTATCAAAAACCTTCAAATATTTTGAAATTTTAATAGTTGAGAAAATTCAGTTTCATACATATTTTATAAAATACTTCAACCACTATAAATTTTTTTATTATTATTAGATATATTGTAAATTGCATACAGTATGTTTTTAAAATAATAAAAGTCAAAACTGTAACATATAATTTCACTGAATTCGCCCAGTTAATAACACAGCTTAGAGACAGATATGTTACATTACACGAAAATTTATATTTTCCTAGAAACATTACGTAAGTACAAATTAGAGTACGCGTCGTTTCGGTTAAGTAGTTTTCGAGATGTAACATAAAAGCTTTATTTTTTTCATGTTGCGCTATCTTCTAAAATGGCGGACCAAAAACGATATTCACCTATGAATTCTATGCTTACACCTTGCGCTGTCAGTATACAAAACTTGGTTCAAATCGGTTGAATTATTTCCGAGATATGACATATCGACGTAAAATGGCCACCATTTTGAAAGTAAGTGTCCGGAGTGGTCGCAAACTACAGAAGTCATGTGGCATTACTTAGTACTATATGTGTACCAAGTGATTGAAATACGGTTCGCGCGTTCAAAAATTGAAAGACACACTCCACACATACACACAGGCAGGAAAGTGATCTCATAAGCCTTTCTTTCCTTCGGAAAGTAGACTGAAAATCGTGTGTGCATTAATGTTCAATGGCTTTGTAATGTGCAATGGATTTGTAATGTGCAATGGATTTGTAATACAGAATGGATTGTAATATTATCAACACTCAGATTTTTTGACCACAAATATTGTTTATGTAGAATTCGTCCTTTAATATTTAAAACCCGTATTCAGAACGCAAAATTTTGTTGACGGAATGGTTTTCATTTACTTTTGTCGAAAGCAGTGCTGACAGTCGGTAGTTTGGGGCTTGGTGTTATTACGTAATATGATTTTCAATCCCATGGCTTGCCACACAAAATATTTCACATCTACTTAATGCCGTAATGGGTTTTATACATTCAGGTGAACACGGCGTTATAATTTATTTGTATTTAACACCATTATTTTCTTTCAAAAATTACTTAGCGTTGTATTTTGGTTGACTTTTTTTGCCAAACAAAAACTATTTGTTTATCCATACTAGAGACGTATCCATTTCTCATTTACTTACATTCGTGGCATTTCGTGGATGGTTACAAACAAATTTACACTTGATTAAAGATATTACTGTAATATGCATTTTAATATTACGCGCACGACTTATTCAACATTTTATGATAAACAAATGACTGCTAACTTAGTTCGAACTGATGTGTGTATAGTTTGTAATTTTTCGTAAATTTGCATATCCACATTGGGAACTTCTTAACCACATACCGTTGTTTAAACTTAAGTTTTATTAATAACTTTAAAACGTATAATATTTTATGTGAGTATTTTACTACTAACCTTTTTCAACTTCAGAGGATCCCCTCCGCGCATTTCCTTTTGGTAAAAAAAAAAAAAAACAACAAATATTATTTGGAAGCACAATATGTAAAACATAAAAATATGCATTTGTTTTCGGTATAAACATGTCCAGTAGCTACCAGTGTGAATCTCAGAAAGGCAGGAATTCTCAGGAACCCTTACTAACTGTGATATCGTCTGTTTAAAGGATGTTCACGATCAAGTGAGCACTTTAGAAATGAACCTTAGAAAATGTCACTTCCCCTGCATGCATATATCTTAACGGGCGCACTGAGTGGCATTCGCCCAGTAAAGTTGGTAACAATGGCTGGAAAGTAGTTCAATATTTTAACGCCGAATAAAAAGTGTTAGGTTACAACTTGTGATAACTTAAAATTATTACTTTCGCTTTTTTTTCTTTTTTTAATTCATCAAAGTATAAAATAAACCGAATTGTAAAGTGTTTACTTTCTTAATAATTCCATAGCTTTACTTGACCGAAGCATGAATAAAGTGATGAGGCCAATTTTACATAAGGCGGAGGAATACACAATGTGCATACAAGTAGATCATAAGCAGGGCTTTCAAAAGTGCTCATTTCACCGTGAATAGCCTATAATGATCTTCACAATAAGAGAACTGTTGTGTGGTTATCATTACATATGCTGTTTTCAGTAGTGAACAAACAGAGTGTATCTACAAACGTTTATCTTGAGACTCGCCATAGGTCTTCAGTCATGTGAGAATATAGGCTGTTCACGGTAAAATGAGCACTTTTGAAAGCCTTGCTTAGGATCTACATTTATGTGCACGTTGTGTATCCTTCCGCCTTATGTAACATTAGCATGGTCATCGGCCTCGTCGCTCTATTAATGTGCAGGTCGAGTGAAACTTGGAAATTATTACAAAATTAAATATTCTACAAATTGGCTCATGTTTACACTTCGATGTATTAAAAAAATGTAAACCGAAACAAATAATTTGAGTTAGCACAAATGGTTACCTAACACTTTTTATTCAACTTTAATATATGCAACAACTTTTCATCCATCGTTACCAACTTTACTGCGTGCATGTGTCTCGGCGCGCCGGATAAAATATATAAAGGCGCAGGCAGTGATTTTTTTCTAACGTTGATTTCAAAAGTGGTCACTTTATCGTGAGCAGCATGTACGTAAGTTCTTACAACGGAGTTGGATGTATTCTATAAAGTCTGAACAAAAGTTCATTTAGGCTGTTTGCGATTAGTTCAGTACTCGTGTTTCCAGAACCCGCTCATGAACGATTTTTCTGCCGATATTTCATCCGTACTCCATATGGGAAGTTAACTTTGCCATGTACCTCATCCTTTTATTCAAGCACTTATCATGTAAAATTGCGAAATTTTATTTTGGAATTGAAGGTATGCAAAACTTACTATAATTTGATTTATCACAACTGCTAAAATCGTACACTGTACGTACTTGCAACTAGGACAGTGACATGAATAATTATTTATGAAGAGAAATTTCCTAGTTGCCAATCAAAATAAAATACCTCGTTAACGATTATAATGAAACGGAACATCAATTTTTTTCGTTTACTTTGTTTTCATTGGTAATAAGAGAATTTTTTTTTTTGCTTATTAGGCAATTTTTTCTACAAATTTTGGCTAGATTTTTTTTTTTTAATTTTGTTTATTAGGAAAACTGTTACGACCTAGTAGGCACAGCATTTCTTACGGAGGCTAATGAATACGTGCTGGGGCAACATAAAGCAAGCAAGCGAAGTAGTGGAAGAGAGAGAGAGAGAGAGAGAGAGAGAGAGAGAGAGAGACAGACAGATAGTTGCTTTAGTGTAGCTGTCCTTGAACGTGGCATATGCAACAAGATGTTGGGTCATTGGCAGTCTGTCGCCGAGCAAAAGTAGACAATTTCTACGTGTGATGAATTCTCGCAATTGTATAAAGCTAACAGTATATAAATGTGATTGACTCAGGGTCTACCAAACTCGGCATCGCGTTATTAATACGAATTTTAACGTGAGCTACTACTCCCATATCAGCGCCAACTTAACTGAGCACATGCCAGACATTGCGTCAGTTAATTAGCATTTATAGTTTCCGGCGGAGATGATTCTCGAACGTTGATAGAAAAATTTCTTGCTAAATTAACAGCGAAAGGCTTGTACAAAATTGCCACGCACGTACTTGGATTCAAACCCGGAACTCGTGTTTGACAATCTCGTAGACTATGTCAGCCGTGGAGGTGTGAGTTCCGAGCAAGATATCATACCTGAGGTGTCTTTCAAAGAGCAAGCTGTGTGAAACCTTTGCCTGGTGTCTCATAACTAGGGATAGGAAAAATTCGCGGGGGGGTTCAGTGGCCTGTAGGCCAGACTCCACAGTCATGTATATACTCAAGCCTCAGATGTTTGTTCATTGGCTGCTGCCTCTGAGAGTAGCCAGTGATACTTCACACCCGGCAGCACGGCACTCGCTACTTGTTTCCTTGCAAGTCTGCTATTGGCTCAGAGTTGTCCAGGGCGTGTCTAATAAACTGCGATCCAACTAGAGAGTCAACTTTAATGTACACGTGTTCGACGTCTATCTTGTCCTTAAATGAACTCGCGAAATGTTCCCATCCCTACTTACAACTCATGACCGGCGATTCTTCTCTGGCTAGAGGGTCGTGCGTATTATGGCGTGCGGCGGGTAAAACGTCAGATCGTGAAATGCTAGACATCGCCTTGGATTACCCACGAGCACTCGCGTCCGCATGCTTGCACGAACACGCGCCGGTTTAAAGTACGCACGAACCGCTTGTCCGCAAAAACACGCTCGTTGTCTCCGTACAAGAGCGTATTTTTTCGCGTGCCATTGCGAGAATCGCAGCGAAGGGAGGGCTATATAAATGCCACTCTCACAATAACAAATTAAAGAAAGGAAACAAGCACATATAGTGGACGGGCCGAAACTACAAGTTTCCAATTGCTATCGATTTATTTGTGTACTCGACTATGCGACATCGATACGACTCCTTAACCGCGATATTCTCTCGTATTCATATTTATATATAGAATTGTGTGTAATTCTTTTCGTTCCCCCCCCCCCCCCAGAATATGTTTTATTCCTCTTTCTCCCTCTCCCTATAATTCTCAACTTAATTATAACTCTTGTCGCAATAAATCGGAATTCCATAACTTATACTTCCACGATACTCACAAACCAATGCGCAACCCATTCTCATTCAACAAAATATGAGAAATTTACACATTGTACGTAACACAAGCTCACACGAAAAAAAAAAAAAAAACACGTGGTTGCTGCGAGTACGCGCTCGGCAGCCATTAAAATAATTTCTTGCTGTTGCCACCATAGACTAACGATTAGGTAGACCGATTATTCGTCTTCTGCGCATGTACCCAACACTGACCTATGCCAATCCTACTTAACTGTCAAAGTCGCATGGCCAACAGTGATGGACGTGTTTGTTTATATTTTAATATTTGAACGGCAAGCACTATTATATTAATAGTCTATATAATCTATAATGCTATAATCTCATAGCATTTGTTTACAAATCAGTTTTCTAACCTAAAATCCTCGCTACACGTGTTGGCAGAAAAGCAGTTCAATGTCGGGACACGGAGATTGGTTGTGCGCAGACAGCGAGATCGGTCTACTATGGTTGTCACGGTCATAAAGAACGCAGTAGTACTGCGATCTGTTTGAATCATAGACTAAAGATGAGATAGACCGATCTCGCTAGCAGCGCACAACCAATCTCCGTGTCTCAACACTGAACTGCTTTTCTGCCAACACGTCTAGCGAAAATGGCATGGTTTGGATTCTAGGTTATAAAACTGATTTGTAAACAGATGTTTTGAGGTGTTTGTATATAGCTCTTCTAACCACCTTGTAGAGAAGCTTGTTTAGATTAAGATTGGTGAATGTATTTTGTACACATAACAGTGCTTGTCATTTAAAAATTAAGATATAAACGAACACTTTCATCACTGTTGACCATGTGAGTATGACGTTTGTTTTCTTTTGAGGTAGGTCACTGTTGGGTATATGCACAGAAGACGAATAAGAGGTCTTTCTCATCTTTAGTCTATGGTTTGAACGGGCCTGGAACTGCTTCGAGAGGAAAGTAACAGATATCTCTACATAGGAGCATGTTTGCCCGATTGGGCGATTTGTCGCCATTTGGGCTACTTCAAGGCAAAAATCTGCGACCAAAAATTACGAAAATGCGACTGTCGCAATTTGGGCGATTTTTGTAATGAATTTGCGATATTCGGGCTACTTGGAACGATGGTATTGGTATATTTTTTGTTGCGAACAAAATAATTAATTCACGTAAGTAAGGTCAGTTTTTAAACGGCAACCACTGTGATTACAATTGAAGTGGGACTCCAGCGCGGATACGTTATTCGTTCGGCTGTCAAGATCTCTCTCTGTTAAGATCCGTCCAAATCTCGTCACGCGTTCTTGTTACTTGCTGCGGACAATGAATAGGCGAATAGGATATCACACGAATGTTTATCCCTTTGACATATTTTATTTTTAAATTTTGTGTAGGCCTATATATATATATATATATATATATATATATATATATATATATATATATATATATATATATATATATATATATATAAATTTTGAACGATTCGTGCTTGATGCAAATAAAATATTACATGAAAAATTTACAAGCTATTAAAATAATGCACTTAATATAAAGTGTATACAGATTGGGTGACAAAAGATTGGCCATTTAGGCGACTTCAACAAAGAGAATCTGGCAACCCTGTTTAAGAGGCACCCCCATGACGAGTTCGTGTATCTGTCTCCACTGTCTGTCCCTTCGCACTCCGAATATTGGTAGCTGGGATGGCCTCTTATGTCCGAGCATATGGGCGAGAATGATCGTCTTTTGACGGATTAACTAACACATGCTTGACAGACACCAAGAAACAGCCCCGCTTTTCGACGGACACCGCAAGCGCGACGTCGGGGTGAAGGGGGCAGTTGAAAGACCGCTTTCACGAAACGATGGGAACTACAGGGCGAAGTCCTTTAAAAGAGGCCCCGTGGGACATGTGTGTAACGGAGCGAGGGAATGACGAAATACAGTCCAGTGTGACAACGAAAAATACTTATAGAGTAGGCGCTGGAAGTGGCCGCCATTGACCTCGAGGCAGGTGTGCAGACGACACCAGAAGCTATGAAAGGCATGGGCGTGGACATGCTGCGGGATGGCATCGATAGCTGTGATGATGTTGGTTGGGAGTTCTTCGAGTGTGTTCTGGTTGCTGCTGTAGACCTGTCCCTCTAGAGCGCCCCACAAGAAGGAACCACAGACGGATACATCTGGAGAAAGAGGTGGCATAGATTGGTTTGTGCCGCTGCTGATGACACGATCAGGCTGGAACATCGACTCAATGCGCTCCATCCTGCTCATCCTCCGTCAGTTGTTCCGAAAAAACAATGAAAATTCGTTCGATGTAACGAACCGAGTTCACAGTTTCATGGAAGAACACGGGGATGATGCGGCGTGATGACGCGGCGCACCAGACACCGAGTTTTCTGACGATGCTATGGAGCTTCCGTCAACGTGTGTGGATTGTCACCTGGCCA
Organism: Dryococelus australis; assembly: GCA_029891345.1. Classification (NCBI taxonomy): domain Eukaryota; kingdom Metazoa; phylum Arthropoda; class Insecta; order Phasmatodea; family Phasmatidae; genus Dryococelus; species Dryococelus australis. The sequence goes on along the minus strand of CM057007.1, from coordinate 23,121,438 downwards.
ATGGGGCATGTACTGGGAGTTCACGTACCCTGACGGATGGAACCATGCTTCGTAAGAAAATAATACGTATCCATCCTGCAACAGCTCCGGAGCAATATTGGACAGAAACCGCTCCCAGAACTGTACTCGAGCTGCCTTGTCCACTTCTGCACTGTTAATAATGTCCGTATATTTACGGAATGTTTTACGGAATGTAGAGCGTATATACGGAAAGGCAATCCGTAATGACGAAAAACTGAATAAAGTCCGTGAATACAAAATACGGAAAGTCTCCGTATTCCCTTTGGCTTCGAGTTACTGGGACGAACAATGCCGATTCTACACGAAGCTTTCTTCGCCACTGTAACAAGGAAATTATCGTTTCTGCGGCAGTTGAGGTTATCCACGCGACTATGACATATTCTTTCAAACATAAAAAAAATAGTATCAGGCGTCTGTAACATTTGGCAACACAAAAAATTCACTTAATTCAATAGAAACTGAGTTTTTGCTTTTGTCATTGAATAGAAATATGACAGTTATACTACAATTTCCAAGGAAGAGTTATAGATGAATGGATAGAGCCGAGGCCTGGCAATTCTTTGACTTGGGTTCAAACTTCGCTTACGTACAAGTTTTTTTTAACTTTTTCAATATTATTTTTATATACACCCTCATAACAAAAATTAAAAAACGTTTTCACTATCCCTTTTTATTTTAAACGGAAAGTACATAAAACGAACATGGAAATTAACGGAGAGGTCCCGTGAAATTTACGGAAAGTCCGTTTCTGAAAATCAATGTGACCGTTATTTTACGGAGGGCACTTCTGGATAAATTTTTACCAGCACTTTCCCGTAAAACGAAGGAATTTTTTTTTTTTTTTTTTACAGTTGAGCACCTCGCTCTATATTTCGTTGTCACACTGGGCTGTATTTCGTCCATTCCCTCGCTCCGTCACACGCATGTCCCTCGGGGCTTCTTTTAAAGGACTCGCCCCGTACAAGCAAGGAAGCTCAATAAAAGTTACCTACTCTCCTGCCCATTTCCCATGGGGATGGCCTCGCCGCTCTCGCGCCTCCAGGTGATGGTCGGGGGTGGCGACCCCGTTGCCGCGCACCTCAAGGTCACGTTGGTGCCCTCCCGCACCACCATATCCGTGCTTGTGGGGTAGTCGAGGATGTCCGGTGGCACTGCAACACCATGACACAGAACACCTCAAGAGCACTTGCAGAGGAGAATATTGCGTGATAAAGAATGTTCACGATAAAGTTTTGTGTCATTGTTTTGTTTATTTTTCTTTTAAAAAAAAATTAAGTGTTATGTTTTACTATGCAAAGATGATAATACCTTAACCTCGCCACAAAAAATAAGGACGTATTATTATTATTATATATTATTATTACTTTTGAAATCAGCTTTAGAAAAAAGTCACTGCCCCTACCTGCATATAGTTTAAAGGGCGCACTGAGTGAAATACGCCCAGTAAAGTTGGTAACGATGGATGGAAAGTAGTTCCATACGTTAACGTCGAATAAAAAGTGTTAGGTAACCATTCGTGATCATTTACAATTATTTCTATAGCGTTCGATTGTTTTTAACGCCACAATGTACAAAAATTAGCAGATTTATAAAATGTTAATTTTTCTAATAATTTCACAGTTTCACTTGACCAGCGAATGAATAAGTGACGAAGCCCATTTGAATGTTAATTTTACATAAGGTGGAAGAATACACAACGTGCATACATTTATATCTTAAGCAGGTCTTTTAAAAGTGCTCATTTTACCGTGAACAGTATATAGAGCACTTCCTGATCCCCGTAAACGGTAGAAAACCAACGGCCACAAATGGAAAACTGCAACCAAATGTACCACATACACAACCCTATTAACAAGTATTACATGCGCAGCCAAAATTGTAAGGAAAGTACGCGTTATATGGCATCAGAATGGAGAATAAATATATCGTTTTTTCACGCCCAGTGTTTAAAAAGCCTTTCACCAATAAAGTAATTGTACAGGCTGTTCACGGTAAAGTGAGCACTTTTGAAGCCCTAGTTACTTCTTCCTTTCAGTCATTTTTCATTCTCCAACTGCCTGTTTAAATTAATATTAACGAGTACGTAATAAACACAGTGTATATATTCCACAGCACTCTAAATTGAACGTCTAAGGCTAAAATAAAATATATTTATTGACTATTCTTCCAAATTAGAGGACTTTAAATAGTGCTCACTTTAAAGTAAATTGCCTATACCAATGAGGGAAAGCGAAATAATAAAACTGAAGTAAATATTTAATAACATAAAATGTTTAATGTTTTAAACCCTAATTTAAGTCCATTTCTAACGGTGGATGGTTCATAAATTGCAATTTGCAAGAAAACCTTCGATTGTAGGTTATGCACTCTTATGTAGACACTTTTGAAGAACTCGCCAAATCTTTCTTTTCAGCCAATTTCTATCTTTCTGGCACATTTTGATATAAAAATTGTTACGTGTTACAAACTGTGTACATTTTACCACTCTCAAAAGTTTACGTATGAGGCTGCAGTAAAATATATTTATTAGTGGTTGATATCTGTTGGCAGGGCCTTAAAAAGTGCTCACTTTACCGTGAAGAGCCTATAGTAAGGTAGTGAAAAAAATTATATAGCTATATGTAAGAAAATATCAACATTTATGTTAAAATAAATAGTTAGTAATTGATATTTATGCGTCTATTTTAGTTATTGAAATAATAATTTCAGGGTCCGAAGTGCATTAAATATTAGCAATAATTGTTAACAATATTACTACATACAGCTAGATTTATTATTATTTATTCTAGTTTTGTTTGATGATGTTTGTTTTGCCAAATCCGCTTTCTAAAGCATCCAGAATGGATTTACGCATTATTTTGATTAAAATATGCTTTTGTTAATTGACATTTTGACCATTTCATTTAGTAAACTATAGCAAAATATTTTACGGCATTCTTTGTTCATACGTAAAAATAATCGTACTTTATTGAGGATTTTGGACATATCTGTACTACTTCAAAATTAGTTCTGCATGTTTTTAGTTTAATTCTTTTTAATGAAGTTTTGTGGAGTAAAATTAAGTGTATTATTTTTCTTCTAAATATCATAAACATAAAAAGTTCCTGGAGTACAAATCAGTCTCCCGCATGAATAACTAACTCATTTAAATAATTTTTTGTATTGTCGTCAAATTCCTCTCTTCAAGAAATCAAAGCTTCGAGTAGGTTTGTGGTAAATAGAACTTTTTTGAAAACCAATTTTTTCTTTATAGATTACGTCCATTTTCTACAATTCCATGGCCAAATTTAAAAATTAACATTGTTGTCGATTGCAATTATTCATAAGCTGATTAAATGGATCATCTAAAAATTTTATAAACGATTTTGGGTATTCGTGCTTTGATTAGCGCCTTTAAAAGAAACCTGATTAAGTTCAACCAAATTTAAGCATTTTATTTTTATTGTGAAGGTAAGGCGTAATATTATTTTTCCAGTTATATTGCAGACATCACTAGAAAAAACTTTAAACAATATTTATATTAGGGGCAAAAGTACGTGTTAAATGGTGACAGAACGATATGTATCGTCAACTGATATCGATATTTGTAGCTGGGGCTATAAGCATACACTCTGCCCTAATAATTAATATATGCCTCTTTTAGTCGATTTATTTTTGGTAACGTTGTTCCGAAATATATATCCTGAAACTTGAACAATATACAGAAGAAATACTTTAGTGCACGTTGCCTTATACAGTTCTAATAATCTTTAAAAGAATATATATTTACAGTCACAAAATAAATGTAATATTTTATGAGGATGGTTTATAGGCAAACACTGTACGCATTTCCCTTAGAACGTTTGAAAGGCACATTCAGAAGAAGAAAAACTTCAGTGTATGAAAATCTAGCATTACCATGTAACTTCTTACTCTATTTATGCGCTAACCTAGTGCATATGTGTAATTAATAGGAACTTTAACACGTTATTAGGATGCTAATCTGTATCTACACAAAAACACACTTAAAATACAATTTTTCCGTTAACCACAGATTAAGTCATATCGCTTCAAATGAAGCGATAAAACAGGGAAATGCTTTGTCCTCGCCCACTGTCCAATTTATTGAAAAGTCGATCAGTTTTATTGCTTGGGCACGGGCAACATTTGATCAAAAGTTTATTTGGAATGTTTTTAATGGGCGTCGAACTAACTAGAAAGCGTCCTGTTGCCCGGCGAGAAAGCTGATACAGTGACAGTTTAAGTCCACTACGTGGCAAAACTCAGTTGCTGAGCGCCACGTCTGTATCCCGAACCCAGCGCAGAGGAATAAGTGACATCTCTCACTTTCCCCTGCTCCAACGGGTGACTAGATTACCTTGTCATCCTTACTCGAAAGTGGCCCTATTCGCCTGGAAACCCGATGCCGTTTTGGCTTCAGTGTTTGAATTGTCGCCTATCAATCAGGCGTTCGTAGTTCCGTGTAACACACCTGCTGACATTCTCGTTAAACTGTTTTATTTCAAACGTATTTTCATACGACTCCTCGTGACAACAGTTCAGTTCATTGCAGTTTATTTCTTATCATCTGTAAACTGTTGATAATGTGAATAATGTTGTCCATTGAATAGACACAAAGGAACATATTCTTTTAGGCATATTCGTGGGAGAGTGGATTATAAAGATAAGGAAACCGACCGTTAGACTTAATGAAGTCCTTTAATTACAGGTGTGAGATATGTACCTATACACACAACTACACAGAGAATAGAATAACCACGTGTGCAACATGGTAGAAATTCAATAGCAATGAAACAGATTAGTATAGGAATTTCATAATATTTGTAAATATCCATTTCTGTAAATTCTGTAATGGAACGCTGGGAGCAATACCAATAGTTAATACGGTGGTTAATAGTACATTTTAGTTCTATATCCGAACACCTACATATATAAAACTGCAGTTGTGTTTGAAATGGTGGCTATGGAAGTTGCTTTATTTTATTATCTTTTTAATGCATATCAGAAGGAAATTTTGTGGGACGAGTAAAAAATCTACTGTAAAAGGATGTGTTTTGTTTCAGTGGTAGTGGGCGGAGGGCGGATTTAACGAAGTTGATAGCTGCCCATGAACTAGCATTATATCTCGCGTCTTTGGGGAAAATTATCCCACTGGTGACGATAAGAGCAGGTCAGCTGAAACACAGTAGACGCTGTTTACGCTCACTGAAGAGGAATAGATGTTATTGAATGTAATGGCGAATACTGGAGGAATATGGCTAATAAACCTCTAATCTGATAATAAGAGACATCTTTCGTTTTTTTTTTATCGCTTTAAAAGTGGGAGTGTTTCCTTGAATTCTGATAGGTAGTATTAAGTCACTTACGCATACAAAGTAAAAGGTAAGAGGGCCTATTCTTACTAACTAAACTACATAATTCTGTAGGATTAACTCTATCTTGGCCACATATGTCAAATTGTAACGTTTGGTTAGCGGATGTATTTCAGTGGTATGTGAAATGGAGAAGCAGGCCAGAAATATATTTTCACTTAATAAGTCGTTGCTTTTGTCAAATTTATCACTCAGTTTCTTCATCGGATACGGATTGGAGGAATTTGCTGGTGATTCTAGAATCTTAAATTGTGAGAGAAATTGTCTCTGATACACCTTTTTCCAGTGGACAATACAGATGTACTTCTTACGTTAAAAAGTATGACTTCATCAAATACAGCGTAATATGCATTACTATGAATGATGTAAAGGAAGATCAGGTGCTAAGAAGAAGAAGAACAAAAGTGCTAACAAATGTATGAAACATAAAAAGAGCAAAGCTATTTAAAAAAAAAAGTAAATATTTGTTTTCAAGATGTAGTATAATACTTATATTCACATGAATTAAGAAAAATCTATCACTTATATATATGTATATATATATACTTTATGGGCTGCTCACAGAGTAAAATGAACACTTTTTAGGCCCTAGTTACATTTACGTTTTGGACATTTCTTATCCTTTAACCACCCTTTGAAAAAAAAATTGCCATGTAAGTAATAAACACAGTGTATGTATCACACCGCACTCAGAAGTTACCGGTTAATTTTACAATAGTACATATTTTTTTACTATTATTCCAAATGAGACGGCATTCGGAAGTTCTCACTTTGCCGTGAAAAAACATATACTCTCACAAACACTCAAAACTTATTTGGAAATCAATTAAAAACTACAAAGTATTTAAAACAGAATCATGTAAATATCCGTACTTTCAAAAATGGTTTTAATATAAGAATAGAGTGTCGAAAATGTATGAGGTATTTTTTAAGTAATTGATATTTCTGGATTATTTTACTCTATAACATCGAATAAATAATATGAATATCATCCGTAAACCAAAATAGTACGTACCATACTCCAAAAGCAGTAGGGAGCGTAAGTATTATTATAAAGAGAAAACATTTCTGTAATTAACTATCAAGACTCTTTTCATAGAAAGCGAAACCGTTCTCTTTTTTTTTTCTTTCCAAAAAATGAAAATTTTTTTTCTGGTTATATGACTGTATGTTTATAGTAGAACATTTGTACATTTCTGTTAACTAACATATCACCTTAGGGAGCAAATTTTAATGTTCATGCTAAAATTGTCGGAAAGTAAAGTTTAATTTCACAGTACATAAAAACTTTTGCTTCTTTATTTATTTTGTATAGATAGTTTTCCAAGGACGGTGTAATACCGCCGTTGCCTGAAATGAGTAATAATTTTGTTTAGAAATAAATATATAAAATATGCACGATAGAACACGGCAACACAAGTATTAGCATAATTGTTTGCATTTCGTATTTCCTTACCGCGAGTGCATATTATTCACGTTAAATTCATAGCCTAAAATTACCATCGACGTGCTGCAACTGGCAGTAGAGACCCAAATTTCCCGATGACAACACGGGGGGAAAAAAAAAAAATTTTTTTTTCCCACACCGCCGACGCCACGCATTTTACCGTCCCGTTTTCCCATTTGGAGTCAACGCATTGCGGGTTTAAATCCTTGATTAATCTCTCCCGATATAATTTATAACTTTTCCCTTCCTTTCGCAGCCGTATCCAACACATTTGCTTTCATTTAATTTTTCCTCCCTCGGCCAGCGAATTTATTTCCACATCTGCTCGAATAAAAGGAAGGACGATCACCTGACACTGTGTAATCCCTCTACTCTTGCGAACGGGTGGGGGGGGAGGGGGGGAAGCGACCATCCTCCTGCGATCGCGGACAAGCACGTATTACGAATGTGTCTAAGGCCTCCACCGTTCGTCCTTTTGTCCCCGGGCCCGTCGGAGATTATTTAAACAGCGCAGTGGATTAGCACGAGGACAAAAATATATCGCCGAGGAGGAGGGGTGATATATACATGTATATGTAAAAAGAGCACCCGCAGGACGAACAAGCGCGCGAGATAGAGAAGTTTACTCGTAATATCCCCCTCTTTAAACTAGACTAGTGTTAAATGGGGCTGGAGAAGTGGTGTTAGGTAATGCGATAGTAGCTATTTTACATATATTTGCATGTTATAACCCCGTCATACAAGGGCGGCTGGTGCTCCAGGTTTGGGCACTAGGGTGACGGGAAGAGGAGAGGGCTGAGGAAGGGGTGCTCGAAGGGTTGGGTCGCAATGTCGAAGCAGACCACGCATGACTCCGAGCACTTAGTCCCCCCCCCCCCCCTCCAACCACTGTTCCCTCAACGTACCCCCTCCAACCCCCTGTACACTCAACGTACCCCCTCAGCCACCCTGCAACCCAAACAGTTGGAGGGTGGAAAACTACGTGCGCTGCGGGTAACACTGGCATATATACACCTTGTGCTCTTTATCCCCCCCCCCCCCCCGGGTGCTTCTAGAGGCCAGGTAAAAATTTGCTTATACACGCATCTACATTCGTAATATATTTTTAAAAAAAATATCTCTAAAAAGCATGTGAAATATTAAATGCGCAGGTAATGAAACATCCTCAAGTACTTGTATCGACCCAAATTAAAAAATAGTATATTTTATGTTGCGTTTGAACGCTTCCTTAACGAATGTCAAAAGATTACCCCAGTTCAAGATATACAATCTCCTTCAATTTACAAACCAGCATTTGACACACGGAATGCTGTGCCTTGCGCCGTCGTTCGCCGTAAGCAGCGAAGTTCGTAATTAATTATTTTATAGTAAACATTTATAGGACGATAAGGGCTTACTCGGGTATTTCTATAATATCTCAAATATCAACTATTTTTGTAGCTGCTCGAGATAATTAACAAAATGTTACTTCTCAGACATCTTCCTCTACTAGTCGACCTACGTAAATAAGAAATTACATTTCTATTTTCTCGAAATGCTGTACTAAATTTGCCGTTTAAATGTTAAGTCTCTGTTTTTCGAGCTATTCAGTTCATCATCAGTGAGCTTGTTTGGTCACGTGCCAGTATACTTGATGTAAACTGAAAAGTTAGTGGATTTAATTATATTTTATTTCGACCAGTCAATTCACGCCGGTTTCATACTAATAAGCTAATATGAAGTGAGGAGGAAGTAACCTATGTTCTATAAAATATGAACGCGTGTATACCTGATGCAGGATTCGAACCCGGCACTTGACGGAAATCTTAACATCCTGAGCCGTGGAAGCTTCGCTCGTGATACTGAAACGAACTGAACGTAATTGAGGTTGTTTATCCCTTAAAATGTTTCCTTTCTACTTTAGAAAAAAAATACTATTAATTTTCTTCTGTCAGTTTCCCGCCCATCTTAATTAGTCAGTATCATCTGGAAACAAAGGGAAAAATAATACTACATTTAACTAAAAACGGTGTAAAGAAGTTCTCAAGTTTGTTAAACAAAATAATTGTAATATTGACGCTACTTGTGTCTGGTGTGGAATTAGAATGACTGATTTTTGTAACCATTCCAAATAAACCATCAATATTAATGAACGTGATACAAAGGAAGACGAGAACTTAAAATCCGAAGATATTTCAGTCATTGTTCTATACACTGCACTCAAAAAGTATTTTTTGTTACTAAACCACTTTTACTCTCACAAACAATATCCTGGAGAAGAGTGCAAAAAAAAAATGTACACGTGTAATCGCCGGACACTTGCGGAAGAGACATTAAAAATGAAAAACTTTGTCAGAGTTAACTTTTGTTGGTCTCTTCTCTTCTTTTTTATTTATGTACATATTTTTACTATCTACGGCATCCAACGATTTTGCTTAATCCTATCCGAATAAACACCACGATGCAGTTTCAAACTGCTTTTACGTTACTTCAGAATGTGCGAGTTTTTCTGAACATCTAGCACTGAAAAATTGGGTCTGTACATTTTTAAAGATTGTCCTGAACTAAAAATCATTTCCAGGCTATACCCAACTACTCTGGTTTGTTTTCTCAATTTCCGTATTTCACCAAGACGTTTCCTGTTGAATGAAAAAAAAGAAACTGTTTCACAGCCAAGATTTCTATATCAGGCAATTGGAAATAATTCAAAGAAAATCAAGAAAACGTAAATGTTCTTAATTATATACGTCACTTCATCACATGTAACTGAAATAACACAGATACAGGTGATTCGTTTGCAATTAGAATTAAAGGAGTGGGGAGAAAATATGTGGAAATCGTACGGAGGAGAGAATTAATAGGCCTAAGTACCGAGAATTGCTACTCCAAAAGCCGGAATCTCGTTTTCCGCACTTTCGAGATCTTCAATTCCGTGGTGGAAGATTCCTAATTTTGAATGTGAAAATCGACAGCTTTCGATATCGGCCTGTTTCAACATGCGCAACTTACTAAATGCGCAATTTCGCACCTTATAGGCTGTTCGCGGTAAAATGAGCATTTCTGAAAGCCCTGCATAAGATCTACTTGTATGCACGTCGTGTATTCTTCCGCCTTATGTAAAATCAACGTTACCACGGGCCTCATCACTTTATTCATGCGTCGGTCAAGTGAAACTGTGAAATTATTATAAAAAGGAAATTTCACAAATCTGCTCATTTTTACACTTCGATGCACTAGAAAAAGAAACAAAAAGCGAAATGAATAATTTAAGTCCTTATAAATGGTCACCTAACAGTTTTTATTCGACGTTAAGATATGGAAATACTTCCCCTCCATCATTACTAATTTTACTGGGTGAATGTCACTCAGTGCCTCAGTTAAAAAATATACACCCAGAGGCGGTGACTTTTTTCTAAGGTTAATTTTAAAAAATGCTCACTTTATCATTAACAGCCTTTAAATATCTGCAATTCCAAGCCGTAAGTTCTGCAGTTTAGAATTACGATTTCGGAGTTCCGACTTCTGCAAATATAAAACCCGAGTTCTTTACTCTTAATTATTAAGTTGTGGCCTAGGCGAAGCCTCATAGTGGCACTGTGAATAACAGTGACGTATAAAAAGATATATGTGTCACTGTGTAGACGTACAACATTAATGAAATAATTTTTTTTGACGAATCCTGCCTGTTTGTATGCAGTTTGTTGCACGTCAGCGAAAATTTTAGAATTTCTAGCGACAGAAAATTCATTTAAAACGCAAAATTTACACTTTCTACGTTCGGCGAAAATTTTGAGTAGCGACAAGTGAAGTGGAACATGCTATCGTGGGTTATGCTTCCCTTTCGCAATGTACAATATTTTATTTTACTGTTGGTTAATAACAAGCTTTGTTTAAATGTGTCGCCGCTCTGTCATATTCACTCGTAAGGCCTACACAAGTGGATGGAGTTAAAATGTTTAGTATCGCTCGTTCGCGCACTTCATGCTAAAGGTTTTTCATCTGCGTGGCATTTCTTTCGTCGAACGATAGGTGATGATCAGATTATAAACATTTCTGATGCACGCGAGAGCCTACTTAAAATTCGTTTTCGTCCAAACGGCCTTGAACGTGTTACCTACGCTCCTTTTCGAATCATTCTCTTCTCAGTGGCATTCCTCTCCGAATGTTTCCTTTTACTTCACCCATTCTGATTACTAATCCTTGCGCCATACACAACAAGTGTTAAGTATACATTACTACACCGAATGTGAGGTGTGTTTCGACATGAAGTCGCACTCGAAATCTGAACCAGTGAAAATTTCACTTTCTCAACCTGTCGAACGTATCTGGCTGATGAATCAGTCACTTCAGTGAAATTAACTGATGAACCAGTGAAGAAATGCCATTATTTCCTTCCCTGATTGATTCAGTGGCATTCCCGCTGATTCGTCAGAAATTTTTTTCACTGTTTAATCAGTGGTTTATTTTTGACTGATGCATCAGTTAAACATCTCAGCTACTTCATCTACGTCTCTAGTTATTTTTGACTGATGTATCAGTGAAACTGCGTGTAAAAATGGCCGTCAAACATTGTTTAAAAATGGCCGTTCAATGAAGCATAGCACCTAACAAGGAATAAACGAATAAAACTACGCAATGTGACCTTTCATTCCGTTTTTACGTCTTTCATCTCGATTCCTTGTAATCGCCACAGCGCTCTGTTTGAAGGTTTAAACTGCACTTAATGGGGCGAATAGAGTGCACTCACATATATTATTCGTTTTAACAATCCTAACGGTACCAAACAAACCATACACGAAAAGTGTGAGCATACAACTTCAAACTACACGATTTCGCAGCGATAATATAACACATATATTCCCCCCCCCCCCTCCCTCAAATTCAATGTGGCGTTGTAGTGGGGATTGTAAGGTAACAGCCCAAAGTCGAAAGTCACGCGAGTTCAGCCCCGGTCACCTGCGGAGTTTATATTCCTTTTTTTTAAATTACGGTAAATTGCACAATATAAATAGTAAACTATCGTAAATATATGTTTCTTTCGCGTAATTATTTGGCCGCATTCAATAAAAGCAGTATTTAATTCGCCACTGCAGTCGGCCGTCACTTATTCAATCAGTGAAATTGTTTCACGCCACTAATTCAATCTGTGAAATTTTTTTCAATCAAACAATAAGTGGATTTTCCACTGATTCGAATTTAGAGCGCAGAGGACTACGGATGCGTAACGGCTAAAGAAAGATTATAACTACTAAATTTGTAGAAAGATTATAACTACTAAATTTGTAGAAAGATTATAACTACTAAATTTGTAGAAAGATTATAACTACTAAATTTGTACAAAGATTATAACTATTAAATTTGTAGAAAGATTATAACTACTAAATTTGTAGAAAGATTATAACTACTAAATTTGTAGAAAGATTATAACTACTAAATTTGTAGAAGGTAAGAAGTATTAACAGTAACAATCCTTTAATTTGCTTAATAGTATCTGTATATCTTAAATATTTCCTCTTGGTTCAATTCGCGTGTAAGTTATGGGATTATTTTCTGTATAATAGGTTGATCACGGTAAATCGAGAATTTTTGAGGCCCTAACTACTTTTATTTCCTACTAACCATTTTTCATCCTTCCACCACTTTTTGAAATAAATGTTACCATGTAAGAAATAAACACAGAACATATATTTAATCGGACTTGAAATTTAACGTCTGAGGCTGCCATTGAATGCATTCCAAATGAGAGGGCTTCAAAAAGTGCTCACTTTACCGTGAACAGCCTTTAGATAGCGGTTTTCATATTTGTTTAGAATTTAAGCCGAGATATAATCCACTTTCAAACATATAATTAAACTTCAGGCATAGATGCGGAGACTCGACAGCGCAAAAACGGCAAAAAGAAGTCCTTCACCCGACGATGTAAAGTTGACTTTCAATACACGTCAACGTTTAATTTTTCTGAACGTTCACAATATTCTAATGTATGACAAACTTGTTCTTCAAAAGTATTTTCAACTCTAGCGATTATTATAACTAGACGTGAAAATTTCTTTCGGTAAACGTAATGAAATAATGTTCATATTCAACACAAAAGTGCCTTCTGGCATTTGGCTAAAAAAAAGCACTGTAATTTAAAATATTAAAATAGCAAACAGCTTGTAAAAACAATGTCCATCTAACATCACTGCTACTAGATATTCATATTCCTACTCTATAAAGCATCTCAGCGAAACACTATTCAACTAGCTTAAGATATATTACCTTGTGTGTTACAGGAAAGTGTAAAATAAATCCGTTTACGTGGTACACAGGGGCTCTGCAATACATATACACGCATACACACAGTACGACATATTCTTAGATTTTGTATTTTTTTTTTTTTTCAAATACTGAAAGATGTTTATGAGGCGTCATTTGCTTAAAAATTGCGTTCTGTTGTTTTTACGTTAGCAAATATAAATGAAATAAAAATCAATCCTTTAGCAAACAACAAAATAAGAGCAGCAGTACAGTATTTCCTTTATTGTTTTAGATATACCAGCAAAAGTTGTTTTACAAAAATTCCGCGACAGAAAGATATAAATAATATATATTAGTGGATAATAACTTACGTAAATAAAATAAGTTGTAGAGAGAAAAACCTTGGAATAAAATTATTTTAGGTATCAAGGTAGTCTCAAAGAAAAATTTCTTAACCAATAATACATATTTTTAATACCTATCTGTCACAAAAATTCTGAAAAAATATTTCTCTTGTGTATATCTAAAACAATAAAGAAAATGCGGTGCTGAAACTTTTATTTTTAATTTTTTGTTAACGGTTTGGATTTTATTTACATTTACTTACATAAAAACAACGGAACATATTTTTTCCCCAAGCGAATTACGTCTGATATAACGTCTAACAGTATTTGACAAAAATATTCAACAAAGAATATACCGCACTGTATTTATGTGTGCGTGTATATTGCAGCTCCCTTATGTAGGCCTACCACCTAAACTGGGATTTATTTAACTCTTTACTGTTAAACAGAAGGTAATTAATATCTTTAAACTAGTTAAATAGCGTTTTGCTGGGATGCTTTATGTAGTAGGGACATTAATATCTAGTAGCTGTGACGTTAGATGAATTTTTTTATTTACAAGCTGTCTCCTAATTCCAATAGTACATTAGAGTGATATTTTTAGCCAATGCAAGAAAACACTTCTACAAATGTCTAATTACTCTTAGCGAACGAAATTTCCATGGTTGGTTGCAATAACGGCAAGAGTTGAAAATACTTTTTAAACATTATAATAAAGTTCAAATTAAGTAAACTTGAGCATGTACATGAAAGCGAACTTGGCATCTTCTGTTGAAGGACTTCTTTTTGCCGTTTTCGCCCTTTCATGCCTCCGCATTTATGTTGGCCTAAATTCTAAACAAAAATGAAAACCGCTATCTAATAAGAGAAATTAGGCGCATTACTTGCATGCGAATTGAACCAAGAACCAAGTGAAAATATTGATAACATGAGCGATCTAGAAAGCCTCGACCAAGTGTTTTGACATATATCACAGATTTCCCTCCATTTTCACAAACAACGAATTTTTTTTACACGTAATGAAATTTAAAATCAAACCAGAAAACTACCTACAGCTGAATCGTATTTCCCTGGGATGACTTATTTTAACACACCCGAGCAGCAGCGTCTTTGTTTTATGTAACACCACGTTACTAATGCACATTATAAACTTTTTGTTTCTGCAACAAAAGTGTTTTGTACATTCCAATAATGAGTCATCAACAGAGTCTACCACACACATTTTGAAAGAACATGCAATATTTGATTCGTGAAAACATGCGTTCAAAGTTATTAGAATAAAATTAGTACCTTGCTGGGGGAAAAAAAAAACTATTCTAAATGTTAATTATAATTTATTATATCTAATTATTTTCAGGAAAAAAATCAGTATGAATCATTTTTGTGTGGATTAATATCTGACACTTTCAGACTGAATATACCCGCATGAATGCCCATTCAACAATTTCGTTCCTGTAAATATATCTCTGTTTAGTTGCCAGTGCAATAACATTATTCACTAGTGCGTAAACTCTTTTTTTTTTCCCCCACGAAAATATTGAAATGAGTTCATTCCCAACGTTATCTTTCAAGGAGAAGTATTATGCAAATATTTTCCAGTGAATGGTATTTTTTTTTTAACGAAAATAATGTAAACGGAACACAAAAAATTTACTATCGAACGCCTTCGGGTGCTGTTTTACGTGAAGGATGAGAACACGTACCCGAGGATATCGCGTAATTAGAGCAAGATGGCAGACAAACAATCGTGTTTTTAACTTCCACGAAATTAGGCCGGATACGCCGAGTAGGCCGCAGGGCTTGGAATAAACCGAATTTTCGCCGGCTCTCCGAGGGGCATAAACTTTTCCCCGGGGATTTTCCTGAAAATTCTATTACTGCAAATGAACTGTATTCAGAGATATTTTTACTCTCCCCGGCCTCTTTCAAGGTTCGCATGCAGAGAGCTGGCGAGCAGATCAAAGTAGGAGGAAAAAAAAAAGGGGGGGGGGCGGTACGGACGTAAACCCGCTGCCAAAATCACGTTAGAACTTTCATCAATACCTCGCCTCTTTCGCTTTCCGCTAACCAGCCATCCCACTCCGTCGAGGTTTTTTATTTACGATATTTTAAGTACAATCCCCTCCACTCGTGGTCCAGCCCTCATTATGGGAAAGGTTCGTTCCTCTGTACGTCACTCAGCCGCAGCTCGGGGGGGGGGGATGTGGTGGTTTGGGGGGGGGGGGTTAATACCGAGCACTGCTTAGCAACCCTTCCTGACCACAGCCCACAAGCCACTGCGACGGGAAAACGCGAAGGGTCGTTCGCATTTTTTTCTTCATTTTGGAGTGGCCATTTTTTTTTCTTTCCTGAGTGTGTGTACCATATACCCAAGAGAATCACTACAACGTTATGTACACACTTTGTATGTATATCCAAACGCGACAGGCAATATTGGGGTGATTTTCCCTGTATTGAATTTTCTTGTACCGCTGAAAATACCTATTGTGCGAAATAATTTCGATAAATATAGTTTACTTTTATTAGTTGTTAGAGCAAACTGTGTAAATATTGTTACTTTCGAATGATCCTCTTATGTACCTGCTAGATAAAATTATTATTAATTTTTCAATTAACATATTTTTGTGTGATTTCTAAAGTGCATCACTGAACATCATATACAAAGTAACTCATCAGAGAGCCGATTGCTAAAAATATTTGTTTTGTCTGTCTCACAATATATTTTCAAAATATTTCGTCACAAGAATAAGTTCAAGTTCTTCGAAACAAATTAACTAGTCCGGTAAAATACTGGTTCCTTTTGGAATTTTTAAACTAATTTTTGAACTTAGTATCAAATTATTTTATATTTACTTTATAATGTCTTAGAAAATTACCTACGGAATTTAATCATTTTTAACCGCACTTCTATATCTCATGGTTTCCCATATCCAGATTGGCCAAATAAAGAAAGTTATATACACTGTAAAAAAATTTCTCGTAAATTTCCTGAACTGCTGTTGAAGTTTTTTACATATACAGGGTGCTTTAATAGTACTACGTGTCAGGCTAAATACATGGGAACGTTTAGCATCGCTACTATACAAAGCTGGAACCTCCCTACGCATTTGACTATTTACTGAGCAACTGTAGGAACGTTGACATGGATGTATGGGAAAATAATTTACTATCCGCGCTTTGCCACTGTATGTATACACTGATATGGCAAATTTACAACTAATTTCTTAGAGTGTATCTTAGTAATTATTGTCAAAACCATTTTTCTATCACGTGAATCCGTAACGAGTTGAGTGAGAAATTACCAAATTTTAATGTCGCATATTCTTCAAAATTTTAACAGCATTCAGAAGTATTCACGTGATCTGGAATCTACTGTCGTAAATATTAATATCTGGCTGAATAGTTGTGTGTAGCAATTGCCGTTTAATCAAGTCCCTCATAGTTTGTTTTATAATGAAAGGCCAATTTTTTTTTATAGTTACGTTTATCCGTCCCGCATCTGCACGTCAATTAACTAGAATATATTTCCTTAAACTTTATTGTGAAATATTTTACTTTTCGCTATGAGGACGCATTGTATAAAATGGTAATCACTAATTGTCATTAGCAATGTCTTCATGTTCAGCTTAAATCCAGAATTTGCCACTCATACAGACATGTATCAATGCTGGTGCGAATAAATTTCGTACAGAAATTTGTATTCTGCTGCATCCTCCAACATTTATTTTTTTGTAATCTTTGCCATAAAATCATCTTAAAAAGGGACGTCCTATCAAATAATGCGAGAAATTAAGAAATACTTGCATTATTTACCAAATGAAATCTACAAACAATACTGTTATTTTGTTCAGTGACGAATTTCAGAAGATCGTTTATTTGAACTTCCAGTCATCAAATGTTAAATAATGACAAGGAAATTAAAGACGTGTAGAACTGCTAGAGATTTCTGATTCGTCTCTGGTTGCGTGATTGACAGACGAACGAGAAACGTTACGATTTAGTGCAAGCAGCGTAAAACACCCGCCGCATAATTAATGAGAACCTGAATTTTTTTAACTTATAATTTATAGTTGACTAGTCACAGTGATTTTTTGCCACACAGTCCATCACATTATTATTATTAATATTATTATTATTATTTTAGCAGTTTTGCCATCCTAGCAAAATTACCGAACAAGTAGTGCTACGGCTCGTCACCTAAAATTGTCAGATTTCGACAGGTAAGGCATTTGTTTTTAATATGGCGGCGCTCGAGGCTGTTTCGTCCACAATTTCTTCTTCATTTATCATCACGCGGGAATCGAACCTTTTTACACCATACCTTGGGAAATATTCAGCCAATTCTGTCCGAATTCCGAGTACGTGTACTACTCTGATGTGCCACAAAAACAAAATCAATTACAGCAACTACGGAACTTACATCTTAAATTATGGCCTTTAAAAAGATTTTGGACATTCTGCTACATCAGCCAGACAAAAAGACACATTTCAAACATTCTTTCATACTGGCTGTACGTAACCGTCATATTAATTATTATTGGCATTAACCTCCTGCCATTTTATAATATTGCTCCATCTGGAATCTAAATATTCACTATTCAGAACAACTTGAATTAAATAAATGTAAAGGGTTCCTAGTTGTAATTGTGTTACAGAAACAGTAAGTGTACTTGAAACAAACTTAAATAAATGAAATTATTATTGCGTGTTCCAGTATCGCTGGCTAATTTTTTCTCGCCTGTCATGATGAAAAAAAGAGTAAAATAAAATATTGTAATTAATTGTATGCCAGTTAGCATTCAAACAAACCCCAAAATATTTTTCACGGATGCAAATAACGTTTACCACATAAGTAATTATATATAGGTAGCATCCTCTTTTCACAATGGCTTTCTTTTGTTAATAGTGTTGTATGCGATATATCTGGAAACTTAGTGTGCCCAGTAAACTACTTTTTTTTTTTGCTTTAAATGTACTAGGAAGTAATTTTATTTCAATTATCCATTTGGATTGTACTATCACAAATACAATTTTTTAAAACGGGACATTTATTTTTTCTTTTCGGAACTACTCGACCTGTCGCCATGAAATAGGATGTAAATGTTCTCCATCTTCGATATTGAAAATATAATTTCATTTACGCCATTGAAAACCTCAGCAAAGTTGCTGTGTAGCGGAATGTAGTTTAATTAGTTTATCGCCAACTACTTAACAAAACGTATGTTTTCTCTTAGGAATATTTTGTAAAACTGTTTAGATATTTAGTAATGACATTTTTGTATTTACGAGTCGAAATAATTTAACATCAAAGTGTTAGGTATGACATGGCTCGTATTAATTGTATCAGTCATCGCTGATATAATTGATACAACCCTGTTATCGGTTTATTGACACAAAACATTGAGAGCATATTATATGAAATCGTTCATTGGCACGATATTAAATTTGAAAACCCGAATAATTTGTTTAAAAAAATTTTTCCAAATAAAACGAATATGCTTAAAATATCTTAAATTTTGATTTATTTCGCCCGTTTTGGATTTATGATTTTATGTAAGCCGGTTTTTTTGCCATTTCCTCCATGAATTGACGTTTTAACGTTTAAACATTTATGATACATGTCTTTGGTTTCGTCCAGCCTTGCATGGGTTAGTTACATAATTGTAATCTGTCATTCACATAAGTCTACTAAACAACTCTCGCATTTAAGAGTACAATTGACAAAACAAACTATCGAAAATAACATAACCCTGCGTGATGTTTGTTTAACGTCCTGATATTTAATTTTGAAGGAAACTTAATTACCGAGACCTGTGCTCGGTTGCAAATCGCTTCAAGTCCATATAATGTCGACTTCCGTAAAACCAGTTCTTATCATAATCTAACCAGATTCGCCCACCATGTTGGATGTTGCGACAGCCAATGCCGACGGAAGGTCCCGAAGTTCTGAGCGGAATGTGGCAGGGAAAATTGTGGGAGGATGTGAGAGATAAAAAGAAGAAACAATTAAAAGGAGACGCGAGTAGAAGAAACACTGACGTTAAATGACGTAACGGAAATATTCTGCTTTGCTTTACAAAAACCAATTTAGCGCGAAAAAAGAGGTTAAAGGCTATTCACCATAAAGTGAGTACTTTTAAAACCAAACTTAGAAAAAAAGTCACTATCTCTGCCTGCATATATTTTATCGGGCGCACTGAGTGACATGAACCCAGTATAGTTGGTAACGATGGATTGAAAGTAGTTCCATAACTTCACATGAAATATAAAGTGTTAGGTAACTATTTATAATAACTCAAATTATTCATTTCGCATGCTGTTATTTTGTGCTTCAAAGTGTAAAAATTAACCAGATTTGTAATATATTTACTTTTCTAATAATTCCACAGTTTCACCTGATCTACGCATGAATCAAGTGATGAAGCCCATGGCAATGCTAATTTTACATAAGGTGGAAGAGTACATAATGTGCATGCAAGTATATCTTAAGCAGGGCTTTCAAAAGTGCTCATTTTACTGTGGACAGCCTATGCTTTACTGTATTTGGGGAGGAAAGTAAGGAGCCCATTTCCAGTTATAGCATTTACTCTAAATTCTTAGGTTTTTTCTTATTTGTTTTAACTAATTAACGTTGAACTTATAGTTACACAACTTAACCTTTAGGCCTACCTATTTATTTAACAACGGTAGCGTCATTTTCCTTTCTTCTACGCAAACGGAATATTAGTAATTTTAAGCTTGTACGATGGAATTTGAAAGCCCAAGTTAGAGAAAAATAATCAGCGTTTTCGTTGAACTCTGACGAAAAAATACTCAGAGAAACGCCAATAGCAGCTGGCCGTTATGGAATCAATAAACTTCCAGATGCCAGCCGTGCATAAAAATTCTCTCGGATTTTTATGTTGTTTACATATTTACAGTTGAATTATAGTTGTTAATTTTTTCGCCGTGGTCTTAAACCGTATTCTTTAATTGTGGTCTTTAAAACCACGTTGAGTTATTCTTTCTGAGCACGTGCTTCATATTATGCTTAGTCACATATTGCTTCTAAAAGGGATATGCAACGTTTTCTTCTAGCGTTTGCGGTGCAATGTTTATGTAATACTAGAGAAACTAGACTCCGTTGCCCTGTTCTAAGGGATTCGGGCCCAATGTGGATCCTGAGATACATTACCCAATTGTAGGGGTGTCCAGCCCGAGTCAATTTTGACCTACAAAGAAATTTTAGTTTGTTACTGAAAAGCATCCCTGCCAAATTTGATCCAGTTCCATTGAACGAGTTTATTTATATGATGCCATTTTAGGTTTTTTTTTTTTTTTTTTTGGGGGGGGGGGGAAGGTTCCGATGTAATATAATCAGTCACGACTTGCAATGAATATCATAATTGCAACGTACTATAGTCTATTCGGGGTTTCTTCGCACTTTTTTGAATCAAACCTTTTGAAGAAAAAATACACCCATATAAGACGTGTATAGTTGTGCTCTAAATATGTTAGGTATCACGATCTTTTTATACTTTATTAACATAAAAAAATTTTTTTGTTAAATTGAACTCTTACATAAATGTTATCTATAAATAACATTTAATCTATAACCAACATTAATAAAGAAAGAGAGAAAATAGGTTTGTTGGTAATACCTAGTAAGAAATACTTCTTATGCAAAATATAATTCCATTTAGTGCGCACGAATGCAGTGCGTTGGCCCTCCAAGTGTAATTTTCTAATTATTTTTTTTTGCACGAGGCGGAGGAATATCCTGGAAGTAGTACTTTAGCAGGGCTTCAGGAAAGTCGGAAGTAACCACGAACAGACAATTAATTGAGCTAAGCTAGGTAAATGCTGTTCACGATAAAGTGAGCACTTTAGAAATGAACCATAGAAAAAGACTTCACTGACCCTGCATCCATGTATTTTAACGGGCGCACTGAGTGACATTCGCCCAGTAAAGTTGGTAACGATGGATAGAAAGCAGTTCCATAGCTTAACGTCAAATAAAAAGTGTTTGATAACCATTTGTGATAACTGAAAATTATTTATTTCGCTTTCATTTTCTTTTGTACTTCGAAGTGTAAAGTATTTACTTTCTCAATAATTTCACAGTTTCATTTGACGGACGCATGAATAAAGTGACGAGTGCCATGGCAATGCTAATTTTACATAGGGCGGAGGAATACACACTGGATTTATAAGTAGATCTCAAGCAGGGCTTTCAAAAGTGCTAATTTTACCGTGAACATCCTATATATTGTTTTGCGGCACAAAATTGTGTTATCGTCTTCAGCCCATTTATTTTCAGGCTGTGGGTTTTGGAATGTTACCCGTATACAGCATCAGAGCGTAAATAACTTACATAAGCTAGTGAATCCAGTGTCATTGACAGATGTTTATTTTTGGGTGAGGAATTTCTTCATTTATAAAACAGAGCCTACAGAAATTTTTCGGTGACGAACAACAGCAAATGTAGACACCTATACTTTTTAGTTTGCCTACTCAATTGAACCCGAATTTTACTCTGCTGTTGCCGCGGTTACACGGGATGCAGAAAGAACTACTTCCTTCACGTTAAACAAGTTCAGCTATTGGAGAGGTTACATTACTCAAACGAGTTCAGATCGCAGTTGTTTCTCCTTCAAAGTGAACAGATTTCATAAGTAGTGGCTGCTTCGAAGTAAAGTTTTTATATATATATATATATATATATATATATATATATATATATATAGCTGAATTTGGCCGGAATTTATGTACTTGTTGAATTTACTTAAGTTTAAGATTGAATGCACTAATACCTACCCATTATGCCATTACAATAAAACTGTAGGATTCATAAGAATTAAAAAGATCAATAGTGATGAATTTTGGCGGCTATTATTATTATATATCATACATTTTAAGTTTCCTGTTTGTTGAGGTTAGAATTCCCATTAATTTCATTCTGCTTTGGGCGTGTAACCGTAAAAACACGTCACGTTTTTAAACTTTCTCAGACATGGCTATCGAATGTATTTAGCTGAATGTGTTTCACAGCACACGCGTAACCAAGGTTTATGTACCCAATTTCTCATTACGCTTACAACTAACTATATTTCCTTCTTGAATACTGCGTAACGATTGCGATGGCGAGAAGGGGCGGGGGTGTTATATGGTTTTGGACCCAGATTCCCCCTCCTTGTGTGATTCTTGCATTTCATAAAATTGCATATCTGTGGAAAGGACATGCTGCAAATACTAATATTACGTAGAGAGAAAAAAAACACTTCTCACTTCGCCCCTCATTCCCTTGGAATCTGCACGAGAAAAATTTTTATCACGATACACCAATTTCATAACTGGAATTGTAAAAAGTCTCAGCAGAAGAAGAGCGGAGAGAGTGTAAATGAACTAAATTTCTCGAAGTTGTTCCTCCTGCTTTTCTCGCAGAAATATTTGCGAAGCTTATTAACAAGATTCCACGTGCGAACTTGTTACACTTTTTCATTCCGCGCACAGTTGTTTCGGTAAAGGGAGAGGAGGTTGTAGCGGGGTGGGGGCAAAGGCGGGTTGATTGCGAAAACGAAGGAGGTTCTTGGAAACGCAGCCGGGAGTAGAATTCTTTCTCTTTTTTTTTTTCCCCCCTGGCTCCCACGGGGGTGAAAAAACCTTTCGTCCCTTTGTTTCTCTATGACTCGCAAGGCAGAAAGCAGCATCACGAGTGCTTGAGGTACAGCGTAAATGAGAACAATGAAGGGGGGGGGGGGGTGGGAAATAAGTTTGTCAAGAGGGGGAGGTGGACAGAAGGGAGGGGGGGGGGGGGGTGAAAGGGGTTGTTGGAATGTCGGTGCAGGAGATGAAGATGAGCTCTCCAGGAGTGAGGAAGTGTCGGCGCGGACTCCTCGCTGGAGAACTGGGACGATCTGGAGAAGGGCGCTCTTGGATTGCACTTCAGCTTCATTATCTCGGCAACTGGAGCTCACTTGCTTCTTTCGCCTTGCGTCATGGCGCATTGTCACCACACAATACCGCCCCCCCCCCCCACACAACCCCTCATCGTCGCCTTTTCAGAAACTTTGCCGAGGTTGTTTTCCGTCAACCATTTTTTTTTGCACTCGCACCTCCCACGCTACAGCCTGGTCGCAGTACCTCCACACTTTATTTTAATCAATCTTTAAAGCATCATCCCATGTATGAGATGCTTGGTTAAAGATCCTTCACGATAAAGTGAACACTTTTGAAATCAACCTTAGAAAAAAGTCACTATCCCTATTCGCATATATTTTAACGGGCGAACTGAGTAACATGCGCCCAGTAAAGTTCTCAACAATGGATGGAAAGTAGTTCCATATCTTAACGGCGAATAAAACGTGTCAGGCAACCATTTGTGATAACTTAAACGATTTCTTTCGCTTTATGTTTTTTTTTAATGCATCGAGGTATAAAAATGAGCAGATTTGCAGAACATTTTCTTTTATAATAGTTTCACAGTTACACTTGACCGAAGCATGAATAAAGTGACGAGGCCCATGGCAATGTTAATTTTGCGTAAGGTGGAAGAATACACAATGTGTGTACAAATGAATCTTAAGAAGAGCTTTCAAAAGTGCTCATTTTACCTTGAACAGCCTATAGTTCTCAAGTGTTAAATCGATTTTTTACGCATGCGTGACAATGTGGTACGTTGCCCCTTTGGGGTTGATTTTCCAGACCTAGGCCGTCTCTCAACTCAGAGAATAATCTTTTGAGAGATCACGCTTTCGCACCACCTGGCGAGAGCGCAGCTTCGCGCTCTCTCACGCTCTCGCTCTGTGGACTTGAGACAACCACTCTCTTGTTTCTCTACGACGTCATGCAGACAACTGATGCCAAAAGGCGGGAAATCATGATACGTTAAAATCGCTGTCATAGCTATAGTAAGTAATTTGTGTGTTCAAAATAATTCACAAATAGTAACAGCACTACCAGAATAATCATTAGCCCATAAGATACAATTATCTATTGTTTAATATTTTAACGTCATGTTGAAGCAAAGTGACAAAAAAACGAGACTTAGTCAGAAATGCGTACTTAAATTTTTATAAATACATGTTATGTATGTTATTTAGTTGTTTAAAACTATTAAAATTAAAAAACTTAGATAAAGTGCGACGAAGTTTCAGCTCAGAAAGCTTCTATAACCTTATTCAAACGCGGAAATAATGTAAACAAATATGGCGCGTGGTCAGAGATTACGAGAGAACGCCAGCGAATATACAACTACGTGCTCTCTCTCTCTCTCTCTCTCTCTCTCTCTCTCTGTGTGTGTGCTCTCACTCTTTCGCGCTCTCTCCGACGAATTGAGATGACCAGAGAGCGTTCTCTCCGACGTCATAATGACGTGGTCGCGAGAGCTAGAGCACGAGAGAGCGCTCTCTGGGCCATAATTTAAACTGTCTTTGTATGAGGCGAGGGTATAGTCTGAAAGTAGAACTCTAGCGATGCGTAAGAAAAGTCATAAGTAACCATAAATAAACTACACTCTGAATATGAATCAGTGAGAATCTCACTATTTAAATAAGGTAACAGTAAATGACTGATTTAGCAGTCACTTCATTAAATTTCACTGATTAATAAGTGAAAAAAAATGTCAGTTTTCCTTCACTTATTGATAGAAACCTGAAAAATGTGCAAGTTCAATGACCTGCAGGCTTGACTCTGTAGTCTTACGTACCAATAGGCCGATATTAACTGCACATTGGTTGTCTGCTGTCATAGAGGAAGGCGACAATTGGACACCGTTCTCCAGGAGGTGTCAAACACCGTGTGGACCAATGGCTAATATTATATAAATGCACGTGTTTTAAATTCTAGCTTATCCTAAAATGAATACGCGAATTCTTCAGGCCTCTACTTATCGATTCGGTGACATTTTCCACTGATTAATCAGCCATTTCACTCACTGTTTTTCAGTGATTTATTTTTTTGGCGGATGGGCCAGTTAAACAGCGTGTAAAAATGGCCGTCACACGACTTGTAAAAATGGCCATTAAACAACGTGTGTCAAATTAAGTAACAACGAATAAACTAATAAAACCAATGCGAAATACTTTCTAGAATGCGAGTTTCGTCTATCGTAACACCATCTTACAAGGTAACATGGACATTCAGTCTTTCTTTCCGCTTTAACGACTTTAATTTCGTTTTCATATAATCACCACACCGCTCGGTTTAAAGGGTTTGACTGAATTTAATCGGGTGAAGTGATTACACCCATACGTACTATGTGTTTTAACAATACTAAAGTTACTAATTAAACTAAAAATTAATGGAAAGGGCGTACAATTTGAAACTATGCTATCAATGAGTAAATGTAACAAATGTATTTTGCTCTTCGTTGTCAAAGGTAGCTTTGTAGCTAAGATGGCGAGCTAATGGTCTTCAAGAGAAACGGGAGTAGTAAAGAGGGAAGAGTGTGAAGAGATTTGGGCGGCTCTTAACAGCGAGATCTTGAGAGCCGATGAGGGTGAAGTGAGGTGAGTATGAACGGCGTCGGAATGAAGTGGCCGGGGGGGAGGGAGATCTCAGAGAAAACCCGCCGGCCAACGGCATCATCCGGCACGATTCCCACTTGTGAAAATCCTGAGTGAACCGGCCGGGGATTGAACCTGGTTCACATTGGTAGGAGGCGAGCAGTCTAACCGCTCAGCCACCGTGGCCCCAAATGAGGGTGGCGTAGATACATTCCCGACCACCCGCAAAACACTTTTCTTTTTTAAATTACAGTAAATTGCGCAATGGCAATAGTTACTATCGGAAATATGTTTGTTTATCGTTAATATTTTGTTTAATTCAATAAAAACAATATTTAATTCTCCAGACACAGTTTGCAGTCACTTATTCAATCAGTGAAATTATTTTACTGAAACTGTCAGTGATTTTCGACTGATTACCAGTGGAGCAATTTCCACTGATTCGGTTTTCCCCTGATTCGAATTTGTACTGTACAACAGCAATTTTCTGCATGCAAAGGCACTGCCCCCCAGGCAGGGAAAAAAAATCCTTTCGCACAGCCAGCGGGAAATTTTAGCCCTTTTCAGGATGGAATGCGTATGAGTGCATATGTATACGAGTGTGTATGGGTGCAAGTAATTGCCACCCCTGTGTGACACTTTTTTGCTGAGGATCACACATCTATCAATTTATATAGCATTGTGCCTTTGAAGAGTGTCCTCAAATTATTGTACGTTTCTGAGTGTAATTTATATTTATTTGAAATGAGTTGACGTTAAATAAATTGTTTTTAAATACGTAATCAATGTGGCGTACTAAATGAAGAAATGCAGACTTTCTTTTTTAGTCAAACTGGAAATATATATTATGGGTATTTTAAATATATATTTTATTTTTCATAATTTTATATTTCTGTTAAGGCATTGAATTACCGATGTCTAACTTAATTACTTGACCGCTATATACCTGTTGAAACACACATTAATGTAAAATAATGCTGTTGAAATCACTTTAGTTGACGTCACATACGATATGAAGAGAATTCGCGCATAACGATGTTCCAGTCTTACTGCATTGTATCCTCGAGCAAATATATATATACATATATACATACATACATACACACACACACACACACACACACACGGATTCCTAGACAGGCAATACGATCTGCCTATTCGCCATCTTAAGGAAACAAGAACGAAAATTGTAAACAAAAATCTATCCACTACATTGCTTTATGAATGAAACCAATGGTTAAAAACGTGATTTGCAGAAATGTATCGTCGATAGCAGAAAACGCATATCATTTTTTTTTTCCTTTGAGCAATACCAACATAACGGAAATGGGAATGGTTTCGGGTGGAGACCGTCAAACTTTTTCCTTAACTCATCCGTCTCCTCCAGCCAATGTAACTCCGGTAATCTATCCTGAGCTGCTCGACGTCAGAGGTATCACATATCCGGCATTAGAGTAAGGGATACAAACAACGCTATAGAAATAACAAAGTCATAAGTCCCACTGCAAGATGCAAAACGTGGACGTAAAGAAAGTGTGTGTATATAAAAGATAAGGTTCATTGTAGTTGTGTTCGTGAATCGTGTACGAAGCATCCACGACATGTATGCGTGTAAGAAATGCCGCTGTTTTATTTCGTGTTGTTTGCATTAAAACCTTCATAGAAAAGTGAATGAAGATGAAATGAATTAAAAAATATTGGGTTTGGCTGTGTTGGGGACAGGGCTGTTTGTTCTGCGTGAATAAGTCTACGTCGACGCGCTCGGACGCCGTGATGTTTATTTTACGTTCCCGGCACCATCATATGGGGTTTTATGGGTACCACCGGGGTGCTTTTCAGATGCTCTTTCCAGCCGTATACGATTTATGTATTTCGACTTGGCTTTTTGACGAGTAAGCCTATAGTCCGGAATTGTGTTAAGTTTTCTTAATTTTTTTTTTCATTAAACTCATACAATTTCACCATAACCACGCCACACAAATGTTTTTGTACGCGCAATCGACTGATCTTGACGAGAGCTGTCGATTGAAACTCAAACGAGCGTCGTATCTTCTTCCTAGTCAAAAGTTATACTACGCGGAAGTTATGAGATGCGGCGAAACGAACTCAATATTGCGACTCGCTCCCCCCTCACCGAACCTCCGTCGCTCTGCGCAATCCTCCCTCAACGTAACATATCCTTTGATCCTTTGGCAATCGAGCGGTGTAATTTAATTTTGAACGTAGACGATACATTCGGAGCTGCAATGCCAAAACTGTATCCCCCGATTTTGTTATCACTGGATTTTCTGGATTGCCTCCCACTATGGTTGCAAATTTAAAGAAGCATTCAAGTCAAAAATATTTTGCTGTACCTAATTAAAGTCAGTGCAAACGAACTCATGACAGGAAAAAAATTAACATTTGTGCACGTGGGACGTGATGTGAACTTTTCGGCACGTGTTACAAGGAAACCTATCACGATCATTTCACGAAAGTTCGCGAGACGGGAAAGCTTGCCAACTTCTAGCTTTAGCGTGATACGTGACTCCGCACCACGCGATCTCGCTGGCCAATCACAATAGTGACGATGTCGTGTTATCATTGATTTTCATGGGCATGTTTTTATTTGCGCGGTGTCGTCTGCTCACGTTTTTAATTTTATGCACTGCGTGTATAACTTTTTACTGGGGATGAGACCGAATTAGTAGATATTTAGGGAGTTTTAAATTGCCAACGTTTGTTAGGTTCGCAGAGGTGTTCCATGGAATCTATGGTGTTTACCATTATGGTTGCTACTTACGGTACGCCTTTGTTTACTAAACGAAACTTAAGTTTCTCGGCAGAGAAAAGTTAATTACATACGATTGATTCCATGTACACTAAAAAGGTGTCCAAATCTCTCAAGAGATATTTCGTTCTTGAGGTTATGGCGATGTCCTAGTTGTTTTTAAAGTTTGTTTTGGGGAACTCACGGACACCATACCTCCGCAACCTGTTCTCACCACATCAATATTAAAACACAAACACTCCTGTATAAGTTGAATTTTTAAGAGGTTTCTATCTGAAAAGCAACGAAATATATCACCCAACATTTTTATACATTTCACAAAGAATACGTGCTTACGTGAAGTTCTACGTTTTGCGTACACGTGTAGCATTTTTCCCGGCTTAAGTACATCGCTTTCAACGGGACGTTGAGCTATACATTAAAAAGTCATCACGAAGGCAGATGGAGGGTTAGTAAATAAAAAAACTGAATACAAAACGGCATGTCTTCAGGAAGTCCGTGTTTTGGATTTCAAGGACTCCGTTAACCACCTTCCGCGTTTGTGCTTGATTGGAGATTCCGTTGGTGAGTCATTTATCTTAGCGATTTTCGCGTACTCATAAAAAATAAACTGGGCATAGCAGTTAGGCATGCACTGAAATGGGTACAATATCTGGATTTGTGCATACATAATATCGTATGGTGCCCTAAATAAATCTATTTTAAATGATGTAACTATACTTGAGATATTACACTAGTTAGGAGAACACACTGATAGCGCTGCTGCTTACAAAGTCATTGGTGTGTATGAGGCATATCTGAAGCACGCCAAGTAATATGTCCGCAGTTACTACGATTCGCATTTATTCGAACACAAGGTACGCTTTGACTAATTTTTTTTGGGTCGTATTAAAGTCCTCGAAAATTGATTTTGAGCAACCAGGCTGGCGTTAATGTTACGTGAGAACGAACATCTTGGAATATTAAGGGTGTATAGAATAGGCTTCATTACAAGTTCCGGCCAGCCGATAAGAAAATAATTCAGCATAACGAGAGCAACACTGCACGGTGGATACAGAAACATGTACAACTTATGAGAAGAACCGTTTGCAGTAGCAAGTGTGTTCAACTGTATTTCAACAACTGGCGACTACTTCAACCGTCCCACTGGTTTCCCGAGATCACTCCAGGCGAATGCTTGAATGGGTCCCAAACAAAGGCAAATGGGTCCCAAACAAAGGCAGTGGCCGATTCCTTCCCCAATCCCCCTTCCCTGTGCAACTTACACCGTCCATAATGACCTCGTCATCGACGAGACGTTGAGCCCAACTACCTGCCACTACTATCTATAATGTTCTCGTGAGCACTGCCTGTTCTATTTCGCGAGTAGCTTCTACGCTTATTATTTTATGGAGGTATAAGAAGTTCTCAACTTTGAAAAAAAATATCAAGCCCTGAATGACACAATTACAATCATTTATTAGCTCAGGCGTATGACACAAATCTTATTCTATCTTATACGTGATTATCTGAGAATGTTCAAGGCACATGTGTGAAAACACTTGACACACTGGCGAATACACTCAATTTCCTGGACGAATTTTTCTCCAGTTGCAAAATTATTTATGTTTCGAGAGTCATAATTGGATTCGCCGAAGTAGCACCTGTAAGTTTCCGACTTTATAATTTCCAATAGTTCAAAATTTATATGAATGCATTTTTAACTCAATTCTCAAGCTTGGAAGATATCACGCGGTCTAATAGATAACTTAATCTAAGTGGTTATCGGGAAGATTCACATTAAGTAGTTACGCAGGCATATGCCTTCACTGGAGCTGCGAAGTCAATTGGGGGAGATTCACAGCAATGCAGACAGTTAAAATTTAACACGCGACCAGCAGAAACCAAGCGCAAAATCCTCTTACCTAACCTAACATTCACGGCCCCCCAACGCAATAGTTTTATGCCAACTGGCGCCCCAGAAACGCTACTTTGTATATTTTATTTCCCGGTGTTTATAACCGCTTCCCTATTTATTCCCGGCACAACTGACACCTTAATACCTAAACCAATACAAAAATAAGGACGTGTAGGTTTTCCAGAAAGAAAGAATGAACCCATGGACTGCTGTGTGGGAAACACGCAAAGTTGAATCCTGCGCCATAAAGGATTGGCTACCCACATACTGAATTTAAAAAAATTTCATCGAAGTAAGCAAGTGAACGAAAGTGAATCGTCAACAAAGATTTAATAATGTCTAATAATTAACGTTATAACGAAACTCGAAAATCAATTTAATATAAAGTTTTCGTTCGCAAATTATGATACGTATATATAATAAATTGGCTGCACCAAAGACACCCTTCGTAATTAGTACCCCTCCCTCTCTCCCCCCCCCCTCTCTCTCTCTTTCTCTCTCTCTCTCTCTCTCTCTCTCTCTCTCTCTATATATATATATATATATATATATATATATATATATATATATATATATATATATATACTAAGATTACCATCACATTGAGTTGATTGATAGAAATTGGAAAATTTTCCTTTATAAACATACTTAGATTATTCAACCAGGCACTATCCCAGAGAAAGTCATTAGTAAATGATTGTCTTTTTTATGATCAGTTAACTAGGAGATGCATAATTGTAAAATGTTAGGAATTCATAGCCAACGCATGCCTAGAAGTTCTGAATAGCTTACTGTGTTCTATTCAGATATAAGTTAGCTTCTCATTTTCAAAGTTGTGATATTTATATTTCCGTATACTGTCCGAGCGCCACCCACGGAAACCGCGGGGTATGAAGGAAAGGGGAAGGCAAGACAGAAAGTTACAGCTGGGAGAGGGGAGCGTGCTCACGCATGTACTATCCGCAGTTAACACATTTAGCTCCGAAGTGTAGTGAACATCGCCGCTGCGAGTGTTATACGGTAAACTAGGCTGGAACATACTGTCGTGAATGTTGATGACTTTGATCTATGTGTAATTCGGCGGTCGATTCAGGATTTTTATATTCAGGAAAAACGTGTCTCTACCATTGCAAAATTACTGTCCGTGGTAAAGGAGAAAACAGACTTTCCGTGGTCGCATACTTCGTTGTGTAAGGGGGTAAAAATCGGTGGAAAAAAATCGCAAAGCCACAGGAAGATACTAATCGAGAGACCTCACATCGTATCTTGCCGCCACGACTATCTAGTTGAAACAGCACATACAAGGTGGGAAACAAATTATTTACATAGACGTGACAAGGATAGATGGTAATTTAACGTTTGGTAAATGTTGGCAACACGAAGAAGTGTTTGACATACAAGCTAACGTGAATTCGGGTAACTGATTCATTGTAGTACACGCTGGGGGGTATAAACGGATTTATCATAAATGCTCTCCTTGTCTATAAAGCCGGCGCTGCCAGTGGCGACTATTACGGCCAAATGAACAGTGTTAATTACATAAAGTGGGTTACCGAGAAGCCTGCTCCTAACCTCCCGCAGTCATCTGTAGGACAGTGTAACCAAGACCGGCTGGGAAGGGTACTGTGTTCACGTACAGAAGCTTGAGACTGAATACTAAGGCAAGGACGGTGTTGTATCAGATGTAATTGACAGTTAAATTTTATAGTTTTATCATAGACAGTAAAACAAATTGATTATCAGCCCACGGTCTTTTGAATGATTGTCGATTCGAATTTTGACCCGGCTGTTCTTTCATTGATCAATTCCTGAAAATTGCTTTTGTTTAAACTTCTTATCGTTGTAGGCTTTGGACTGATAGCCTTGAATACATATCTTTGTCTTTCGTCTGTGTTTTTTACTTGCACGATTGCGTACAGTAGTTGATATCCATAATCGGAGAGTTGTAATCTTTACGATGTAATCTCAAGTTTAGCGAATTGATATTCTTGAATACAAGTCGTTCAAGATCACCGTAAAATGCAATACGAAGTGTTTTTCGTGTTGTTTTTCGTGCGTGAAGATATTTGTTGTTATTTGTGTGTTATTTCATTGGAAGTACAAACATTTACCAGCCTATATATTTCTATCTACTCCTATGATTAAAGAGAACGCAAAAAAAATAGTAAAAAATTGTTTAGGAGATCTATAAATTTACCTTATTATAATAACACAATAAATAGTATTTATAAGTAGACATATAAATATGAGCAAACTCACCTGTATAGAATTAAGCGTTCATTTTTTCTCAATATAGGCAAAGAATAATCCTATATAATAAAGAGACGGTGTCTGTATGTCTGTCCGTCTTTAATAATTCTAAGTCCCTTGAAACTCAACTGAAGTTGTTCAGATTTTACAGAGCGAATCCCCAGGGTCAAATACAGGTCAAGTTCGAATTTCAGCAAGATCAGATTACGCAATCATTACATTTACCCCAAAAACTCATTTTTAATTACTTTTTTTCCTATACGAAAGTATTGTATTAATGCATATGGATTATCGCATAGTTATATAAAGGTAATGGAATATAATATTTTGTTTACTTCAAATGCCTCCCTTCAATGTTGAGTTAATTTCCAAGTGGGGCCAAAGTGGCTCAGTGGATAGAACTATATCAAGTGGGGCCACAGTGGCCAAGCGGATAGAGAAATATCAAATGGGGCAGCAGTCGCTTCAATGTCGAGTTAATTTCACATCATTTCATTATTACCTACATTATATATGTGCAATTTATTTTTTTTAGGCTTTGCACGATAACCGAAATTGTAACATGGTAACTATTCTAGGCGAGTGACAATATTAATAAGGTCAATGGCTGGGCCCCTAGGATGTTTATAAATGTTGTGTTATTTTCTCATAATTTGTATGTACGAAGATGTACTAGTATTTTTTAAATTCGTCCCAATTATTACACGCTTTATTTTTTTGTAACCTATTATTAAAAAAATAGTAATATTATTATTTATGTATGATTTGTGTGGTCTTCTTGAACACGATCTTGGAAATTAATGGAATTCTAATTTGATCAGAAGATTTCTGTATCCAGCATGGCTACAGAAATAATTTTCAATTACAGATATTTTCCAATTCCTATTCCTTTCCGAATCGGATAAAACGTACACAAAAAAAAATAATTGCATATCAGTGGAAGGGTAAAAAGGGCGGGGAATTTAAGTAAATTTTCCAAAGTGCAACATTCGCTGTAAACACAAACAAATGTTCTTACAACTATCAAAGAAAGTTGTCTGGCTGCACAACTGTGGCCAAACTGCTCAGATATTAACTCCCTGATAAGTATCGTAGCTAGAACACATGGCAGTTTTCGTAGATAAAAAAAAACCTTTAGATATATACACATATATGAGACAAACATGCAGCTCTAAAGAACAGCGGGCGACAGCAAAATTGTTTGTATGCATTTATTCAATCATTGTTTATTATATAGCAAAATTCTGTGATCGTCAATCCTATTCTTCGAATAACGTTGGTGAAGTGGAGTGGAGAGATTTGGGGGGGCCCTTAACATAGAGGTCTTGAGAGCCGGTGGGGGTGTAGCTAGGTGAGCGTGGAGCAGCGCCGTAGTGAGGAGGCGCACTGGGTAAGAGGTTTTGTTGAATAAAACAATATCTGTTTGTATAGAGGCAATTAAATATTTTGTTGCTGAAACCGAATTGTTTTGTTGTTCTCATTTAGTTGCCCCAAACTGTAAGATTTGGTTGGTGCAACAAAATATTTGTTTGTCTCCACGTACATTAAACGGTTTGGGCTGATATTAAATAATTTTACAAGTTCGGCCGAGTTTCGAACTCACGTTACCTGCGTCCGAGCGTTACGCCTTAGTAATCTCAGCTAACGTAACAACTGATGACGACGTAAATACTGGCCAACGTGTGCAAACAAATATTTCAAGTTTTACAGCTTTACTTGCCAGTTTCTTGTTGCATTGTTTTATTAATGTTTTTTATACGATTATTAAGTATCAACATATGCACTAACAAACACGGTTACTATCCTGTCACAAAAAAATACAAACAAACTCTCGAGCTGTATTTTCGAATGAGTCAAACGAGTAGCCAAACAAAAATATATACAGTTGATTCAACAAAATATTTATTTGACAGTCTAGTTTTTTTTTTTTTTGCCCAACACAGAGATTTTGTTTATTGAAACGTATATATTTTTTAGGCGAACAAAAGTAATTTTGTTGCTTTCCAAATGTTGTTTGCTCAACAATATATTTTGTTAGGGCAACTAAATATATAGAATTTGGCCCTGTAGAAACAAATATTTTATTCAGTTTTCTCTCCATGCGGGCGAAAAGGGGGAGATTCCCGAGGAAAACGGCCTGATCAGCGGCATAACCCGGGACGATTGCCACGTGCGAAAATCCGCGAGGTGCCCGCCAGGAATCGCAACCGGTTCGCCTCGGTAGGAGGCGAGTAGTCTAACCACTACACCACCGCGGCCGCTCGAATGACGGGGCTTAGTGACAGCATATTTCATTATTCACTTTTTTCTGCCCATAAGAATAGCATACAGAAATAAAATTTTCAATGAGCTACAGTTGTGATTTTTTAAACTTAAAATATTTCTCAGTTGCTCTTTTATGGAGATTAACATGATTTTTTTTTTATTTGCACCCTCCACGATCATATGATGTCCAGTGTTGTGGGCTCTGCTCATCTGTAGGTAGCTTGCTTCTAAATTTTGTGTAGAAATCGACGCACCATTTGCTGAAAAATTTGGAGTTTGGAGAAACAGCCCACAGATAACATTTTTTTGTTAGTTTTGACATATGGATTATTGTTCCATCTTTGAAAATCCATATATCATTCAACAACGCTAAATTTAATTTTAAATAACTAGGCAGCGCCAATAATTTCAATTAAATGATTTTAATGATATATAAAAGTTTCAGGGCAGTTCTATATATAGTCATCTACACACAGGTAACCTCTGTTGTATCTTAAAATCTTACTGTCAAATTTCTATTAAATTTGTGCAACAGGATAAAAGCCCTTGCCGTCCTTATAAATCACTCTTAGCAAGTATTGGATTGTTTGGTTAGGATTGATATTATTGTGACGTATCTACCTCCGACTTTCTGTTGATCGAGTTCATATACGTTTTGTATATTATGTTAATTTCAACATAAAGCTACTTTGAAAGAGTCCTTAGAACTGTCCTGTAGGATAAAGTAAATAGTTAAATGACAAGAGTGCTATTATGTGAGGTATCTTCTTAGAAACTTATGGACCTCATTGTAATCAGCAGCAATTTATTAATATATTTCGAATATTTCATTGTAAACCTTTGTTCCGGACAGAAATGAAAGTTGATATCTTGTTGACAATTCATAAATTTGGTTATTGAGACATAAACATGGTCATTGAGAAGCGAAATGTGTCAAATTAAGCGAAAATTCGTCTTAGGTAGCCCTTTGACGA
The DNA here is from genome assembly GCA_029891345.1 of Dryococelus australis. NCBI lineage: Eukaryota > Metazoa > Arthropoda > Insecta > Phasmatodea > Phasmatidae > Dryococelus > Dryococelus australis. The sequence continues at coordinate 23,085,394 of CM057007.1, read as the reverse complement.
TATTTGTTCTTCTCGAAAGCAATGCTGTAAACCATAGCGACATTGCAGTATCTTTTCTGGGTAGATTGCTGTATTAAAACTCTAGTCACAGGTTTAACATTCTGAGAATACAGAAGTACAGAATACGCGCTACGATTGTTTATAATATTTCCCATCGCCATCTAAATGCTTCCTTACGGCCTGACGTAACCTTGAGCTGTAATCTTTTTTTTTTTTTGTTACTAGGGACAGCCTGGCTCATTTAAAAGTATTTGAAGCAACCAGAATGTATAAAGTTCAATTAATATTCAGTGCATGAGACGTGAATATTTTCCTCATATAATGATTTTACCACAGGTAGGGATGTTGCGATACCATGAAAGTATCGATACTGGGATCGAAAGAGGAATCGAAATAATGGTATCGATACTCATTATCACAAGAAAAGTATCAATACCAGTATTTTTTTTTTTGTATTTTTCAGTCTTCTATTTTTCATAAAATAATTTTATATTTATTCATACTTAATTATATTTCTTTATAATCCAATACTTCGATCGTTTTCTAATTTCGAGGTCTCTTTAAAATTCGAATTTTTTTTTTTATATCTGCTGTTTGCTTTTAAAAAATACAGAGCGCAGCATTGATTAGTATTAGTTATATTTAAGCATCGTTCTAATTAGAGGACAAGTAAAATACTGATGTGTACTACTTTTCAAATTATTATTTTAAGGAGGAAAACACAACTTTATATTTTAGGGGCACTTTGGTTAAAAGGGTTCAAAATTAACAGCTAGAAGAAATTCAGAAATAAAAGTATTGGCATCGAATCATTTACTGATATGACACTGGTAAAGTATTGAAATAACGGTATCGATACCAAAATACCCGGTATCGAAAGGAAAGTATCGATATCAATATCATATCAGTAGTGTCGCAACATCGCTACTAGGTAGTCCTCTTAAATCAGCAATACAACAGAGGATGCAGCGTGGAAAATGCGACTAAGGGTGGGTTTACGATTAAAGACTGAAAAATAATAATTGTTCTTAATGACTCGACAAGCACACAGAAAATGAACATAAGATTTGCCGTTTGTGACTGAATTAGCAACTGTTAAATCTAGCCAATCAGAATCGCAGAAGACGAAAGCAGCTGACGTAAACTGGAAATATGGACAAGAGTGAAGAATATTTGTATTTAATTATTTGTGGTTACTGCTGGTGTGTGTAATAGTTATGAAAAACTCGTGATATCTTAAAGAAGGGAAAGCCGATGCCAACATTGGCCTTTACATTAATGCATCTGAAAAGATTTAATTAAATCTTATTTAATTACATCTTCCAAGAAATAAAACATGACCATGAACTGTTTAAGAGGATACTGTCTTTCAATTAAAATAATTATTTGCATACGTTTTCATAATACGACGTAACCTTAATAACAAATGTCACTGGTCTCTTATTGGCTACATCGTCTCGACTTGTACCTAAGATATGAAATTATCTGATTCGCGCCAAGAACGCCGCACGAGCCGCCAAGGTCCCGCACACGACAGCCGTCGACGGATACCCTCGAACGCATCGATTCGTGTCTCGAGCGCACGGCACACGCTTGCTCCGTCAAGCCAATCGTAAACGCGCCTCGAGTGCCAGGGCGTTTGAACGTTTGCAGACGGTCTTTTGTCTTCCCGTCTCTCGTCCTTTGTACTTACGCGCAGCACCCGTGCGGCGCTCGCTGGAGCCGTTAGCAGCGATCGCGGTAATTTCAGGCCGCGTCCGCCAGCCCGAGGTAATTACTCCGAAACTGGAGGGTCCCTGAGATCCTCCCCTTGCCGCTAATCCTGTTAGTCCCACCCTCCCCTTCTCTTCCTCCAATCAGAATTGCGCGGTTTCCGCTATGCGGGGCCCGGCGTGGCAAGCGCACTGCGCCAAGAGCTCGTTTAGACTCATTAGAGGCTTGTTCGCGATAAAGTGAGCACTTTCGAAATCAACCTTAGAAAAATTTTCCACTGTCCCTGCCTGCGTATATTTCAACTGGCGCACTGAGTGACATGCACACAGTAAAGTTGGTGACGATGGAGGAAAAGTAATTCCATATCTTAACGTCGAATAAAAAGTGATAACATCGATTATTATTCGCTTTCTGTTTTTTTTTCCTTAGAGCATCTAAGTGTAAAAATAAGCGGATCTGTAAAATATTTACTCTTCTAACGATTTCACACTTACATTTGACTGGCGCATGAATAAATTAAGGAGACCCATGGCAATGTTAAATCAACATAAGGCGGAAGAATACACAACGTGTATACAAATAGATCTTAAGCAGGGCTTTCAAAAGTGTACATTTTACCGTGAACAGCCTATAGCTTATGTAAGGAGAGAAATTTCCATCAGCTATGAAAAGTTGAATTTATCGTCAACCTCTCTGTGGCGTTTTGCATTCTTTATTTGCGTATATTGAGCTAGCTATTTTAGCAATTTTTACTCACTCGTTAGTGCAAAAGGTGTACTATCGTTTAAATTCTAAGGCAAATAATTTTTATTGCTGCGTATAAAAATCTGGACAGAAAATAATTAACCACTTCTTATTCGTTAAGAGCCCTGCTTTGTGCTCAATCAAATATTTTGAGAACCAGCAGCTGAAAAAATTAATCTCTTCCAGTAATTCTAGATAATTATATAATTTACTGCAATAAAACAAAACGCAAGTTAGTATAAGCCGTATGTATAATTCTAGACAGTAAAATTGAAATTAATGATTAATATTATAAAGATTTGTATTCAGGCGTATGTTCCAGTCGAACATACGATTCCATCTGACAGTTTCAATGCACTGTTTTCACCCCAATAACCAGCCTTAATGTTGAACTCAGCAACGCCTTTTTCCCAATTGCTCTTGGAACCGTATTCGTTATGTTGTCTTAGAATTACTTTTCTTTTTTAAGAAACAACTTTAAGGCCAGAATAAAAGTTAAATGCTAAGTCGCATGCGTTTTAAAATTATTTCTTTACAAGAAAATTAATTGAAAATAAAGTGATTTGACCATGAACATCTCATTTTGAAATGAAAATTAAGTTACTTTACAGCCCATTAATTTTCTTGTGAACAAATGATTTTAAAAGACATACGAATTTCCATTTAATTTTTATTCTGGCCTTAAAGTTATATCATAAAAAAGAAAAGTTATTTTAAGACATCTTTACGAATGTGATTCCAAGAGCAATTGGAAACAAGACTTTGCTTCGTTCAGCATTAAGGCTGGTTATTGGGGTGAAAACAGTGCATTGAGGCAGTCAGTTGGAATCGTATGTTCGACTGGAACACCCGTCTGAATATAAAGCTTTATAATATTAATAATTAATTTCAATTTTACCATCCGTAAATATGCATACCGCATATACTAAGTTGCGTTTTATTTTAGCGCAATACACCATGATGTCAGCTTTGTGGTTAGAACTTAAATTAAGGAGGAAATAAATCGCTAGCTGAATTAGTGATGGGAACTGCCTTTAAAACGTGATATTTCCGATTTGGCTATCGTCTCTTTCTTCTTTACGTCCACCACACGTAATCAGTTGCTCACTGAAAGAAACTACGAGAAAGGCGACACTAGAACTGTTCTGTAACTAAGTTTCAGGTTATCAGCAACTGATCTTATACATTGCCATCAGAATATATTGTTATTCTAACCACGGTATCAGCATTATCATCGGCGTCCTCCGCCATAATTTAATGTAAAATTTACATTTCTCTTGTATTAGTTTTTTTTATTATTTATCAATCTAGTATTGGAAATTTCTTCTAAGATTACATTGCTGATGGCAATATCAAAATTATCTGAAAATATTAGAAAGAAAAACAGTTCATTGCTGGAACAAGTTTATTATTTACTACGCAACTGGCATAAGCACTGTACCCCATATATATATAATACTGTCAAAACAGATGTGTTATTGAGTAATATCGCTGTTTTTGTTCTGTCATTAAGGATGGGTAAAATGGGGGGAATAGTGGACTCTGGCTTGTTAAGTTGTAGGAACTTTGTTTCATTACCCGGAAAACATGTCAGATGTTTACTTCAAAGCCGCAATCAGTTGGTTTATTGATGTAAGATAAATACTGCTGATCTAGATAGTACCTAATACTTGCGTAGCAGCGTTGAAATCCTATCTGTGATTGTGTCTGCAAATGTAAGTAGAGTTTCCACAAGCTGTCCATGGTAAACTGAGCACTTTTGAAAGCCCTGCTTAAGAACCACTTGTCTGCACAGTTCCCATTCTCCCGCCGTATGCAAATTTAACGCTGCCATTGCCCGAGTCACTTTATTCATGTGTCGATTGAGTGAAACGGTTAAAAAAATTAGAAAAGTAAATGTTTTGAAAAACTTGCGAATTTTTGCACTTAACGCGTATAGAAAAAGCAAAAGTAATAATTTTTAAGTATTCACAAATGTTTACCTATTACTTAAGGTTCGACGTTGAAAAAAGGGACTACTTGCCCTCCGTATTTACCGACTTCACTAGACACGCGCCCTTCAGTGTGCCTATTAAATAATATGAACGGTAGGGACAGTGACATTTTTCAAATGTTCATTTTAAAAGTGCTTACTTTACCGTGAGCATTCTATATAGCACATCACTCCCTAACCAGAGGAACACTCCATCCATACGTGAATTGTTTCTAACATCCGGGCACAGAAGCCAATGAGAGGGGCTAAGGAAGATTGTTTACTGCTGATCATAGTCAGAGTTGGCCAGGTAGGTAAATTTTCAAAGGTTGAATAAATTTTCTTAAATACTCGCAATTTTCAGTAGAAATGTAGGTTTACGTGAATAAGCATTAAGATAAAATTTTTTCCGAATCAACTTATGAGGAAAGTAAACTTGGTTTTCTACATCTTCAGAGCTGTCACTCATTCGTCATGAAAGAGAGCCTATTTATTAATAGGCAGCATTCGTCATTAAATGTACGCTACAAGTTATCTAATGACCACACATGTCAAGAACTGCACATGGCAGGTTATGCGGTAAGTCTTAAATTAAAGTTCATTAGAGACGAATATTGCTTTTGTTATTACAATAACATTACTTTTTTTTACGTAATTTGAAAAGTGAAAAACGAAATAGCAATCCTTTCAGAAAAAAAAAAAAAAAATTAATTGTTATCAGACTTTCTGTTACATTAGAACGACTGTCATTTTCCTAACGAACGCTTGCTTTTATTTATTAATTTATTTTTTTTACTAATTAAAAAAAATACGTCTAAATTGTATGTGTTTATTAACTGCATTTTAGCTTCGTACTGTAATATCATGCATTGTATAATGTTATTGACAAATTATATTCTGTAAAAGCCGGCAGAATAAGGACGCAAACAACACGAAATTAAATGTAATACGCTAATAAATCACTATTTCACCAAAATCAAGTCAATTTTTAGTCGCGCGTGATTGGTTGGAACATATGACGACCACATCCACCGTGAGCCAAGTTCTATGTCGACATCTCTTACATGCTTGGAAATCTATTGCGAACAGGCGACTGAAACTTCCGTTAGACCGCTGCTTGCAGGACACCACCGTAACGGCGTGCTCCAGTAGCGGTAATGTTTGCCTCAAGCAAGTCGACTGCCATGGATCGCATTCCTCAGGCCGTCGTGAGCTGATGAGTCGCCCGCCGTCTGCTGCGCAGTCTTGGCGAGTGAGGTTTAAGTCATGCGGTGCGCCTGCCAGGCGCTGACGTGATGGGGGAGATAACGGAGACTATCACGCTCGTAATGTAGCCCAGGACAACGCATGGAGGCGCGAAGACGTCGCAGGCGTATTTATTACAACTACAACTGAAAAATTATTAGTTTACTTCAGGATGTTACGTGTAGAAACGAGCATACAACATTTCATCAATTGAGGTTGTTTCGTAGCAGAACTCAACAAGGGTGTACATTATTGCAAAGCATACATGCGTGGCGGCGACCAATCAGAACACGAGAGGATATAGTGGGCGAGTGACTGGTAATCATAGTTATAAAGAAGCACTGGAAATATTCAATTGGCAAATGCGTGAGGACGTTTACGATTATATTTTCTTGATGTATTTCGCAATTGTAAATTTCTCTGCCAGAAAATGTCATCCTTGAAGAATTGTGTGACTAAATACTGGCTGTGCTGTGGGATGTCAGGTGTCGAAAAGGTTGGGTTGTTGGCGATCAAGTGAGCAATTTTTTTTAATGCATGGCGTGTAAAATTATTTTCAGCATTTTTTTTTTATCCTTTTCGGCAAATGTTAATATAAAAATATTGCGATGGGACTAATAAACAAAGTGCATCAATTTTATAGCGCTCGAAAGTTAACGTATGGGGTCATAATGAAGTTTGGTTATTAAGTCTTCTAAGAGGGCCTTAGAAAGAACCCAGTTTACAGTAAATGGCATATAGTTATAAAAATACTAATAATAACCGACACTTTTATCGCACGCGTTCATTGCCTGGAATTGAAAATCGCCATGGGAATTATGAATCTTAGTTTCAGAAAACGTGGGGGCTTGCGTGAGCAAAATAGATAACACATACATTTTTAACCATTTTAAATATACGGGGCTTAAAAAAAACCATTGCGATATCATCGACGCATGGAACTTCGCATTTCTCTCAGATTCTCAAGTTTGTGTTTTAGAGATTTTGTAGTCTGAAAATGCCGTTTTCAGCTATGTAAAAAAAAAAATACTTGCGAAACGCCTAACGTGTTGGAAATTGTATTCTGGAATAGAGTGGAAAGTGATTTACACTCCATTAAAAAAAAAATATATATATATTTTAATTTGTGTCAAAAACGTGTATTTGGAGCACTTGGCCATTTAGTTTGCACGCCATATAGCCATTTGCGCGAGGTAAAATTTCATTGTACGCCCCTTCACGATTTCACCTATGCCTTTTAGAATCGTCACACGTATGTGTATAACAATACCGTGCTAGAGACCTACCAAGGAAATGGCTATATAAGATCGTTCGAGATTTTTTTTCTTTATATTTTCCTTTTATGCAATTACTCTTGTAAGGAGAAAGGGCGATAGCGTGAACGCGCCAAATCTTTTCTGCAGTGACCTTCCCAATATTAAAACTTACGTTAGCTCGCATGCTGAATCACCTGCGTGATTGTGCTGAGAATTATTTTGTTGATAGCGTGAACAAGTGCTTAGGTTTATGTCGAAATTAAGTGTTTATCCATTCGGGAGATCAAAGATAGAGCATTCACACAAACGAACCATACTCTCACAAAAAAAAAAAAAAAAAAAAAAAAACCCCCGAAACTTTTGAGAACATAGTTCCTGATAGGAGATACGGATAACCTCTAGTCTGCCTAAAATACTTTGGTTGTTGAGCGCATTTCGAAGCAGACATTAAAACATTTTTTTTCTTAACACCAGTATTAATTTACGACTGAGTATAGCCAGTACGAAAAATGACAGCAAATTAGAAAACGTTGTAATATGTCTAAATGCGAATTTAAGTTACAATATTTAAATAGGTTTTTTTTTTTTCACACGTTCAATTACGAACGATATACCTAGGGAAGGCCACTTTCAGAAAGGTACAGGAGACTTAATGAGATAAAATAACAATATTAAATCACCCGATTTATTTACAAAACTACGAAAATTTGCACAGCTATGTCTTCTCAAGTATTATATCGCTGTATTACAGTCCTCAGTGGAAATAGCCAAACATTCCACAAAATTCTATAACATTTTAATACGTTGTACTATTAAACACAACAATATCCGATAATTCGAGTGAATCAGAGTGTTCCATATGTATTAGTCTCTCGACAACTCCTCCCAAACCGAGGAATAAAGTATTGTTGTAGGAACTTAATTTATGTACACACAACCCATATAGAATGAAAATATATGGACAGCTTTCATATTGGTTGTTGGTACAATTTCAATATTGTCTAAGTAACAGCAGGATAATTGCATATTGTGTTCCTCTTTACGCCTGTATCTGCAACTACGAGTGCAATTCCTACTGCAGAACTCACTGACCGTACTACAGAATTGATAGCCCCGTCTACAGAACAACTTCAGCAATATTTGGGCGAAGTGCGGAGCGGTAGAACAATGGCAAAGGCGCGACTTCTGCTAGTAACACGCGTGTCTTTGGTGGGTCAGTCGGCTGGGACGTCGGATTGTCGACACAAAGTTCGGCGGCTCGAACCCACCCTGGTTCGTCATCGGTATTCCCGGTAAGAAGGTTGGAGACGTTTGCCTCTAAGACAAAGGGCCACGAGTTCAAAACCAACAAACCAGACTGCGCAAATGTATTGTTGCCACTTCTGTGATTATTTCTGTTCCAGTGCACTTCCCGTTTCTCCTAGGTATGTCATAGACACCGCAGCACTCGTCCTGGAGCGGCCTTGATCAGACCGCGTAGTCTCTCTGGACGCACCAGTTGTCGAGCAGAGCATCTGCCACGTAGGAGCCCCCCCCCCTCCTCCGACTACAAGTCGGCCATCCTACCCCTGAGCTATGAGGGCAGGACCCGATTCACCCACAGCTCTCACTTAAAAATTGGGGCGTAACTTTTATATTTGTATTCAAAAGACGAAAGGAAAAAATTTCGTTTCTATTAAATTTAGTGTATTTTTAGTGTTGCCAAATGTTACAGACGCCTGTTGTTATTTTTTTAATGTTTGAAAGCATAGGTCATAGTCGCGTGGATAACCTTAACTACCGCAGAAACGATAATTTTCTTGTTACATTGGCGCAGAAATCTTCGTGTACAATCGGCATTGTTCGTCCCCATAACTCGAAGCCTAAGGGAATACGGAGACTTTCCGTATTTTGTATTTACGGACTTAACTCCGTTTTTCGTCATTGCGTATTGCCTTTCCGTATATACGCAGTACATTTCCGTAAAACATTCCGTAAGTACATGGAAATTTTTTAACAGTGTACAGGCGAAAAGTAAATTAAATTTGAAAGTCGAAACTGCAGTAGTATATAAATTCAACTGCCAAATTATGTTTCTATATAATTTCATAATTTATGTTGGGAGATACAATGTGACGATCCCAAATTTAGTATATGGAATCCATCAGCAGAAAGACAGCCTTACAAATATAACATTTAGGCTTATTCTACAATATACGGATTAGGAAGAAAAGAGACACGGGACACGTGCACGGAACGAGCTGAAGAATAGGAAAAATTTCGAGTTATTATTTAGTACACGGAACGTAATAACATTACTTGTCGGACAAAAATCTCTATAATTAATTATGAACGTGATGTTTGCATTTATTCTGTGATTATGATGTTAGTGCAGAGAAAATAACAATTTGTATGATATTATCTGCTGACGTTTCTATGATACATACACCGTATATTTAAATTTGTTGGAAAAGGAGGGGGGGGGGGGTGGTTGGACGGGTGAAATAGCTGGACAGGCTAAGAGTTATGTTAATTTAACTCGTATTCGTGTTCTTATAGAAAATATTTAAAATCTTCTCACAATTTTTAAGAATCTGCGGAAATAAAGAGGGTAAATAATATTAATATGTTATTAGCTTCTTTTGTATGAATAAAAATTAGTGTGTTTGAAAGAGATTCAGAATGCCAGTACTCGAACACTTCATTATTAAACATCCTTCATTATTTATTTAATATGCTATGCAGGCCTATATGGTATAGATCACATGCCATGTGACTTATTTGGCAAAGTTAGTTATGAGCATAAAAACGCGGGCACCCGTATTCCAGAAATGTCGACTTGTCGGAGCTGTATTTTGAAAAGTTTAGTCGTTCGGCTACAAATATTTTACATTTGAGTGGCCCATGCACGGATCTCTTTCAGGCAATGACGTGTAAATGATACCGGGGAACCCGTCAAGTTGAGATCGGCAACCTTGTTGTAAACGGATGGGTAAGATCGCTAGTGCGAATCAGTGTCGGCCGCCCACTAACGCACGAGTAAGGACCACGACGTTGACGATAAACAGACACTCGTGCGACCACTCACTAAAGCCGATCACGCCAAGCAGACAAGGCTGGCCGAAACTATGGTTGTTCACGCATAAGCACGGATTTTCTGCTTCGGCAGTTTGTTGTTTGGTTTCGGGCTGTTTACGCCCTCGCTGTTTCGCTCGTTGATTTATGATATCCACCAAGATTCCAAACTAAGTGATGGATAACAATCAGAGACGTTGTCACGTTTCTCATTCATTCCACTGTAATCCCAATTTTTTTTTTTTCTAGAGACTCTGACTTTGCTTTATTCTTCGAAAAAATACTTCACTATTTACTGCTACATACTGGTGCAGTTGTAAAATATACTTATCCAAAAACAACTGTTAAATCAAATTAACATTTCAGTTTAGTGTGTCATAAACATATGCACTGGATTTATATAAACTATCACATCGATACACATTGACTATTCAAAAAATTAAAAGTTTGAAGTATGCGGATCAACTGACTTCTGGGAAATATCAGCGAAGTCTGCTCCTTCCTTGAGCAGAAATATCGGCGCGAGTTCAATTACTCGCCGTGACTTGCAAAGGATAACGAGGACATTTTCTGATAGGCTGTTATAGATTTCCGCTCTCTGTTCGGAGCGAGATTTTCATGCGAACCAGGCAAAAGTAGCCTACATATTGTACACTTTATACACGGTATAGTGCGCATGTAAGTATTAAAACACATACAAATTCTCAACACCGAGAAGTTATGTGCTTCTAAAAATACAGAAATCCCGTGTTCTGGACCAAGGCGAGCTTATTGTTGATGTAAATACGAGTTCAGAAAAGTTACGTATACTTCGTTTGTGCCATTACAGTGTGACGGAGGAATCTTGAATCCATATATCAGCGTCCAATTTGCGCAAGACCGCCGCAAAATCCCTTGTTTTGCAGGCCGGCGACAGAAGATTTACACAAACAATAGCATAATCATTAAGGTTGAAGAGCAACTGCCTATGGAGCACTGCACTGGACTATATAAAGCGAAGAATTCATTAAAAAAAGTAGTAGCTATAAAAATGGTCATAAAAGTGCGATTTATGCTGTATATGAAAGAAGAATGTTTATATGTGCAAGACTATAAAACATTTTACTAAAATATATATATTTTTAATGTAAATATGAACAATCGGTTAAAAAAGTCTGTATTTCTAACAAAATTTAAGAAAATTTCCATTCTGGATGCTTCGGAAAGCAGAATTTGCAAGAAAATCTTCATGGAATATCGTCATAATGTTCGGTATGACTGCATGTAAGAAAATTGTAATAAAAATGTAAGAAATGATTTTATAATTGATTTTATGTGCCTTATTTTTCACAAACATGTATGGCTGGAACTGACGTAAATAAAGTTAATTATAAAATTTCAATGATATGTGATTACTATGATTTTATTACATGTGATCATAGTAAGTATTATGACGATCTTTCTTGAAGATTTTCTTGTAAACGGAAATGCGCTCAAATTTGGTTAAAAATGCGGACTCTGTCTATGAATTAATTTTTTACAATTAAAAAGTATATGTATTTCAGCAAAATATTTCATAATGTTGCAAAATATATACATTCTTATTTCGTATACAGCATAAATCGCACTTTTCTGGCAATGTATATGGTGTCTGTACTGCTTGCTTTATTAGTTATTCACAGTGTATAGTCGGATGTAGTGCTCCATAGGCAGTTGCTTTATTAGTTATTCACATTTTATAGTCGGATGTAGTGCTCCATAGGCAGTTGCTTTATTATTTATTCACATTGTATAGTCGGATGTAGTGCTCCATAGGCAGTTGCTTTATTAGTTATTCACATTGTATAGTCGGATGTAGTGCTCCATAGGCAGTTGCTTTATTAGTTATTCACAGTGTATAGTCGGATGTAGTGCTCCATAGGCAGTTGCTTTATTAGTTATTCACATTGTATAGTCGGATGTAGTGCTCCATAGGCAGTTGCTTTATTAGTTATTCACATTGTATAGTCGGATGTAGTGCTCCATAGGCAGTTGCTTTACTTTAACGTTAAGACGTTAGCAAAATTTTTAATTGCCTTGGCTCAGATTTTAGCATTTCACTGTTTACTCGTTAATGTACAATGCCCAGGTTTCGCAGCGAAAAATTCGGAAATTATAAATCCTCGTTCAAAATCCGAAAGTTTAATTAATTAAAGATAAGAATATATCAAAATGATCACATGTGTCAGTTTCAACTGGGAGTAATGTGTTGAAAATTATTTGTGTATGCCGCTTATAAAAAAAAAACACACACACACACACACACGACACATCGATTACTAAATTTATTTCTAACTACATATCTCGAAATGCGTTTCTACTGGCTGAAATCAAGCAGTAAGCATATTTTATGTGTACGTACACTATCTTTTTCGTGATAATCCTGTTTGGTAGTAAAGTACAATGCTTAATACTTAAGATTTAGTTTTCAAACTACCAAGTACGTTCAAATAGTCCGTTGTTATTGGCTTTGTTCGTATTGCTCTAATGGAAGGGTTATCTGACAGAAGGGTTTTCCCGACCGAAGGTAGCTCACCATTGAACTGGGGGCTTAAAGGAGGAGATAAAAATAATTTTGGTATTACCAACTTTTGAGTCATAAATTGTATTCGATATCGTTATTATCATTTATTTTTTACGTGGCGTATTATATCACTGAGATGACTAAATATATTATTATTAAAGAATCTTTATTTTTTACCGCGTGAGAATAACTACAGAAGTGTTAGTAGTTAAAGAAAGCCAAGCAACAATTACCTCTAAAAAAATTATTAAATAATTTTTAATGCCGTAACAAATGTACATTCTCAAAGTGCATCCCAGATCTTAGTTGCAGCAAACTAATATGTGATTTTAACATGTTGTGCAAATCTCCCCCTTTGAGATAAGTTAGTGGGAACACTGCATCACGTGTCTGTCAGCTGGGACATCGACCTATGGAATTCCTCTCCCGCGGATGACGTCACTCTTGTATGCTCTCGGTGCGTCGCGTCTTACACGTGGACAGCCACGCTATCACTTGTTTACGAAGTTTACTGGTTTATTCAGCGTGCAGTTTACTGGTTTATTCAGCGTGCAGCGTGACAGTGCCAGCAAACAGGGCCATTCCTCGACGCCAAGGGCAACTCGTCACTGAATAACGATAAGGCTCGACACGCAACGAAGATGGGATTGCAACATTAAAAAAAAAACAACTTTGTTTCTCTTCGACACCTGCGCGCCGCGGCTGTCGAACGTTTCGCTTGTTGAAGTGTCGCGAGCGATGACGTCATACCAGCCAAAGTGGAGGGCGACGGCGTAATCAGAGGCGTTTTGGGGAACTTACTTAAACGCTTATTTGGGCGAGATAAGCGCTAGAAAGCGTTTACAATTACAACGGATGACGTCGCGGGGCCTGGTTCACGGAACTGCCGCCGGGTGGGAGCTGTTCGTTCCATCCCGTCGTTTCTGCGCCGCCCACGGAAGCGGTGCTTGTGAAATGGCTGCCGCGTGCGCGCATCGTCGCCACGCAGAACAAATAAGCATACAGATGTGAAACGGCGTGGAAGTTTCCAATCGTTCCCTGTTGTCTGGGCCGCGAATGATCTGACTGTGGCCGTCGGTGTTCCCGCATCTCACTGGCGTGTGGGGCTGTTTCAATTCTGCATTCTAAAGCCCAGTACACACGAGCATCTTCATTGAACAACAAAGTGAGAACAAAGGTGAACAAGAAAGTGAACACTAAAGAGCTTACTATCTAGTGTGCACTGAATTGTGTGATCCATACGCACGGCACTAGCTGGTGAGCAAGGAAGTGGATGGTTTATGACAACTATGTATGATTTGGAAGCGGTTTTCTGGCGTTGTGGGGGCAATTTGTACATTATTAATAGCATCTGCCATAAAAAAGACGATCATTCTTTACTTCGTTTGAAATATTTTCGAGGGTATTTCTACGATAATGTTTGTTTCGATATACTGGACTCCTTTTGCTGTTGTATAGTGCTTCATGCTTTCTGTATTCTGTAATTAAAATTTCAACAGCATCTTTAGTCTAATCAGACATATTTCAAGTACTAAATATATAATGTAGAAAATGTTTAATCACTTAGAGAAAAAAGACACACCTCTGATTTTTTTTAAATTCGTACACAAAATTATTTACGATAGTGGGACTATTAAACATTTTATCGTATTAAAAAAAAAACTATTAACATATCTGCTTATTGTCAGCACAGATAAAATATATGCTGCCTTTACATTCGACTTGTACCATAAAGATGCCCGTCCCTATATGCCACTAGCTAGTACACAAGCTCTCGTATGCTAACAACTAGCATACTCGGCGGCCGTTCACGCGATGCAAGTCAGGGTGTACAAGAACGTGCTCATTTTCTTGTACAAGAAATATGCCCGTGTGTAGGCCTGCTCTATGCGCAAGTATTCTACGGCTATGCGTGGGTGGCGTTGCTGCTGTAGTCGTGTGTGGCTGGAGCGCTTGCCTGCTGCCGAGGTGATCCAGGCTCGATGCCTGGCGGGGTGGTACCCTCAATTTTGGACACGTGGGAAACATAGCTGACGTATCTTGCCAGCTGCCCCCCCCCCCCTTCCGGAAACTCCTCCCGTTTACACCACCCCTTTGCATTTCTTAGCTTCTCCACCTCATTATAACTTTACCCTTTTCGTCTCACTTCAACCTTTCCATAGCACTTCGACATTTCCATCTCCTCATTCACTTAAAAGTCATACGTAAATTTAACATAACCCTCGACCCAATAATTTAAATCATACTACGATCAAGAATAACTGCTGAATTACTAGTAAACAAAAATCTTACGGGCATGTTCCTTCTCGTATATAATGTGCATAAAAAGAGTTGAATTCCATAAAATGCGTTTCAAGAAATTTTAATATTCATATTTTAATTCGGTGTCATGTCAAATAAATAATTTTCACACAAAATTGCTAAATATTTTAGAAGCACGCCAGTCACCGAGTTTGTTAAACTATTTGTAGTTTCGCGGAGAGAATTATTTTCAAAGCTTGATATCAGAATATTTCAACGGCGTTTTTACTGTGAATAATAAACACTGTATTGGTCCATAAAAACTCAAGTATTGTTGCATTAATTTTGCTTTTAGAACGTTTACAATAAACTCAGCACTTTCGAGCTTGTACGGATATTGTGTATTCTTCCAAAGTATAGGTCGTACATGGTAAAGTGAGCACTTTTTGAAAATGTTTCATCAGACATAATAACCAATAAATACATTTCATTGTGGCCTCGGACTTTTGGTTTTGGGCTTGGTGAATGTAGACACTGTTCATTACTCACATGGCAGGTTTACGTTAAAAAGTGGTGGAATAATATAAATTTGTTGAATGAAAAAAAAAAGTAACAAGGGCTTCAAAAGTGCTCCCTTACCGTGAACGGACTATAAGTAAAATTAACACTGCCTTGGGCCTGGTCACTTTCTTAATATGTCGGTGAAGTGAGACTTTAAATTTTATTAGAAAACTTATTGTTATAAAGAGTTCCTAATTCTTACACTTGTATACATTAAAAAACGAGAAATAAAACTGGCAATATTAAAAAATGTTTTACATAATACTTTTAATTCAAAGTTAAGTTTTCGTCAACAACTTCACAGGCGATTGAGTGTCAGCGTGTCCATAAAAAAAATATTAAGGTAGGTCAGCGGCATTTTTTTAAATGTTGGTTTCAAATATGCTCGACTAACTGTGAAAAGCCTATAGTTACCTTGAAAGATAAAACGTATATCGGTTCTTTGTACTTTTGGGTGGTCATTATTCGTATACACATGAAAAATTCCGCTTATGCATTTAGAGATAAGCTGAGATTCAATCACCCGTAAATTAATATTGCTTCCACAATTAGCGCACGACTTATCTCAGGGGTCCTATAAACCTCGGAGGCAAAAGAAAACACGCAACAAAATGTAAATTTATTAATGGTTTCCTGGCTGTGGTAGCAAGGAACCAATGGCAGGTTGAATTCTGCGTGCAAAGCGTGTGTATAAAACAAACGTGCGAAGTCCTAGCTGTAGGCAGTGAACTCGAAAAATTTTCCAGTCACTGTGCGTGTTAATTTATGGTATTTATGGTGTGTATATGTGTGTATAAATACATATGTGTGTGTGTGTTAATGTAAAAACCCGAAATCCGTTTAAACCAGAATTCCCTACATAGAAATTATTTTATCAGTTTTTTTCGTTAAAACTAGTATTAACCAGTCAATACTCATGCGTTGTTACTATTTAAAACTAGTGTAAACAATGCTTGCTTATTCGTATAATCATACAAACAAAATTACAACGAAATTTCAAATGGTTAGCTGAACCCTAACCTAACTTAACGAAGCCTAATGAAAAAAAAACCGAAAAAGAAATGTTTAACTTATCAATTATGGTCTGAACTAGTTTTTAAGTAGTTTAAATTTTAATGGTCATTAGTATTAAAGTTTATTATGTATATTTAAGATATCTCTTAGTGAACCACTGCCGACTGTTTAGTATCAGATTTAAAGAATGCGATTAATAGAAATTTTGACCGGGAAATATTGGTTTAATTTCAAGTTTTTACATATGTGTGTGTATATATATTGTGTGTGTATATATATGTGTGTGTGTATATATATATATATATATATATATATATATATAAACTTTAACGTATTTCGCATCTATCCAACAAATAAATCTATAGTTAATTTTCTTGATCCGTTTCATAGCGCCAGTTTTTTTTAAATTCCAATTGTTCGGAAGAACCAAACATTTAATCACCTTTGTTAATTTCCCAGCTGTTATGTATCAATAGATAAATTTCCAATTTCAAGTGTGGCGAAATAAACAACCATATCTAATCTAATACGTGTGAAATTAAAATACATAATTTAATATTTGTTATTTTTTTCTTTCTATAAATTCGACGTTTCCATATACCCGGCAACAACCAACACAAATGCCATGGCGTCGTTCATTATCTCGCATCAAGAATCAAACCGTTACAGATTTATAGGACATATTTGAAAGTTCTGCTTAAAAGAGTTCACCTTTCCCGACCGTAACATTACAAAATGAAGATAATCTATATGCTATTAGAAAAGATTAGGCATACATAGCTGCCTAATTGGTGACATGTTAGAACACTCAAAAGTGTACAGCACAAGGCAGGCCTTCACGTCTGAAGTTCCGGGTTAAGTGAGCACTTTTGAGTTCCTAGCTAGTTTTCCTTTTCGGCCATTTTTTGTACTTTAACCGACATTTTAAATAAGTATCGGCATGCAAGTAATAAACACGGTGTAGATATTTCACCGCACTCGGCAGTTAACCTCCGAGACCAAAATAAAACACATGCATCCACTGTTATTCCGAATGAGAGGGATTTCAAAAGTGCTCACTTTACCATGAATAGCATATGCCTGCTTTGAATGAGTTGTTTGTTGAGGTATGTTTCGCCAAGGCGTATAATCGAAAATACATCGTTTAAAGCGGACGAATAAACTTCAATATTTCGAAAATTGGGAGATGTGTAGTTATGTGGATAAATACAGCTAATACAACAAAACAATAACAAATAAATGACATAATGTAAATAGTAATAAAATAAAACATCGTGATTGCGGATGCTATGAAAGCGGACCAGTTCCAGGAGTTCCCCCCCCCCCCCCCCGCCTTAATATAAGCTTCAATCCGCCACTATTGGCTATTCACGTTAAAGTGAGCACTTTTCAGGACTTCTCATTTGAAATAACAGCCAGAAAATATTCTTTATTCTAGATTTAGACGTTAACTTTCGAGTCCGGAGAAATATATACACTGCTTATTACTTGCCTGGCAATATTTATATCGAAATTCGTATAAGATAAAAAAAATCGCGGAAAATAAAAAAAAGTAAACATGGCCTCGAAAGTGCTCCCTTTACCGTGAACAGCCTATAAGAGAAAAAGATAATATCGCGAATGATTTGGCTTTAATTGTTTACAATCGTGTGTTCGCGCGCCCGTATAATTGGACATGAGCGACAAGCGACAGGTTCATTGCGAATAGCGTGAGATCAAATTTACTTCGACCACTGTCAGTGCATGCGGTGAACTAGAAAATGCTGTACTACACGCACACACAGTAGATAGGCGTCGTACTCGTCTCCAATACGACTAGATACACCTAGGTGGCAACCACTGATATTTTCCATTATCTAATACTTGTGTCAATGCGCAGAGATTGTTTGTAGATGTATATGTTCATTTACTGGTACACTACACATATTTTCATTAATTTGGTCCATCGCAACTCCCAATAAACTTGTCGCTCATCTTTACATTTGCCGACGTGTGCCAACCTCACGTAGCGATTTAGTCTGTCATGTCCTGTATACACTTTTCACCTATATGAAAAATCACGTATATGAATCATTTAACGAATTATGTTGGTGAGTTTTCCGAAAATTCTGTATACGTACGTAATCTCCTATGGGTGTTGTATAAACTACAATATCGTGAAATACTGTGTGGTGTTGTAAGATTTTATATAATATTATCATCTGCAGTTGGAACCCTGACTTTTGGTGCTGGAGTCGGACGTGCTAGCAAGTGCGATAGTTTCTCTAAAAACCATTTCACAAAATCAAATATTTTTTATTGAAATTAATAACTTGAATTAAATTTATTGAGCTAAAAAAATCACTTAATTTGCCTTTTAATGGATTGCATTTAATAAGCTCTAAAGACTCCACATTGAAGTTTTCCACAAACTTCTTAATGAAACCAATTTAAAAAATACCAATAGCAAATTTATTGAAGTATCTGCTATTCATGCATGACACTAAAATAACTGTTTAAACCACAACAAATGTGCTTCATATTACTGATCACTTGCATTTAAATAATACTTCCTTATTTTGTAACTACGTTAAATTTGGGCATACAGCAGATTACCTACGTTAATATTGTCAGCAAAGCTTTAATCAGCCAGTGAAATTTTGGATTCTCGAAACTATAGAAAATGTTCAGAACGAAAATGTTGAAGGCAAACGAGACATTCGAGAGACTGAAAGAAAAAAATGGCAGCGAATATGGCGTTTCTATGACGACATATAGCATTCGACGAATTGAATTCAATGAAAGTTGAACGTGATTTTGAGGAAAATTTGATCGTGTGATAGGGCCTTAACGGAGTATCACGCTACCTTCGGGTTCAGCTTGTTTATCTGTAAACGCGGCGCTCTATAAACACCGGCCGGCGTGACAAATTGACACTTCAAATACCTATCCACGAGGGTCAATATTTGCTCGGGTCATTCACGGTTCTCAAGTCACTTAGGTTTGACGCTTGAAAACGCCTTAAACATCACCTCTTTCCATGACAGAAAGTGACCAACCAGTCGCAGATGGCGATCAGAGCATTTAGATGTAATTCAACAAATTATTTACCGGTTTGAATTTACATGAAAGACTTAGGCGCATTACAAGTTCACAGCACTGGAAAAAATAATGGGGAAATTACCTGACAAGTGTAAGGTAGTATTCGCAAACTTGTGGAGGAAACAGAGTTATCCTTGCGGGTAAGGTAAAATTAGCGCACTATGGCATAAAATTCACATACATTGTAGTGGAAAATCCCATACATGGATGGGTAAATTGCCTTATGACGCGTGCATCTCTTCAGCATTCTCAACAGAAAGAAGGGGGGGGGGGGGGGAAGAAACAATCTTTAGTACGCAAACATTCACTGAGGGTGTGGCGCTGTCATCTGTCTGTTTGTCTGTCCGAACGGATTTAATTCGAAAACCACTTAATGTGTATTGACATCAAATTTACACAGAATATATATAAACTATAAAATAACCCCAGGGCCAACTTAGTCTTTGTTTCATCGAGATATCTCAAACGGTTCCGGAAAAAATGATGATCAGGGATGTAAATAGGTACTGGATTAAGCATTTCTTAGGATAAATGCATAAAAAAAAAGCATTGTTAAAAAAATTTCCGTCATTTCTCCTTTCTTTTTTGTTATGGGCTTTCCTCCTTTCCTTACAAAAAGCCTTAATGGCCCAGTGGGGCTAGAGTTATTCAAGGGCAGCAGTGACCCAGTGGATATATATATATATGTATATATATAAAGCGGGGCCGCAGTAGCTCAGTGGCTAGAACACCCGATAAGGGCGCCGCAGAAACTCAGTGGCTAGGGAACCCAATAAGGGTGCCGCAGAAGCTCAGTGGCTAGAGAACCCAATAGTGAAGCCGCAGTATCTCAGTGGCTAGAGCACCCAAAAAGGGGGCCGCAGTAGTTCAATGGCTAGAGAACCCAATAAAAAAAGTGGCTAGATCAATTCAAAGTCCTAAATATTATGCCAAATAAAACATGTGCGAAGTGATGGCAGGGTGTAATTTAATAACACCATTAAACCCGAAAGAATAAATATTAGTATTTTAAACATTAAAAATTTATTAAACTATGGTGGGCTTAATTTTAATACCTTTACAAAAATGTCTTGCGAACGAAGTCGCACGAGTCAGTTAGTAGGTAATAAAAAAAGGATCAGCACTAACACTCCGGGATATTTTTTTATATAATTTTCTTACACAATTTTCCCTTACCTGTATGGGATCCCCCCACCCTCCCCTCCAACTGTTGCCGGGTACTTTTTCCGTACGATTAGAGAATAGTACTTTACTTGTTAAGTAAATTTACTCTACATTAAAGATGCTTGTTGAGGTAATTAGCTTCCTTTACATTTAAGGTAATTTTACCTCGATTTTTTTTTACAGCGAGCGATTGTACCTGACGCGCAGTTTATAGGGAATATGAAGTCGACATTCCAAAAAAAATTCTTCCCGTAACTACCCCGATCATAGTGCTAAAATCAATGTCAGCACTGAACTAAAAATTTATTAGTTACGCGACTCAAAAGAACAAGGGCTTGAGATTCTTTTTCGTGTTCGACGCACAACGATAAGGGCGACATTAAGACGCGCGCGGCCAGCGCCTCATCGCCCATACGCGCAAGGCGCTAAACCGGCGTGCAGTGTCTTATGCGTCGTCATGCTTTCCTGTTCAAATAATATCTGTACCGGTGGGAGTTCGTTACACGATATGGAAGCCCGCCCGCAAATACAACTAAGACTGCGTACGGTTTTACTTATCTTCTATCTATTAAGGGGACTGCGTACGAATGCTCTATATATTATATATGCGATTTTTTCTCTATGAATGCACTTAATATGATAAAAAAAAATCCGCATGTCCATACATGATTATTTTGGATATTTTCTGGCAAATATTCTTGCTCCAAGGAATTTTATTTGCTGATATATGTGAATATATATATATATATATATATATATATATATATATATATATATATATATATATATATATATGTGTGTGTGTGTGTGTGTGTGTGTGTGTGTGTGTGTGTGTGTGTGTGTGTAATAGTGCCTGGAAACGTAATTTTGTATCAGCTCGGGGGATTAATAGTGTAAATACTATTTTGTGTAACTTAGTATTTGTCAACTTAATGCGAGAATGTGATCTATCAAATAGTCTTACTTCGTATGTTACGTATTTAATTTAGTACCTATATTTATTATTATTATTAGTCTGCCTTTAGGGTGACACTTTCTTGATACTTGTTTCGTGCATACTATCATACCATTCTTAATTTTGTGCAGTCATACCAGTTAGTTAATTACATGGAATTGTTGGAATATGTATAGTTAGATATGTATTGTGAATTTTTATATAAGCGAAGTGTACATCACATTATAGGCTATTCACGGTAAAGTGAGCATTTTTGAAAGCCTTCTCACTTGGAATAATAGACAATAACTATATTTAATTTTAGCCTTAGACGTTAACTTCCGAATGCCGTGGAATATACATAGTGTGTTTATTACTTACATGGCATTATTTATATTAAAATATTGTCGAAGGATAAGAAATGGCCGGAAGGAAAAAGTAACTAGGGCCTCAAAAGTGCTCACTTTAACGTGAACGGCCTATAGCAGTTAGTCATCACATTACCAGTTAGTCATAACAGCTAGATATATTGATTTATGTAATTTTCTTTTTACTTTAATTATTGCTTTTATATATGGAACGTATGAATGAGTACAATGGGTTCAGTGGTAGAGAAGACTAATTATGCCTTAACTGTGCCCACAAAAAAAAAAGGCGAAATAAATAAATAAAAGCGCAAACAATGTATTCACAGATAATATTTCGGGACTACTAACTCTTAAGGTTTACTTAACGCTGAATGTTTAAATAAGTAACCTAACATGCAGTATCAAGTTTTCGGATTTTTATTCCAATTAAAAAAAGCAAGGATTTCAATGAATTTTGATATACTCCAAACTAAGGGATAACTGATTAGAATATTTGTATTCATTTGCATTTGTAATATGAAATCTGTGTGTCCGTGAGTTTCTTTTATGGCCTAGCACTAGTCCTATTAAATTCAAAATATTATGGATAACTTTTAAGTATTTTTAACGTATACCTATGTATGCGTGTTTCGAATAAATGAAAAACTATCTACTCAAAATTAAGTTAAGATACGCGGTCTTAGTAAAAATTATTATCGTGCTTTATTTGTCGGTTTTTTTGATTCTTCGTATCATTTGAAAAAGGAAAGCCATCTTTTAAAATTGCTAGTTAAAATTTCACATGTACACCTCTACACAAAAAAGGGAAATGAACTAACTATTCAATAACAACAGTCAGAAAAAAAAAGAACAAAAAAAAAAAAAAAGCCCGAATTATTTCTTGATAAAAATATTTTCTCAAGCGAAAAATGTAACAAAGAATACAGATGATGCTAGAGCTCATTAAAAGCGAGATTGGCTTGTAAAAAAAAAAAAAAAACCAGAACACTGGATTCACAAATCAAAAATACGCAGGATTGGAGCTACAGGATATTTCAAGGAAATTTTCCGCAGAAATCTTCGTATTAGATCAGAGTAATATTTATTTGCATGTTTTATGTTAATGGCAGCTAAGTCACTCAAGATGTATTTCGTAACGCCTATTAATGATAAACACTAAGTGCTAACAACGAACAGTTTGATAAAGAACCTTGTACTTTATCTTTAACGTCCTTCGAAGCCGATTGTGGACAAATGTCGCTATGGCCTTGTTTTTTTCACGCGTAGCGACAAGTTTTTAGATACGCGAAACAAACCTCGCTAGACCATCTAAATGTCAGATTCTCTACGAGCAAACAAATGAATTGTTCAAGAGAATGTTGGAAGAACCTGAGTGGCGTGAACGGAGAAACGATGTTGCTATGTTTGCCTGCAGCGCGCAGCTCCTGCCAGGGAAATCTGGGAAAAGTATCACAGGGGCGTAAACTTGACGCGGGCGTGATACGTGCCGAAAAAAGCTGCGTGCACGAGTAACATCCACTTTAATACAAGCGTGCTGGAAAAAATCGCGAGACCGCGCGACTTGCGACTGACGGCTCGGTGAATTCGGAATATTGCCACGCTGGCTGAACTGCCCGTTTTAACGTCGCCGAGCCCATCAAGGCGTACGCGGAGTAACAGTGGCGTACGTCAGCGGCCCTTGGAGCCTAGAAAGGCAACTTTGAGCATTTCTCTGCAGCTTGTCTCACGCCGGATGGATTGCGAACGGCGTTTCGCGCGGCATGAGTGCGGGAAGCATGCCCGTACTTTCGCGCAACGGCCGAGCACGCGGAACATGCCCAAGTGTGCCAGTGAGATCCCGCATGCTAGCGACGGCGAGTGCAAGAAATGCGCGCGTGCGCTTGGGCGGAGGCCTCGAGGGCGAACGACCCGTCAGCTGTGCTCCTTTCAGCGGCGTCAAATGGGACGGAGTCTGCAGCAAGGACGTTCCCCGACATGGCCATGTGGTCGGCTGTATGGTATTCTGTATGAATGCCGAATTTAAGGTACGAGTTATGCATAAGCGCCGTCGTCAGCTTGTACCTGCAGAGTCAGTCGCTTTATTTATTTATTTATTTATTTTTAAGCACGTCAAGCGCCGCAGTAACGATTCTCGTTCGTAGCTTTATTATTAAATTTTATGTACACCAGTTATTGAAAGGTACCGCGTAGGGCAAAAGACGTTGAACTTAATTAAGGGGTCTGCCCACGCAATATGTAAATTGAGTGCGAAACATTTTAATATTTTTATTGTGTGCATCTGTAAACAGTCGTTTTGGTGCATAATAAATAGTGAATCAAAGACCTTGGAACATAAGAGTAGAGAGACATTATTTGCAAATGACCCCCCCCCCCCCCCCATTTTCGAAAGGCTTGTATTACTGTAACATGAATAATAGTATTTCGATTGTAGATATTTATAAGGGAAAGAGTTTGGGCTGCGGCATTTTGGTTTTTGAAGTCGAGATCGCTTTTTGACCTTTAGGGATGGTTTAGGTAATATTAGTGTGCCGTGGAGTGAGGTAGAGGTTGACACACCTGACATCCCTGTAGGGGTAGTTTAGGTAATATTAGTGTGCCGTGGAGTGAGGTAGAGGTTGACACACCTGACATCCCTGTAGGGGTAGTTTAGGTAATATTAGTGTACCGTGGAGTGAGGTAGAGGGTGACACACCTGACATCCCTGTAGGGGTAGTTTAGGTAATATTAGTGTGCCGTGGAGTGAGGTAGAGGATGACACACCTGACATCCCTGTAGGGGTAGTTTAGGTAATATTAGTGTACCGTGGAGTGAGGTAGAGGGTGACACACCTGACATCCCTGTAGGGGTAGTTTAGGTAATATTAGTGTGCCGTGGAGTGAGGTAGAGGGTGACACACCTGACATCCCTGTAGGGGTAGTTTAGGTAATATTAGTGTGCCGTGGAGTGAGGTAGAGGGTGACACACCTGACATCCCTGTAGGGGTAGTTTAGGTAATATTAGTGTGCCGTGGAGTGAGGTAGAGGGTGACACACCTGACATCCCTGTAGGGGTAGTTTAGGTAATATCAGTGTGCCGTGGAGTGAGGTAGAGGTTGACACACCTGACATCCCTGTAAGGGTAGTTTAGGTAATATTAGTGTACCGTGGAGTGAGGTAGAGGTTGACACACCTGACATCCCTGTAAGGGTAGTTTAGGTAATATTAGTGTGCCGTGGAGTGAGGTAGAGGGTGACACACCTGACATCCCTGTAGGGGTAGTTTAGGTAATATTAGTGTACCGTGGAGTGAGGTAGAGGGTGCCACACCTGACATCCCAGCGGGGTAGAAGGGTTTCTCACCATTCGGTAGGCAGTGTCCTTAAGGGCAATTGTGCACGAAAATCGTATATTTATACTATTTTTGTCACGATTTGTTTTACAGGCGATTTTTCGAAATTTTTTATTCGACAAGACATAAATAACAATTTTGGAAATCTTATTACATGGTTAAAAATTCCCTGCCGTCGTTATTCTCGGAGCTCCGATTGAAGACAAGAAAAAAAATCCCTTTTGTTTCTTTCATCAGTGCTCCGGGAATAATGAAGGCAGTGAAAATCTAATAACGTATGAGGGTGCTGAAAATTATTATTTACGTCTTGTCGAGCCGAAAATTTCAATTAACTCTTTGGAAAACTACTTATATCGAAAATCGGATAGATATTCTGCTTTCATTCACCATTCTCCTTAAGCAAAGCGCGCCCTGAGTGCACACGAATGCAGCACGTTGTCCCTTTGGTGTAGTTTTCTAGACACTGTTAAGCTGTGTTTGCATGAAGAGGAGGAATATCCTGGAAGAAGACCTTAAGCAGGGCTTCAGAAAATTTCGAAGGCAATCGTGAATGGCTCATACATAGAGACCTGCAAAATTCGCGTTATTTTCTGGAGGCACGCTATAATTCACCGTTATATATATATATATATATATATATATATATATATATATATATATATATATATATATATATAACGGTATATATATATATATATATATATATATATATATATATATATATATATATATATATATATATATATAACAGTCAGTGTCATTTTGTTATTTTTTTCTGCAGCAATAAGAACCTATTTTCCCTTTTGCTTTGGTTGTACGTGATTGGGCCAGCCGCTCGTTAGTGGTTTCCTACTGGTGCAACGGTTTACAGGGCGTGTCCGGACAATCTGTAGTCCAGTGGCAAACGCAGTGCAAAATCACAAGTTCTTGGAATCTAGTCTGCGTTGAAATAATAACGCGGATTTTGCAGGTCTCTACCCTTTTTTACGAAATGATCCCGCTATGCACGCTGTTTTGACAACAGAGCTGGAAATCAGGCCACAAGGAGATTTATAAAACACACATACAAAACAACGAGCCACTTCTGCAATCAGTAAACTAACCAGGAGACGCGCGAGGTTAATCAGAAAATGTGGGTCCGGCAAACCTCATGGAATTATTCCGGGAATACTAACGTGCTACTGGGAAACTCCACCCTCGGTGCACAGCGGGAACCAATAGGAAGACATGTCGCAAACGAGCACGCGTGGTTGGGGGGGGGGGGGAAGAAGTGCGAAGGGAGCTGTGGAGCCAGGCAAGGGTGCAGTCGGCGATAGGTCACCGGAGCAGTCAGCCGGGGTTCCAGTACCAGAAGGTCGGGACGGCGTGTCCCGGAGAGAAGCAATGGGTGAGTGGTACTCCTATACTTCTCTCAGTTTCCTAACTTTACCTAAGAACCTTCTCCTTGTATCTCTAGTTGGTCAGTCAATTAATTACAATGATATTTTAATTCTATTTCATTATAAAGAAAAGTAACTTACTACAATTTAACCTAACTATTCTTCTTATTTAATATAATCCTTCCTATCTTCCCTCTGTCTAACAGTTTATGAGATGATGAAGGTTTAAGTAAAGCAACTGCCTATAGTGTACTGTACCCGACTATACAACGTGAATCACTCGTAAAAAAGTAGTACAGTCACCATTAAAATTGCCAGAAAAGTGCGATTTCTGCTGTATATGAAAAAAAAGTTTTTTTTTTTGCAACAATATAAAATATTTTACTTAAATATACTTTTTAAATGAAAAAAAAAAATCTATTACAATAGTATGTATTTTTAACCAAAATTAAACGCATTTTCATTCCGGATACCTCAGAAAGCAGAATTTGCAAGAAAATCTTCTTCACGAAAGATCGTCATAATACTTACAGTGATTATGTGTAGTAAAATAATAGTAATAATCTATCATAATAATTTTATTATTAATTTCATTTACGTCAGTTTTAGTCACAAATGTTTGTGACAAATGACCGCACTTAAAATTTACTATAAACATTATTTCCTACATTATTATTACAATTTTCTTACACACAATCGTAGTAAACATTACGACGATATTCCATGACAAAGATTTTCGTGCAAATTCTGCTTTCCGATGCATCCAGAATTTTAATGCGCTGAAATTTGGTTAAAAATACAGGCTATTTTAAACGATTATTTTTTTACATTTGAAAAGTATATTTTAGTAAAATATTTTATATTGTTGCAAAATATAAACATGTTTTTTTTTTCATATACAGCAGAACTCGCACTTTTCTGACAATATTTATGTTGTCTGTACTAATTTTTCGTGAGTTCTTCACATTGTACAGTCGGGTGCTGTGCTCCATAGCAGTTGCTTTACTTCAACCTTAAGGGGCGTGGAACATAAATAAACACCAAATATGTTAATTGATTTTTACTGGTTTTTGAAAGCCCTCATAGAAAAAAGTAAAAATGGCAATCCTAGATAAAAGGTTTTGCCAACTGAACGACCAAGTATTTTGCAGTATTTCTGTTTCAACTTCGCATTATGTCTTGCGCCACGAAAACACACGAAAATTGACAGCGCCAGAAATATCTCGGCAGAATAACGTCACTCAGGTAAAATATTTGCTCTCGTAGTTAGTGAAAACTATTCCGCATGGTCGCCCTTTCTCTGTTTTCTTTATCGGCTTCCACGACATTTGTAAAATTACGATTAACCTCAATAGCATTAATTCATGTCCCGCGCCCTCTTAAAGTGAACTTATAGCAACCATAAGGGATTGTTGCACTCGCCACTCACCGACGACCTCGAGGTAGCCGACCTGGCTCTTCATGGGGTCGGTGTTGATCTGGCACATGTACCAGCCTCGGTCGTGCTCCTTCACGTCCCGAACGGCGAGGTACCACGTGCGGCGATCGCTGTGCGTCACGCCGATCCGGTGGTTCTTGGTGATCACGTGCGTCGCTATCGTGAGGATGGTCTGAGTGTCCACCCGCAGCCAGGCCACCTGGGAACACGCACGCACTCCGACCCGTGAGGCTGGAATCACACTATGTACAGGATGGTGAGTGCAGAGGGAGAGCGTGGGCGAGGACTACACTGCGGGCTGAGTAAAGGCCGATAACGTGAGCACTCTCGAAATGAACCTTGGAAAAACGCACACTGCTCCCGCATTTTAATGGGCGCACCGAGTGACATTTTTTATTTTTATTTATATCATCTTATTTTTCTGTGGGCGCAGTTAAGGCATATTTGCCTTCTCTACCACTGAACCCATTGCACGCATACATAAAAGTAAAAAATAAAATTACATAAATCAATATATCTAGCTGTTATGACACTACACTACTATAACAATCCATAATATTAATCTAAATATAAATATTCCAACAATTCCATGTAAATAAGTAACTGGTATGACTGTGCAATATTATTAATGGTATGGTAGTATTCACGAATCAAGTATCAGGAAAGGTTGACCAATAATAATAACAATAAATATAAGTACCAAATTAACTACGTAACATACAAAGTAAGACAATATGGTAGATCACATTTTCGCATTAAGTTGACCAATACTAAGTTACACAAAATAGTATTTACACTATTAATCCCTCAAGCTTATACAAAATTATGAATGATTGAAAGTAGTTCCACATTAAAAAGTGTTAGGTAACCATTTGTGGTAACATAAAATTAGTTCTTTCACTTTCTGTTTTTGAATGCAACGAAGTGTAAAAATGAGCAGATTTGTAAAGTATTTACTTTCTAAGAATTTCACAGTTTCATCTGACCGACGCACGAATAAAGTGATGAGGCCCATAGCAATGTTAAATTTACATTAGGCGGAGGAATACACAACGTGTACATAAGTATATTTTAAGCAGGGCTTTCAAAAGTGCTCATTTTACGGTGCCTATAAGGAGGTGCTTAGAGGCAGAGGAAACAACAGTGAGAAGCTTCAGAGGGTGTGGATGAGAATGGAGCGGGGTAGGCTGTCTATGAAAAGTGAATGAAGAGATTTGGGCGGCTCTTAACATCGAGGTCTTAAGAGACCGATGAGGATGATTGAGGTGAGTATGGAGCAGCGTCAGAATGAAGGGCTGGGGGAAACGGGAGATCTCTGAGAAAACCCGCCGACCAATGGCATCGTCCGGCACGATTCCCATACATGCGAAAATCCGGAGTGAGCAGGCAGTGGGAGGTGGGAGGCTAGCAGGCTAACCACTCAACCACCCTGGCCCCTAGGCAGTCTGTACTTGTGATGTATATGAGGGAGTGGAATGTGTTGAGGGAGGAATTGGTATCTTTTAGAAGGGGGGGGGGGGGGTTTGGAAAGTTCAGGAAGGGAGTGGAAGAGGAGTTTGGTCGGGTAAGTGAGAGGTGAGAGAGCTCCCCACCCGGTGGTAGCCTGACTGCAAGTGCATTATTATTATTATTAATACTAAACACAGCACGACACGACGAAAACCGGCAACCACGGCACGACATTTATATTTTCAACATGACAGTTCGAATTAACAGCCCGACAGTTTAATGACGCGACACGAACTGTAGCATTTTTTTCGGAACCACGATAAGAGAAAGGTTTATGTTGAATCAAACAAAGTTTGTTTGGCGCAACAAAATTAATTGTTTGTGTAGGGGCAACAAAATATTTTTTTGTTGAAACTAAATTATTTTGTTGTTCGTATTCGTTTTCAACAAAAAATAAATAAAATTCAGTTGGTGCAACTAAAGATTTGTTTGGCTCTACGTACATTAAACTGTTTCGTTTAAAATAAAAATAATTTAAGGGGAGACCGGGATTCGAACATACACCAGCTGCGACCGAACATTACGCTTCAGCAACTTTTTTTTTTACCTTCATTTGACGTTGTTCTGACATTTTCGACGTTGACGAAGCTCTAGTGAGACCGACTTGTTGACGAATTCCCAGTGCGACAATCGAGCTGAGTATCTGCCACGTCGGAGGCACCGGGGCGAAAAACCCTACCCCTGAGCTATGAGAGCAGGACAAAAAAACAAAAAATATAATTTATTACGTATGCCCTTTTCCTCACGCCGTTTTTCCAGTGTTTATAAGGCGAAGACTGAATTGGGCTTATTAACGTGCTCCGGTGTTACGCCTGATCGCTTATCAGTGGATGGCTTACAGCATAGCCTATGACCTAATTTCAGTTAACATCCATGCCTTGCCTGGGATTCGAACCCAGAGCCTCCGCCACTGGAGGTTGGCTTCACCTCGGCTAAGAGAGTACTGATGAAATAGCGATGTTTTTTAAACGCGTATATCTCAAGTACTGGAGAACGTTCAGATATAATTGTTCCAAGTCTTACAGCTTTCCTTTTTAGTTTCATGTCGAACTCGTTATATTAGAATGTTTATACCCTTATCAAGCATCTGTAAATTCAATAATAAACACTGTTGCAATTCTAATTGTTACACAAGTTGTATTTTCGAACGAAGGCAATCAAATAAGCAACCAAACAAATACTAACCCGTGATTCAACCAAATAGTTTTGTTGACGGTCTAATAATTAATTTCGGCACAGCACAGAAGTATTGTTAATTCAATCGCGTATTTTGTTGGAGGAACAAAATTCATGTGTTGTTTTTCAAGTTTTGTGTACCGAACAAAATATTTTGTTGGCTTTTCTCTCGGTGCATTTAGAAGGCGCTGATTAACTATGCTAGTTTCAAAGGCGGTGGCAGACGAGAAATTCGGAATACACGATAGCGACAAAGTGTTTTCTTCGCTAATGCATACGAAGGTAAAATTATTATTTTTAATATTTACATACAGTAATTTCCAACTTTTTTTTTCCCCCCTTTTAAGCTGCGCATTTGCCATTGTAGGGGAAACTTGCCATACAATTTAATTTTGCAAGGTTGTACACTCTGTGTGTCGTGCCGCACGACACGACCAAAATATAAATCATTTCTAATCCAAACTCACTGGTCGACGACAGAATTTGTCGGGCTTACATCAGATCTATCTTATATTTCATCGGCTGTTTAGTTTTACGTGTCGTGTCGGGGCTGTCGTGTCGTGCTTGTCGGGACTATGTGACTACGGAATTACGCTTCACATTCTCAATACAGTCCATTATAGGCTATCCACGGTAAAGTGAAAACTTCTGGAAGTCCTCTAATTTGGAATAATAGTTAAAAAATATATATTTCTTGTTTTAGCCTCAGACAATTTCCGAGTGTGGTGGAATGTACACAATATGTTCATCATTTACATGGTCATATTTATATGAAAACACGTTTAAAGGATAAAAATGGCTGGAAGGTAAAGGTAATTAGAGCCTTAGAAGTGCTCACTTTACCGTGGACAGCCTATATAATATATTTGCGATTTCTTCACGCTTATTGAATCGAAATCTTGAGAAATCATCACAGGTAAGTCGTGTTTGGTTTTTTCCTAATTATTTTAAGTATCACGAGCGTTTTATATTTGTGTTAACATAAAAAAAACCATAAAAGTTACTTATTTATGGTTAAACTACAATTTTATTTATAATTTATCTATAAATTACAATATTTCATTTATAATTAATATGGTTAAGAACAAAGTGATTGGCGTGTGTTGCTAATGCCTAGTAAGAAGTAGTTCTTACGCAAAATATTACTACACTGGCTGTGCACGAATTCGGTGCGTTGCCCCTTAGGTGTAAGTAACCAGATTATGTTAAGCTTTGTTTGCATGAGGCGGAGGAATATCCTGGAAGTCGAACTTTAGCAGGGATTTAGAAAAAAAGCTGTAAGTAACACGTGATTGGAGTGTATATACTGTTCACACTTAGCTGAGCACTTTTGAATTCCACATTAGAAAAATGTTACTGCCCCTGCATGCATATATGTTAATGGGCACATAGCGTGTCGTGCGCCCAGTAAAGTTAGTAACGTCCGAGAGAAAGTAGTTCCCTTTTTAAAGTTGAATTAGACGTGCTAGGTAAACATTTGTGAACAGTTAAATTATTTACATTGCTTTCTGTCTAATTATTGTGCACATACACCTAATAATTAGCAAGTTTTTAAAATATTAACTTTTCAAATAATTTTACGGTTTTACTTGGCCGACGCATGAACAAAGTGATTAGGGCCGGGCAATGTTAATTTGCCATGTTGCGGAAGAATATGCTATGTGGTACGATATAGATCCTGAGCGCAGGGCTTTCAAAAGTGCCCAGTTCGTCGAGGACAGCCTTTACTCGACTAAGCCAAGCGTGCAGCCGGCGAGGTTTAAGATTCGCGCGCTATCGTCGAAGAGTGAGTGGAGGTGAAGAGATTTGGGCGGCTCTTAACAACGAGGTCTTGAGAGCCGATGAGGGCGACTGAAGTGAATACGGAGCGGCGCCGGAGCGGAGGGGCGCTGGAAACGGGAGATCCCTGAGAAAACCCGCCGACGAACGGTATCGTCCGGCACGATTCCTACCTGCGAAAATCCGGTGACCCGACCGGGAAATGAACCCGGTTCGCCTTGGTAAGAGGCGAGCGTGCTAATCGCTCAGCCACCGTGTGGCCCCTAATGAGGGGAGAAGAACGGCGAACACAGGAGATTTAATACCGTTGTGGAGGTTCAAATAAATATTATTTAATAACAGAAATATTTTACTTACGTAAACCAAATTTCATCCGAACAAAGCAGAAGGTTTTATGTTCACATGATCAAAACCCCGTACACATATTTTCAACAGGTATCGTATTATAAAGCGACAGATTAATGAAATTGATTATTAAATATCTCCAATAAAATAAAATTAAAAATATCAAAATCAGGTATACACAACAAAAATAGCTTAAAAAAGTAGTGTGCGAAATTTAATCGAAATCGGCCGTAAAAACTGTAACTGTAGAAGCTTTAAAGTCTCCTTTTGCCAAGGTAAACGTATCTCTTCTCTTTCCACAAACCGTAGAAAATTATCTGCTGTGCGCAGAATCACACCAGGATCGGTGAGAATAAATTAATTCAAACTACACACACACACACACTGGGAATAAGCATCGGCTCACAGGGATGCTTCAACACGGCAACGTTGATCAGTCAACACTGTCCATCAACTTATGGTCACACGCGACATCTGGCAATCGCAATCGACCGCTGTGTCTCATCTTGTAGGCGTAGGGTTTGCGATAGAGGGGAGGGGGGAAAACGGCTCGACCTCGTGTATCGTATAGCAGTTGGCGTGTTTGCAACACTTGGCTTGGTCGAGTAGCACATTGCTACAAATCCAAGAAACACCTGAACTGCAAAACACACTGGTAACTAGAGGCTCGTACTTTGCAGCGTATTTCAGCAGCAGATGAGACTCCGCGGTCTTTTACATATTCGAGTGGTTTATCATCTGCCGCCACTATTACAGGCAATTACCTTCTGTAGCATGAGCAGTCAGAAGTATGCCACTCCAGTTCTGAAAGTTTACTCTTTGGCTTACGGTTTTCTGGAAACGCGCTAAAATTAACAGTTCCCCCAGAAACGTGCGTCAGGTACACACCTAACCTAATGAAGTCCAGCACAAAACCCCGAAACAAAAAGTGAAATCTTGCGCTCTAAGAAATTATTCGTAGATTTAACACGTCAGTGTATACCTACAGCGAGAAAACGCGAATATTAAATTATTTTCCCATACATCTATGACAGCATTCCTATATTTGCTCAGGAATGAGTATAATGTGTAGGGAATTCTACAACTTTGTATAGTAACGACACTAAATATTTCCATATTTGCAGCCAAATATGTCATATTATTTCCTTACTGTGTATAGGTTAAAAAATGTCCATTAGAGCCTAGGAAGTTTACAACAAGGAAATTATTTACAGCGAGAAAACTGCTGATAACTGGCCCACTGGAATCAGGAACATTTCACTTGTTATTCCACTTTCCACACACTCTCCTCCCACCCAAATTGTGGTTGTTGGCATTACATTATTTTGTTTCTTTTTAATAAAACGAGAACTATTCCTGTAATTAGAAACATGCAAAATTTTGGCCTTCTCAAAAAATTTTGCCGTTGTGAATTTCTACAATACCTATTATTATAAAGAAGTTCGCTGTTTGAACAACGATTCCATTCTTTGGTGCTGAGTCCTGAAGCATTGAACTTCCTTCATTCAATGTTCGAGTCCAGGGCAAGTAAAAAAGTCCAAGAACATTTCGCAGTCATAGAACTACACGTGAAAACTCAAGCGTGAACAGATGAAACATTATTTTTTTACATCACGTCGTTTTTGCGCGAAATATTAAAGACTTTGGTATCTCCCGACTATTCGTATCTCCGGAAAATATGGCTCCAGTTATAAGCTATTAAAATAATGGACGTCACTTGTTTGGATTTAAACCATCAGTGATTTGACACTCTCGCCATGGGAATGCTCCTAAGATATCAAGGCCACAGGAGAGAACCACGACGACAGAGAATTTTTGCGAGCGTGAGGATTCCCGAACGTAAGGACTTTTCTTCAGGAGTATTTCTAAGAGAACGTTTTTTTTTTTTTTTTTTTCCAAACAATCACTGTGAAGCAGAACATTTTAACAAGTGATGAAGTATAACGGTACGGACGCTTCATCTCTTTCGAGCATTGTGAGCGCGCTTTGAGGAAATCGCTAGCGATCCAGCGCTTTTGCCTCTTCCGCCGTGAAAGGGCCTGGATACGGAGACAAAAGAAGCGCCCTACTGACGACGAAGAAGCTTTGGCGTTCGCTATATCCTGGTTGAAGGGCGAGCCCACAGGGCCTGCCTGGCCTTCGTAAACCTTCGTAAACACGACAGGGCTCTTATTATGTACCTCGAGGACTGCGAGCTCCTATATGATAACTGCAGCTAATACGAGAGTTACAATTGGCTTTGTGTGGTATTCTGTAACGCGTCTTTCTATATAGGCTGTCCAAGTTTATTTGAGCACTTTTGAAGTCAACTTTTGAAGTCAACTTTTGAAATGGTCACTGTCTTTACCTGCACACATTTTATCGGGCACAATATCTGGCATGAGCCCGTTAAAATTGGCACTGCCGGAAGGAAAGTACACTCTAAATTCGAATCAAGTGGGAAACCACTAATTGTTCAAGAGAAAAAAATTTCACAGATTGAATAAGTGATGTGGAATTATTTTACTGATTGAATAAGTGATGACCGACTGCAATGGTGAATTAAAAATATATTTTTTTTTAAATTGGACGTAGCCAAATAATTACGCGAAATAAACATATTTACGATAGTTAACTAATTATATTGCGCAATTCACAGTAAAAAAAAATATATATATATATATATATATATTGAAGACGGCCGGGATTGAATCCATAAACCTTTCGACTCGAGGTCGTTATCACACCATCTGCGCTATCACGCCAAGTGCCAATAACGAGAAGAAAATATATATCTTACAATTTCGCCGTGAAATCGTGAAGATTTATATTATATGCTCATACGTTTCGTTTTTGGTTAAATTGGTACCGTTACGATTGTTTAAACGAATAGTATATATGAGTGCCCTCTTTTTATCACATTATAAGCAATTTAAACCTTCAAACAGAGAGCTGTGACGATTACATGAAAACGAAATGAAAGACGTAAAAACGGAATGAAAGACTGTGTGTGCCTACTACTTCATAAAATGGCGTTTTGAAAGACGAAACACATTTTAGAAAGTATTTTGCACTAGCTTTATTAGTTTATTCGTTGTTATGTCACTTGATACACGTTTTTTAACGGCCATTTGTAAACTTTTTTGACGGCCATTTTTACACGCTGTTTAACTGATCCATCAGTCAAAACTAAACTACTGATTAAAAAGTGAAAAAAAAAAAAAAAATTACTGATGAATGAGCGGAAAATGTCACTGAATCAATAAGTGAAGGAAATCTGGCATATCTTCTCTGGAACAACAGTAAAAATAACTAAAGTGACTGTTGAAACAGCCAGATACGTTTGACTGATTGAAACAGTATAATTCTTATTGATTAAGATTAAGAGTGTACTTCCTTTAGCCAGCGTCTGACTAAAGTGGTTAGTCACATGAAAGCGTAAATTTTACATAAGGTGGGAGGATTCTCAATGTACTTACCAATTGTTAAGTTACAGCGGGGTGTTAGAAGTTATCTTAGCGAAAATCTTTCTGCATATACCTATACCTGATGCCACATGGTAAAATAAGAGTATCCAATATTTCACCTCTTCAGAGAATTTCAAAACGCATTTTTACCTACTTTCCGAAGGAGCGAGAGGCAGGCTTATCAGATTGCATTCCTGTCTGCGTGTCTACGCACATGTGTGTCACCCGTTTGCAATTTTTGAACGCGTAAATCGAATTTCACCAAACGCGGTACTTACATAGTCCTCAGTAAGGACATCTGACTTTTATATCTTGCGACCACGCCGGGCACCTACATTCCAAATTGCGGCCATTTTAATATTTAAGTTGATATGTCATATCTCGGTAACCATTCAACCTATTTAAACCAAATTTTGTATGCTGTAAGAGCATTGTGTAAGCATTGCATTTTAAATGCATATTTGTGTTACTCCGTCATTTTATAAAATTGCAGCAATGGAAATAATTAGTATTTTACATTATACTTTGGAAACTATCAAAGCAATTCTCATCCAATTTGGCATGTAAGTAATATTATATTACAGGCCAGGAGAACGTAAATTATTGAACTTTATTAGAAATTTATTTTCAAAATAGTGGCCATACAAATATTTTAGTTTTATTTGGTATATCTACTCTAACATATAATCAATTTCGATCAAACGCTGTATGCTGAAAGTATCTCTTATATCATATACGTCAACACGTAGCCTTTTTTTTGTCGGCAATTTTGTAAGATAGGGCCACATGGATAAATACAATTTTTATGTCATATCTCGAGAAACCATCAACCCATTCTTACCAAATTTGGCGAAGGAGTTTTATTGTTGTAGGCCATATGAATTTCTAATTGTAAGACACTTTATCTGAAGCCCTAATCTACTGATTGTAGCGCTATGTTAGGCCATGTAAAATTACGTGTTTTTAGTTACCAAGTCGCTTATTTTAAAAACGACCGCATTGTAAATATTTTAGATTAGTAAACCCTATCATTCGAAACATAAAACTGATTAAATTCGAAGTTCATGCTCGAACCCCGCATACGTAATTCAGTTGATTGCACACAATATTACTGTACGAGATTCTCTGCATTCGAGTCCCGTGTTAAGGCACGTGTGTATTTGTAATTGTCTCACTGCTGTTGTACATGTTTCTGGTTTCATTTCTAATGATGTTGTTTTCAACGAGACATGTCCTACCTACCAACTTAGCTATTAATACATTATTTAAAATGTAATTGCAGGCATGTTTGAGGAAACTAGGCTCAGTAGTTTTATCACTAATTTCTCGTTTCTGTATGAAGTGCGTTTTCTTGAAGTAATTTTACTATGTCAGCCGTACTCTATCCACTGACACCTCGTTGGGCTCTCACTATATGAAGTCACTCACGAGGAACACGAGATACCGCCACGGTGACATTTCGATTTGCAGAGTGCCATTTTGCCTAGTAAAGATAATTACGCTGAAACTGTATTTACACGAAGACAGCAAAAAATGCACAGAATAGGATCATAGATCCAGCTCATGGCTCTAATCGGTCGTCTCTATGCAGTGGGCGAAGCTGGCTTTGGTATTGCATCGCCGAGGGGGACGGAATTGCCCCCGACAGCCGCATCGTCATGTAGCATCATGCGCTCGTGAGCACACACTGGTCGCTTTTTCTTGGCGGTCTGTGACCTCGTTTTCGTCTAGATGTGTGTGTGTGTGTGTGTGTGTGTGTGTGTGTGACGGAGCAAGCATGTAGGAGTTAATATCTATGACAGTGATGACAAGAGTAGGGGGCACTTACGTGCAATTTTCATTGGTGGCGGACAAGTCAGACAGACGCATAAGGGAGTATTAACGAACATGAACATTTCAAGAAGAGACTCGCAATTTTTTTTTTTTTTTTTCCAATGTCCCTAACGATGTCCAGTGAAGATTAACAATCAAATCCTTGACTAAACGTTTTTCAGATGAAAAAACTTACTTCAAACTTCTGCTCATTCCGCCCAAAACAATTATGGGGGTAGCATTTGCTTGAATTTTTCCTCATGTCTTGTGTTAACAGTTCTTTTGGTAAGAAAGCCTCAAGTAAGTGACTAAAATTACAATGTTGAAAAGTGTGTTTTGTACGTAATGGAAATCACCCACGTATATAGCTGCAAGAATGTTACTTCTTTGTATGTATGCATATAGTCTAAATAGGTATATCAGTAAAGTTCTTGCATCTATTTACGAAAAGTGAAGAATACTTATTTATATATAAGTTTTGTTGCGTACGCTGGGATGTTCCCACACGATAGTTTTACAAATGTTGCATTCCTGCTTTCCAAATATAGTGACAATTATGTTAGCACATTCATTTTTATAATGAGAGGACAGAAATATCGACACTTGAGTGCAAAATGATATTTTATTACATCTGTCGTGAAATGCATAGCATCATTAATGCGAATATATTTTCTGAATATTTAAAAATATTAATTAAATATTTTTCAGTTAAGTTAAAATTAAAATGCAAGATATAGTTGTGTGGGATCATTCGGTGTTTCCTTTTCTGTCCTTAATCATATATATACTTATTTTATTTGAATCCTCCATTATGTGGTTATAGGGATTATATGTATATATAATATACATATTATATACATACACTTATAAATTTCCTGAGGAAAATGTAAAACATTTTCGGCAGAAATAGTAACCTACGTGATTGAAATAGGATACTAGCGTATTTACAAATGAGCACGGATATGAACACCTATAGATTTAAGTCATATCTACAATAAATCGAATTTTGCATAAAGATATAAAGAAATAGCTCCGAGCAAACAAAAATAAATTTAATAGTTTTGTTTATTTAATTGCACTAAAATATTTTAACAAACCATTAAATGTTGCAGCTTTATTTTTAAATGTGAAACGCATTACGGAGGAAATTTAATTTAAGTGAGATAAATTCATTAAACAAATTTTCCGAAGGTCTACTAAAAGATTTATAGTTTGTATATTTATGGATTTCTCCTACGATCTTAGTAACTACCATACAACGAGACATTATGGAAATAGTATTTACTAATATTATTATATCTTAAGTTATTTAAACAATAAATTTCAATACATTTCAACCAGCAAAGAAGTGAAGCATTTGTTCGACGTAGACGTTGAGATGTTGCAACTCAATTACCTTAAAAAATTACAAACTTTTATCAGGTACCTTATTTTACAGAGTGGACATTATGTTCTTTCTATCCTTGGCTTAAATATGTTTCTGAACTCGAGTTAATCTTATCCTCATAATCCTATTTACGAAAGAGATAAAAATTCCCCAGGCTAACATCGAAAAAAATTCCCCAGGCAGATATATCGAATATAAAGTAACGCGACTGATGTTTTTCCAAAATACGAAGTTTCATGGCACGCAGCGTTAGGATCAAAAACAGTCCATGTTAATGTAAGAGTTTTCAGATACATATACAAAGTTAAACTGTCTTGCTATGTACAGCATTTTCCCGGGTATGTATACATCTCATTCATCGAGAAAAACGTATTTAACTTTCAAGATGAATCTTAAACTTTTTCATGTACGTATACAAACATTAGTAAAATAAACACACAAATTGACTGACGCGTCCTCGTTTTAATAAACAATAATTTTTGTAGCGTAACTAATGTAGAATTCAATTTTTAACCATATAATTTTGTTATTTATGCATAAATATTTTAATGTCATCATTTCAACACATAACTCTAGAGCAAAGACTACTTTTTGGTACTGTGCAAAAAATCCGTAAAACCGTAGGCCAGAAAGTCTCTAATGAAATAAGCATGAAATGCAGACGTGCCTCTTCAAGTTTTGATGAAACTGAAACCTTACTCTTGAAGACTGTCTGGGGTATTTCGTGTACACTTTGTATTACAAATATATTAAACCAGCTAATACACGTTTCATGGAACAAGATATTTTTAAAACACATTCTTTGGTTCGGTATGGAAAAAAAAAAAAAAACATCACACAAAAAAATTGTTTCATCAAATAAGGATTGTCTAACACACATAAAAACACAAGAACTTTGAGCAGAACGTTTATCAGGTATAATTTACTTATTTATGTGCGTGTAAACATCACACACATTATGTTAGGCTTGGAAGGTCATCATGCACGCCTACGGGCGATAATTAGATTTAGTCGCGCCCAGGTCCATTTTCTGGGTCAGAGGGAACGTCAACACTCAGGACGTGTCTCAACTCGAAAGTGTGCTCTCTCTCACTCGCCACTCTCACTCTGGCACACACTGGCTCACTTTAGCGAATTGAGACTTGTGCCCTCTGTAAGCCTTCGGCATTGTTTCGCTGGCAGAATAGGTAATAAATAGTGAAAAATAAAATATTGATGACCTTTCACTTTCCTCGAAGAAATTTACAGTGTTTTATGAAATCGTAACTTGTTTTAATTTGATACATTTTCGCATGATTATAAAAACACAATTGTTATGTACAAATCACAGTTTTTAATAATATGCACTAATTAACCTAAACGAAACATGAATTGTTCTGCCCCTTATCAAACGGATTATTGTTGTTATTGCACATTTCACAATCGTAATGATTAATTTCCGTCGATAAAACATTTCTAACACTGCTTTAGAAACTACAAAATATACGTCTGGATATTCGAGGTTGGACTTGAAAACAATGTGGCTGCCAGGGAGGGTGCGAGAGTGAGCACCGAGTGTACATCGTCGATCACTCTCCCTCGCGCTCTCTCTCCTCGGAGTTGAGACAGCAGAGAGGACTCACTGTGACGTCAAGAGTGAGCGAGAGAGTACTCTCTCGGCGAATTGGGACACGGCCTAGCTTTAGACAGGGAGAATGTCACATAAGTGTTACAACCGTGATAATATATGCGGAATACTGAAGTGACAATATATGCGTAAAATTATGTCAAGTCCCGTTTATGAGATTAGCGCTATAAATTTTGGACGCCAACCATATTTATAAATATCGTTTTATTTACTCAGATATCAGAGTGTTCATTCTATTTTATTATCGTTTGAGTACAGAGTTCGGCGAAAATCTGTCGCCTCGTAATGAGATAAGATTCACGGAACTTGAAGTAGGGTGACTACAGCCATAGAATAGTTAAGTAGATAGATCTGAAATGGCGAAGCGGTTCCTTTGATGCGGGCATACACGTTCGCTGATTGGTTACGAGAGGCTCTGGAAACATACGGACTTGGGAACTGATTGGTTCCTGCGTGATGCATAAGGCTCCCCTTTTGGTCGGGCATTCGCCTGGTAAGTTATTCTGCAGATATTTGTTTGGCCGACCACGTTCCACCATTTCGCTGGCCAG
This sequence comes from Dryococelus australis, assembly GCA_029891345.1. Taxonomy (NCBI): domain Eukaryota; kingdom Metazoa; phylum Arthropoda; class Insecta; order Phasmatodea; family Phasmatidae; genus Dryococelus; species Dryococelus australis. The sequence continues at coordinate 23,043,730 of CM057007.1, read as the reverse complement.
TAAGGTTGATTTGCTGGCTCCACTTCAGTATTACGAATTATTCTGCGCTACGCCCTCACAACGCAGTAAACAGACGGAATAATTTTAAACACTATGACATCACACATTGGGAGAGACGATAAAGTGAGCACTTTTGAAATCAACCTTCGAAAAAAGTCACTGCTCCTACCTGCATATATTTTAACGTGCGCACTGAGTGACATGCGCCAGTAAAGTTGGTAATGATGGAGAGAAAGTTGTTCCGTTTCTAAACGGCGAATAAAAAGTGATAGGCAACCACTGCGATAACAAAAATTATTTCTTTCGCTTTCAGATTTTTTTTTTGTACAGCAAAGTATAATAATGAGCAGATTTGTAAATTTTTTCTTTCGAGACTATTTCGCAATTTAACTTGACCGGCGCATGAATAATGTGATGGGGCCAATGTCAATGTTAATTTTACATAAGGCGGAAGAATACACAGAGTGCACATATGAAGGCTTTCAAAAGTGCTAATTTTACAGTGAACAGCCTATAATTATAATTATTCCACTGACCACTGGCAGTTTGTCTTACTAATTGGGTTTACATACTTCTCTCATTTTCCCAGTATTCTGTGATTGTGATGCGTGTAGCTCCAGTATTCGACAGGAAATATATCAAAGACTTTTATTTCCCAATAACACATTTTAAAATGAATAAATGTGCTATTTAACGACATAAATAGCTGGAAACTGTTTTTTTTTAAATGGTTTATATTCTTTAAATATCTTCAAAATATTTCAACAGATTACTAAAAATTCTACACCAGAGTAATTTTTTGTACAGTAGAATAACTCATGTTAAAAATATTATACAATTTATTTTGAATAACACTTGGATATCAGTAGAAAAGCTGCATGTAATCAAAGTTTTCACATTTCATACACATAAAAATTGGTTTTCATATGTATATTTTTCCGATTTTCAGCGTATTCCATAATTTTCCCAAAAAAAAAAAAATCAAATTTGTGTTTACCTATTAAATTTATACAGACATTGTGAAAAACTATAAACAAATGATATTTTTTAAAATCTAAATAGGTTAAGTGACAATGCTGCAAGGACACGCACACACGTATAAGCACGTGCATGCAGTCACGCGATTTCACAAGTACGTATTTGCTTTCAAAGCAATCTCAGTTAGCGACGAAATTAACACAAATTTATCTTATCGAGTAGCAATTTTTTTTTTTTTGTGTTGTATACCACTTAAGAAAGAAATGAAGTGGTTTTAACCTATAACTCGACCAAAAGTATTATTTTAAGATCACTTCACAAATTTCCAAGAAACGTGGACGTATCTTACTTTCCTTGTGCCTACTATTTTGTCGTTACATTCTCGTAAACCACTTTTTTTATTTGTGCTCGAGTCATTTATGAAAAAGTAAAATTTACAATTTTTTTTTTCTTGTCAAATCAATAAAGCAGCCTTGTATTTACTCCGTCGAACACGCGTTTCTCTGTAATTGAATGTTAACAAACTTCCGCTGTCTTCATTTATACGTTTTCTTTAATACCAGTATGAGCTTTTCCTTATATATTCGCAATATTCGCCACTGTTATTGTCTTGTAAGTGAAGGATATTTGTACCCTATTATTTTGCCGACTAGCGCGTCATCTGTTCCAGCGCGTATAAATTTTTAATGTAAGCCTTGCTCTGCTTATTCTTCAAAGACTCATAAATCGAAATAGATTTGTGAGTGTGTTTTGTGTGTGTGTGTGTGTGTGTGTTGATGTCTGAGTGTGTGTGTGTGTGTGTGATTGCGTGCGTGCGCGCGTGCCCGCGTAACATGAGATTCATTATATGACGTACGTAGCCAAATATTACTTTTCAAATGTACATCTGAGAAAATTTATCTCTGCCAGTTTCTTCTCGCATTTTAACATAAAACAAGTGCATTGCTCGAGGTAACTACGGCGGCGAATAACGAAAATTTATTTCCATTACTTAAACTGTATTGTAATCGCGATATTAAAGTTTAGTGCTATTGAAATTCCATTTCTTTGTGCAAATACGACTGCATCAATGGCAATAATAATAACGTAACGTTTCTGACAGTTTCGTGACGTCGATAGTTTTTCCTCTCTTCCCTTCCTTGTTTAAGAAACAGTTTTCTGCCGAAGAGACATTAAGCGAAGAGTTGAGGCTACAAAAATAAAAGTATCAACTTAAGTAATAAATTAACTTTTAATATAGCTGTCACCTGTAGGCAAAAGGATTCATTTTTTAAAAAAACCTTTTTGTTTTAATCAATACAATTTTCGGTTCAACAAAGGTAAATATTTCATGATAAGGTGGCGGTATCCTGGCTGTCTTGCGATTATGTATGTATTTGCAACCTATCGTTAAGAGTCGGTGGGAGTCATTTTGCCTCCATTTACTACCAATGTTAATTTTACTAGCAAATTTCAACAGAACTATACGCTCTTTTGAAACGCAGTTTTCTGGACACACAAAAGAAACTTAAAACCTTTAGAATAGTATTTTTAAATAGCCTAAACTATAATTTTAAAAATTAATTTTTGCTACTTATTCTGCACAGACGTGTTATACGAGAAAAAGTGTGTTTCCCATGAAAAAAAAAAAAGTAAATAATTTCATTTGTCATTGAATACTGCATTCGCCATTGGCTTAGTGTAAATACTTTTCAATTAAATTTACGAAGTCTCTTTTAATGTATAATACTGCAAAGTACGTGTTAGTCATATGCGTGTTTTCAAGTACAGAGTATTTCACGTTGTTTCGAACTTATCGTTTCGCGTGACAGTTTGATACATTGCGGCGAGCGACCACAGAAGCCTGTGAAGAGTATCTGCAGTTCAGGCGTGGAAATCGTTAGTATCGCCTCATTTCAAGTGTTCATACCGTAATGATAATAAATAAATGAAAAAAATGGAGCGTCCATTCTGTGCGAAGGGAAGTGGGAAGTGTAGTGCTCAGCCAAAGAAAATGAAGCTGAAACATTAGCAAGAATACTACAGCAGAAAAAGGTGACTCTGCGTTTAGTAAGTAATATATTTCGAAGACTTTTTATGACTTTAAATACGTGTGCCAAAACTTAAAATAGGTACTTTTTTTCGTCGATTCTAATTTCAATCCCCGGACGCGTTCTTTACCTCGGGAAACTGGTGTTTACGAATAGTTTATTTCATTAACCGAACGAAAATACTTTTATTATTATTTATAGTTTCTAAAGATGTAAGTTTTATTACGATACACAGAAATGTGTTTCGGCTAGGTTCGCTCAGTTCTTGGTAACATCTTTTATACTTCTGGGGAAAAGTGTGTATTTTTTCAACAGAATACTAGCTCAAATATTGAAATTCAGTCTTTGACACTAAACTAAATTAACACCTGCGAACGATACACACGCTTCAGTGGCCAGACCGAGATTCGAACTAGAAACCTTGTGGTCTGAAGGCTCCTGGCAACGAAGGTGGCATCCATTCTCTAAGATGTTCATATCTCCTCACTGTTCAAAAATACACTTGAACACTTCTTGTACGCGCATGCTGCCTGATACAGTTTAGATAAGAATTTTAATCTGACACTCCTGCAGTATTTCACGAATAATAAGAAATGCTTCGCTTTTTATTAATAAGAAATTTATTTTAAAATCCAAAAATAGATTGAAATCACTGCGAACAGAGTATATATCGTCTCACCAAAATTTTCTCTTATTTCTTTTAAATAGCTACAGAAAGTAACCTCGTTGCAGTAGTGTTGTTTGCGAACGCACAGTTTATCTCATGTAATGTTTCCTGTATTTGAGAGCAACTGTTGCCAATGTATTTAAAGCACATCAGATTGGCATCTCACTTTAGATAAGGAAACGTCAGCTAACTGTCAAGTGAAGTAATTGTAGCATATTTGAATAAAAAATTGTCTGCCATCAGCCAGGGGGGGGGGAGGGGTAATACGCATAGTGAACATAAATAAAGCGAATTATTTTGGAATAAACGTAATATTATATTACATTATACTATGTAGTATTAGCTTTTGCAGCGTCGTATTAGTTCCGAATTTGCCCGCGTACATATTGGAATTTATCGCAGGTCAAACTGTTTATCTTCATCTTCGTGTGGAAAGGAATGCTCAGCCCTGTTGCTTGCGCGAGTGTTTATTTTTCGTGTTCACGTGTCCGATGTAGTGCGTTCCGCGTCAAATTTGAAAATAATTTTAAAACAATTCTGTGAAATTTTGCTACAATGACGTTAATGAAAGCCCTGTGTTCGATATGATGTTGTGTATAACTTCAGTTGCGACACATTTAAATACTCGGTCAAGGTTGTTTTCGCCCATTACAAGCACATCGCCGTCGCTGGCATAGCGTTTCGATTATTTCCCGGTTTTTACAGGATACTCTCGCGCCAATCTATTTTCTCGCAATAAGTTTTGTTTAACCATATTGTGGTGCGATTTTATTGAGTTTAGCAGCGTATGTCATATAGGTAGTGCAAAATCACTTAATAGTTTTTCGGTTCACAAATTTTGAATGTTTGTGCTGAACATAATAGAACTGCACCAGATTACTACAATTTCAATACCTAGCTGAACAAAAAAACTTTCATCTAGTTTTATTTTCAGAGTTAGTTAGAAATATATATATATATATATATATATATATATATATATATATATATATATATATGTCCCAGCTTTAGTAATTTTTACTTCCGCCTGTATTAAACAAGACTATTGTATAGTTCCACATTCCTACTCGTACAGAACAAAAGACTGGAAAGAAATACATGGCACTACCACTGAGTGTCAATAACATTCATGAAATGTGCCACGTATATTATTAAGAAATGACATAGCTGTTTGCTGAAAGCAATAAACATACGGGTAGGATATTTTGTGTTAACTATAGGCCACTGGACTAACGAAATAAATACATACAGTATGCACAAATGTCAAAGGACTGCAGGAAAACATCGCCGGTATAAAACACTCAGGCTTTGTAATGTGGAACTGCACTGCACTGAGTTGTTATACATAAGTCATCCGGGAACGAAATAATGCACTAAAACCGATTTTTTTAAATTTTGAAATTCGTTTTATAGCGTCACTGACATAGAGTAACTTTAATAATGTTTATGACTGAGTAGCTCGGCAGTCTTAACTTCAAACACTCCATTTTAAATTTAAAATAGGCTTACTGTAAATTATTCTAGTTTATATATTTTGAGATTCCAGTGGAAAAAACATAGTGGCTGAAGGTTATGTAGTCAGTATGTTTACAGAGTGTTACTTTGATATTATCTGTCAAAAACTGGAAATTATAAGTTGAGACAGATCATATCACTGCATTTGCTAAATATTCTTTTAATAATCCTCTATGGCATAATCTGAGTAGACAAAATGTTTTATCCCCGATCAATTAATGAATAATTGGAGGGTAACTTTCTGTTACTATCTCTATAAGTAATTCGCAATAAATCCTACAGTAAGACCGCATCGCCGACCTCCCGTGCCGCAGTCGGTTGATGCATTGCCGGTCTGTGGTGCGGGAGGTTCTGGGTTTGAATCCCAGCTATGGCATGGGTGTTGGTCTACGTTAGGTCATCAGTTACTTTGTAAGCCGTCTCCTGATAAGCCTTGAGGCACAACACTGGGGGAAGTTAATAAGCCCAATCCAATAGACCAAATCATCTTGTTTGATTTATCGCTAATTTTAACGCATGTCTCAAAGTGTGGAATTGGAAGTAGGTGCATCAATAAAATTTTACTTGCTAAATTTTTGCACTTGCAATATGTCTAGTTTGGTGTTTGCCTTTTATGATTGTTTCCCGTTGGATAAAATCAAGTTGGCTCGTAGCGAGATGTCCGTTTTTAAATAATTATATTCTGATAGTGCACCAATAAGTCCCGTATGCTACAGTACAGACATGTGAGTAGAATGCCTGATTGATCTATCGTGTCTTAGTATCAAATGTATTTTACTAACAAAATAAATCGCATAGGCTTATGTATTAAATGTTATGCTGTTTAAATTAAAAATACAATAGCCAAAATGAGTTCGTTTTTTCAATATTGTCAATATGATAAAAACAATTTTCAGGAGTGGACTGAATGAGAGATTTCACCTGTGTGTATAAACTAGAAACAGTGTGCCGAAACTAAATATAGAGTATAGTTGAAAGATTAAAAAGTGATATCATAACGAGAAAAAGTGTTGAGAATACTTTGTCATTTTTGCAGTCAATAAATCCATTATTTGCATTACTGTTTTATATAGTGCAAAATATCGATAACGTGATTGTTGTTTCTGTTCGGGAATATTCATAATAAATTTATGAATATCTATTCTTTTACAAAAATGAGATGGTCAAAAAATCAAGATTTTCATCACTGAGAAAAAAATTCCTGTAATTAACATGGCTATATTATTTTAATTTTCTCCAAGATCCCTCTGTCCCACTCTGCCCCACCAATACGGAAAATTAATAACGCTATTCAAATACAAATAAGCCATTAAGATGTTTTTCGATTAAACTAAAAATTATATATATTAAATTAATATTATATTGAAAGTAATCATCTGTACTAAAGTAATTAAAGATCGAAAAACAAAAGTTTATCTGAAGTTTATATTGCATAACATTTTCCATAGTAAATTAGTACACGTACTATCTCAGAACAAATATCAAAGAATCTGAAAACAGTTTTACACTATTCCCGCTTGAGAATGCCAAACATCAAAATAGACGTAGAAATCGGGATCCAGACATGTATCTTAAGCATTCTCAGGTAAAGGGGAAGAGCAAGGAGACAAGCTGAGTGTACATCGATAAGATGAAAACTTCTCTCCCATACCCCTCGCTGATGCTACAATAATCCACAACAGCCGGCGAGCAAAACGGGCATAACAACCACGATGAACCGCGCATCTTTCCAGCGAGAAAATCACGTATTTCGGGTCAAGTCCCTCCGACGCTTAAGATTTAATATCGAAAGTCATACCTTACAGAACTACATTACAGGATTCCTTAAACCTCGCTGGACCTGTTTCAATGTGTACTTTCTCATGTAAGAATGAAAAGAAAAAAAAATGTTATTTCATGTTAAAATTAAACTCCGGCGAAATAAAATTAACTCCCAGCAGAAGACAACATTCGAAGTTTCCTACAAGCCTGAAGTAAATGTGAGTATTTCTGTGGTATTTCGTTGCAATTCGGGGAGTTTATTTATACCATTCACTTGACTGCTCAGTAACCAGATTAAGAGCCGAAAATTTCCGAGTTTTAACTCACGTATCATTGACATTTTATATGTTAAATTCGCTGTTATCACTGCTTATTTTCTTTTCCAAGCAGGTTTTGGAAAACATAAAATCTGAACAGATTTGTAGGTGTGAATTTAAAGAACGCTTAACAGGCAGAACCTTCGAATACTACTATATTGACCGTACCTCTGCAAATGGACTTCTATGACGAATATTGCTTGTAATATGTTCATGATAACATATTTTGTAAAGAGATGTGTTGACTCTTTGTATGACATTATACGAATGGAATGTTGTTTTCAGCGAAGCTTACAGAAATCATTCACACAGAACCTTACGTAATAGTACTATTTTTAACTAGCAGAAATATTTCTTGTATGTGGCTACGTATATACCACTTTTTAAAGAAATATGCGTTGTCATTATCACCATTATTTTTGTCGAGTGCGATTATAAATATTTTTAATCATAACTTACATTAAACATAATTAATATACATTTTTTTGATTTAAGAATCTTCTTTAAAGGGCTTCGACCGTTTTGAAGTGTGTTATTAGCTTAAGTGATATCAACTCTAAGTCGTCGATCTTCCGGCTGTGCAATGTGTGTTTAACTATAGGACTTTAAATGAGTAACATAATTTAACTGGAGGAAAGCGTGTAGAGTTTATTCGCAGTCTCTTCCACTTTTTGAATAAAACATTTATATATAAGACGTGTTTACTGGTTTCTAACATAGGTAATGTATCACAAGAGTAATGTTACAACGCTGTGACGGCTATCCAAGCACATCGAACGAAAGTCAAAACCGACGGTGCCATATGAAGTTGAGAAAATGTTAGCCGTTTTGGTGACGGCTTACCTTCGCTGCCACGGGGGCGTGTTTGGCGAGCTCCACGCCTCACGTCCGCTGGGCGGGCCTGCTGGTCTGCAAGTGTGGGGCCGCTGCCGCCCACGAAAACTATGCACGCCTTCCCCTCCCTCGTACGTCACCTTGACCACGTGACGCCAGCCTGCCAGTCACGCACCACCAGGGTGCCCTTCCAGGACTTCAGATATCGACGGAGTGAAGATCATTTTGTAATGTTCTAGATGATTTCAAATAAAATACAAATACAGGTGTCTCGCCCAGATTCGAGGAGACAGCACAGAGTTTTCACTTGGGCAGGAACTGCTGTTCCGTCAACATTTTAAAAGAGGGGGGGGGGGCATTGCTGCAATTCTAGTTAAGTATGGTTTATAGCAAAATAACTGCATGTAACCTGCATATGGCTGGAAAGAGATGTAATCTTGTAAAAATGTAGATTTTTGGGGAAGTTTTAAACAGAATTAGTTATGATACCCGATTATACTAAGTGCAATCAGAGGGAAAACTATATTTTTATACTAAGTGCAATCAGAGGGAAAACTATATTTTTATACTAAGTGCAATCAGAGGGAAAACTATATTTTTATACTAAGTGCAATCAGAGGGAAAGCTATATTTTTATACTAAGTGCAATCAGAGGGAAAACTATATTTTTATACTAAGTGCAATCAGAGGGAAAACTATATTTATACTAAGTGCAATCAGAGGGAAAACTATATTTTTATACTAAGTGCAATCAGAGGGAAAGCTATATTTTTATACTAAGTGCAATCAGAGGGAAAACTATATTTTTATACTAAGTGCAATCAGAGGGAAAACTATATTTTTATATAACGTTTATTGATTGTAAAATTTTGGGGAAAAAACTGTGTAAATGGTTATATTTTGGTATAAAAACCAAGGTAACGAATATTTCCAAACCTTTTCACTGGAACCAATACAAATCCCTTTTTTGACATCATGGGGGGGGGGGGGGGCTCAGCTGTTTTCCAACTTAAAACACCTACATTTAGGAAGCAGTTGAGACAAGGACCTCGTCCTGTATGAGTTGGCAAAACCCGTCACAACGCCATACAGTGGCAAATGAAGCAATGAAATTCAACCACTATAAGAATCACGTACAGTAAGATGCGGCTAATTTTAAGAAGGGCCATTTTAATTATTGTCACTAATTATGGCTCAGTTCTCTACATTTTAAGTTTAGAGTGCACGATCTTTGTGCCACATATGTATTAATGTATGGAATGCACTCGGATAATTGGGAATTTTGGAAATTAACTCTTCAAAAATACCATTTCCCCTACCTGAAAATGTTTCATCGCGCAATCTTGAGTCCCATGCGTCCAGTAAAGATGATGAATACGGAGGTGAAGCTGTTGAATTGTGTTAGTTAAAAGATTTGTGAATTCTGAAATTAATTTTTTTTCCTCTCTCGTTTTTTAACTCGTATAAGTGTATTAGTCAGTAAATTAGTCAATCATTAATTTTCCTAATTATACTATAGTTTCACTTCACCGACGCGTGAATAAAGTGACGACGCACATTACAATATAAATTTTACCTTCTGTATGTGGAAGAATACACAATGTGCATAAAAGTAGACCTTAAGCAGCCCTTTCAAAATTGTTCAATTTACAGAGAAGATCATTTGTATGTAGGAACTGTCACGATAAAGTGAGCCCTTTTGAAATAGACCTTAGGAAAAGTCACTGCTCCTACCTGCATATATTTTAATCAGGCGCACCGAGCTATATGCGCCCAGTAAAGTTGGTAACGATGGAGGGAAAGTGGCTCCATTTTTTTAACGCCGAATTTAAAGAGTTAGGTAGTCATTTATGATAACTGAAATTATTTCTTTCGCTTTCTGTTTCTGTAATGCACCGAAGTGTAACAATTAGCATATTTGTAACATAATTACTTTTCTAATAATTGCACAGTAATGGCACTAATAATGGCGCATGGATAAGGTGATGCGGCCCATGGCAATGCTAATTTCACATAAGGCGATAGAATACAGAACGTGCATACAAGTAGATCTTAAGCAGGACTTTCAAAAGTGCTAACTTTATCGCGAACAGCCCATACGAATTTGACAGTGTAAAAGATTAGGTTAAAAAAAATCTCTTGATTGATACATTTTCATGCCTGTTGTTGTTGAGCAAAGCGGTGAGCCGCACAATGTCAAACGGATGACCCCGATTCGCCAGTTGATGGCAAACAAACGGCTAACATGACGTGGCTCTTCGCGTGCGTTAGCCGAGTATGTGAAGAAGGAAGGATGTCGTGCGAGCCATGCGTAGTACCGGGGGGGACTTTGTATTAATCAAAGTCCCAGTAGTTTGGCTTCTAGCATGCACGACCCTGGCACAGACGCGACCCATCCCAAGGAGCTCCATCTGGGACGCCGCCGCGGCGATTTATCCATTAGCGGGCGTCTTGCGAGCATTTCGGTCGGTGGCCTCCGCGAGTGACGCGCTCGGGCGTGGCCTGAATTCCAAGCATCGGATCGCCGCCAAGTGGTATTTAGAAAATCCCATCCCTCCCCCTTCCTCCAGTGTCGTCTGGCGGGACGGGAGGGGAAATACCCAATTGCTAGAGCCACGAGTGTTTCGCGGATTGCGTTGACAGCGAGCTAGGCCAAGCAGCGCTTTATACACTTGAGACATCATCGTTTGCTTGTTGGTTGCTGTGATCAAGTGAGGCCTCTGTACAGGACTGTCAAACACTCGTCCACACCACTGCTTCCTGCTCAGTACTGGCTCACAGTTAAACAGGGCGTGTCTAAAATAACTGTCGTCCGATCATAACAGTAGGAGAAAAGAACAAGTGTTTGGAGTATACCTCGTCTGCGAATGAATTCGCGAAATACTCGTGGCTCTACCAATTACTCATCTTCCCCTCCACCATGGCGGCGGTTACCTCCCACCCCCCCCCCCCTGGTGCGAACTAATTCCAACGCAATCTTCAAAATGAAAGATATCCCCCCCCCCCCACACTCCCCCCCAACAATCTTTCTCTTCTGATGTTTCAAACACCCTCTCGATAAAGCTTATCCTTTCCCATTTTCTGTTGTAGTAGAAATCTTTTCCTACTTCATAAATTGCATTCAAATTTTCAATTATTTTCTAAGAAGGGGTCTTTACAGTGCCTATGCCGGGTTTTTCTGACCTCCCGTGGCGCAGTCGTTTGGCGCGCCACCGATCTGGGGTGCGGGAGGCTCTGGGTTCGAATCCCGGGTAAGGTATGGGTGGTAGTTTAATTTAGGTTATAAGTTAGTCTGTAAGCCGTCCCCTTCTAAGCTTTCGAGCATAAAACTAGGGGACGTTAAAAAATCCCTATACTATACCATACAATATGCCAGTCGCCCCCCCCCCTTGTAGTTCAGGTTAAGTCAACATGGGGGTAAACTTGGTCCTCCAATTGCTGCCGAGTTTGTCCAATCCTAGTAACGGCGCGAGCATGCGCCCTTGTAGTTTGGAACTTCCCTGTAGGTCTAGGCGCATGTGGCTCAACCCTGAGACTCTCTTAGGTCCTATCTCTACCATGGACCTCCGACTCTCCTCTAAGTTTTAAGGTAGGTTAGAAAAATGCGGTTTGGCTGTGGTCGGGGACACGGCCGTTTGTTTTGCGTGAATACGTCTACGTTGACGCTCTCGGACGCCTTGATGTTTATTTTACGTTCCCGGCACCGCTTCACCGGCACCGCTTTAAGATGCTCTTTCGAACCGTATACGATTTCTGTATTTCGACTTGGTTTTTTGACGAGTATAGGCCGACACTGTGTTATGTTTTCTTAATTTTTTTTTTTTTTACATTAAACGCATACAATTTCACCACAACTACGCCACGCAAATGTTTTTATACACGCAATCGATTGATCTTGACGACAGATATCGATTGGTATGCTACGCGGAAGTTATGAGACGCGGCGAAAAGAACTCAAAATTGCGGCTTCCCCCCTCCCCCCCTTCTAGGTGTGCGCGATGCTTCGCAGTCCTCACTCAACAAAATTTATTCTTCGATCCTTTGGCAGTCGAGTGGTGTAATTGAATTTTGAATATAGACAATGGATTCGGAGCTGCAATGCCAAACTGTATCCCCGATTTTGTTATCATCGGATTTTCTGGATTGCCTCCCGCTATGGTTGCAAATTTAAAGATGTATTCGCGCCAAAAAATAAATAAATCCGCATCTCCAAAGGACAGTGGAGGAGCATCGGCAGACTGCACCGGGACCACAACGACTGAAGTAAGTTCAGGTTATCCGCAGCCGTTTACATCCGCTGTAATACTTCTTTCCGTAATGAAATAATTACTACCACTGCCTACAGCTGAAAGAGAAGGGCGTTTAAACGGCCTGTTCTAAACGAGCACTAAAGTCAAAGAGGTAGCGAGCGATAACGCGCATTTGCAATTAGTGATTTGGTTAACCTTACAGCTAATAATTTAACAATACCTCTTTTTTTTTTTTTTAGCAATGACACAGTTAAGGAGTTTACGCCATTCCTTACACTGTAGCATGGAATTAAAACACAAGGTACATACCGATTTAGATAGCACTACATTACAATTAATGCAAAGACGATAAGTCGACAAGCAATAATCATGGGCGTATTTACTAGAGAAATATGGAAGCAAAAGTATTAAAAAAAAACTGAACAACGAAATACCGAATCAAGGAAAATAATAAAGCGCACTGCAGAGAATAATATTAACATAAAAATTTCAGTAATATTTCGTCCAGCTATGATATTAAATTAAATCAACAAACTTTAAAAAAAAAACAATTAAATAATCAGTAGGCAATAATTTTAATGGCTGTAAATTGGTTTTATTTGAAGTATAATCTAAGTAAATATACACCATTATTGCATCTGTGAAAGAAGGAGAGACCTAAATATTGCACTTTAAACTTCGCGTAATATTTTATTTTCTTCTTTTATTTCAAAAAGTATTTCTGGGTAAGAATCACACATCGTGCAGCGAACTCTTTTGTTTCAGAATAAACAGAAAATTTTATGGTACCAATTAGTAAATCTTATAGCAATTTTCTTTCCACGATTTCGTGTTGCGCTGACTAACGCAGATGACAAATGTCTGCTTGTGATTGGTCTCCGTGGAATTTCGTGGAAGATGATTGAAAAATGTAATTCCTTATTGATCCTTTACAGCGAGTGGCGCAGCTATTCCCTCCCGTACGCTGCTTCGCATCAATATTTATTAGGGATTGCACGTTCTATATGCTACAGGGGCTGGAGCACAGCCATTACTATGCAGTTTACTTGTGCCACTAAACCGCAGAATAATTAAGAATAATGAAGTGAAGAAGCCCCTTTTGCTGCGAGATCAGCCGCACAAGGAATACAGCCCAACGCCGTTCGCCAATCAGCGGATGGTAACTTACTTTCCAAGTGGAAGGCAATCTTTCGCAAGAAGCAATAGCTTATCGGACAAACACCGACTACCAGGGTCTTACGCGGCCAATCAGCAAATGGACACGCCTTCATAAATATGATCGCTATGTCATTTTACCCCTGCTTACGTACATCGTTTGTGGCAAAAATTTGAGCATGACTCCATTTATTCAAAAACTATTAAATATTTTGAATGATACATGTTTTTTTTTTTTGTACATCCGAAAACTAGTTCAGGTTCCGTTTCGATCCCAAAATTTATTTGTTAAAACTGAAATTTCTTGAGGTGGGTGTTTCCGCAATTGGTTTTCGATATGATAACTCGCATAAAACATACTTAAAGTATTACAGGGGTCAATAAGCACGTTGCGTCAACCCGCTGAAAGTTTTCACAGAGGCAAGTTGCCAGCCTAAGACTACATGCTACAGTAAACAGAGCACTTCTGAAATCCCTGAGGGGTTTGCCTGCTAGCGTCTTTAAATGTGTTGCAGTGTGTTGGGATTTTTTTTTTTTTTTTTTTTTTTTTTTTTTTATAACGAAACTATTCCACGTGCGTCCAATGTGCTAGTTTACGAAAGGAAAACAAACTTCAGACGATGACGGAATGTGGCTTTTAAAACACTTCATAGAACCACTATTTCCAAGCCCTCCAATTTAGCTAGAAACAGCCTTTCCAGACTTTCGTATGTCAAAATTTGCTGACCGGATCTACGCGAAACTCAGATACAATCCTGCATTGAACTTCGCATTAGACTTTCCATCAGTAAAGTAATATGGTCCCCACTCAAAGTCCCATAGAAAAAACGGTTCGACGAAAAGCTGGTGCACTAGTTTAGTGCTTCGCGCATAGTGGCGATGCGGCACTTGATGCGCGTGCTAGTGTCGCCCTTAACGTTCGCTCGCTCCTGTGCCGTGACGCGTCAGGTAGGCGGCCCCCTTAAAATCTACTTGTATGCACATTATGTGTCCTTCCACCAAATGTATAATTAACGTTGTCGTAGACCCGGTTGCTTTATTCGTGTCAGACAAATGAAACTCCGAAGTTACTAAAAAAGTTAATATTACACCACTTTCCTAATTATTACATTATTATGAATTTTTTTTAATGAAGTAAAAGAAACCATTCTAGATTTTACTAATTTTTAGCTTAAATTTTTGATTCAAATATATGGGATATATTTCCATCTTAAACGAGGTTAATTAACCTATGGTTTGTATTTAATACATGCTGTTAACTTCATTAACATTGATAACATTTTGTTATTTTTTTGCTCATCGGTAAGTCTAAAGGCTGTTCGCGATAAAGTGAGCACTTTTGAAATCAACCTTAGAATAAGTCACTGCCCCTGCCTTGCATATATTTTAATGGGTGCATTTAGAGATATGCACCTAGTACAGTTGGCAATGATGGACGGAAAGTAGTTCCAATTCTCAGCGTTGAATAAAATGTGTTAGGTAACCATTTGTGGTAACTTAAATTATTTCTTTCGCTTTCTGATTTCTTAATGCAACGGAGTGTAAAAATGACCAGAGTTATAATAAATTTACTTTTCTAATAATTGCACAGTTTCACCTGACCGACGAATGAATAAAGTGACGAGGCCCATGGCAACGTTAATTTTCCACAAGGCGGAAGGATACACAACGTACATTCAAGGAGGTCTTGAGCAGGGCTTTCAAGAGTTCTCATTTAACGTGAACAGCCTATACCATAAATTACCTTTCAGGCTGACATCAATTAACCGCTTGTGCTTAACGAATATTAGGAACCCTTTTATTTTCATATATCAAACCAACACGAGGGATGCATTCATTTAGAGTAACATTTTACGTTTAATGATAATTAGCAACACATTGTAAGTTTTACTGACAAGATCCAATTCGGTAAAGGAATAGCTGAAAGGGAGGGGGGAGGGAGGGAAATAATGACATCGACAACACTTTCCCTTGGAAAAGTTGAATACTGTACCAACCACAAACAAAGTTATATAGCAGCCGCTATGGGAACTGTATGAACTTGTGGCAAGGCAGAAGCCTGCTCGGCAATTAGTGCTTCGTACATAGTGGCGACGGGGCAATTGATGAGGGTAGCAGTGTCGCCTTTATCGCACCCATTGTTACTGCGCTTCAAACGCGGAAAACTGCTTAGGAAGGTATGGCACCTTAAAATACCGGCCAATATAAGAGGATATAATTTGTCCCATAGGTTACGAGATCGCACAAGGGAATTGTGCGAGTAGGTGGATGTTGGCCAGGAAACATTTATTTTTTTTGTCGCAGAACTAAGGCCGGGATTACGATGACGTCATGTTTCACGTAACACCCAACGATGACGTCATGTTTCACGTAACACCCAACGATTGACACGTTTTCGTAAGCCATTTACAGTCTATTAGCGGTTACCGTCAATTTTCTTCTGAATCGCTAGAAAATGTAAAATTACACCAAAGGGACAAATCACCGCATTCGTGAGCGCTCACTTTAGTAAAATTATAAATAAGAACTTTTCTTTACTAGGCGTTGCCAATACACATATTTTCTCTCTGATATATTCATATTAATATGGAAGAAAATATTGTAATTTATAGGTAAAATACAAATAAATTCTAAATTTAATTAAAAATACGATAGTTTTTTGTCAACACAAGTATAAAACGCTCGTGATACCATGTAATTCTCAGGAAACAACCAAGCACGTCATGTATGAGGTGATTTTTCAAATGTTTGATTAAAAAAGTGTCAGGAAACCGCGAATAGACTGTAGACCTTGACAGATGTATTTCAAGGAGACCTATCACGAACGTGTCACGTGACGGTCACGTGACTGAAAAGGCTTGTCAATATCTCCAGCACTCGCGTGGTACGTGACTCTGCATCACGTGATCTCACCGGCCGATCGCGACAGGGACGATAGGTTTTGTTAACTTTGCTCTCCGTGGAGGCCACTCAAACTGGTCGCGCGAGATTGGCTGTCAACTCGTGACGTCACGCGGCATGTAGAGACAACCGCATCGCAACGGGACCACGCTGCTCTGCGCCTCGCAACTTTCATGACTAGAAACCTGGAAAATTGGCGAATTCAATAACCTGTAGGCTAGACTTTGCAGCCTTTTGTACAAATATGGCGATGTCAACTGCTCATTGGTTGTCTGCTGTCACAGTTGAAGGCGACGATTGGGCCAGCGTTCTCCAGGAGGTGTCAAACACCGTGTGGACCAACGGCTAAAGTTGTACAAACACACGTGTTTCGAATTCCAGTTTGTCTCGAAATGAATTCATGAATTCTTCAGTCATCTAGTTATTACTTGCTCCATATGCTCGCACAAAGAAATATTGCTGAACATATTTGATTTTCTTTTTTCCTCCACGAGTAAACACTGTAGGGTAGGCACTCATCACAGCTAGTATGTATTTTTGTTATTGCAAACATTTCTAGTACAGTTATTTTGAATAGGCAAAATATTATGGTTCCGATTGGCGCCAAAATGTTTACAGGTTTACGTTTTCTTTCCGATAAAATTTCAGGATCGTGACACGGAATTTACATTGTCACTCAATGCAGTAAGTACATGGGCAATTATTATTGTATTTTCATGTAAACATAAAGGCTTCACTACCTAGCATGTAAATATATGATTTGGAATTTTCATAAATAGACACAGAATTAGTATTTGTTTTCAGTTTTACATAAAAACATTAACAATTCAAACGTTAATTGTTTGTCTGTAGAACAAACCATAATATTTCCAAACACGATGAGAAATTATACGAATTTGTAATTAATAATAAATATCAATAAAACACAACTCCAGGCATTTGACTATTAAGCATTATTACAAGCGGAGAAGGCAAGTGTATCATTACATTATCTAATGATGAGAAACAGTACTTTAAATAAAAATGACACTTCTCTCAGTCATAGTTTCTACCAGCAGATGATGCTCTCCATTGACTATTATTTTTTGTTGAGTATTTCTGCATTGCTGCGATTGTCATTTTTTTTTTTATTTAAGCGCCCGGTGCGAATGAATGTTTGTTTTCGCATACAGGCGTACATTTTTAAATTACTTCAAGGCATTTCTCTTCTAGTAGGAATATAATTTTATCTACGTCATTTTTCAATGTAGAAATGTGTGTTTGTTTCATGAAGAGAAGCAAACACAGTCTCAAATCGCTTTACCTTATCCAACCACTCGGGGTGTAGGTCGTGTCGGCCTTCCCCGTGAATTGATTGTAATCTAGTCATTAGGAACATCAGTCAGATTGCACTGGTCACTAGGCAAACCCATGTAACATCTACACCAAACTCGCTTTCTGACAGGCCTCCAGGAATGTCATCTTCTAACAAGTGCATAACTTCTTTTTCATCTTCAACTGCAGGTGCGCCTCTATCATCATCTGTTGCTCCACAATGTGGATGCACAATTCACTGGTAAGAAGCCCAATAAAGTCTTCATTCGTTCCTCCGATGCATTGCCCATAAAGTTCACTACTTCTGCCTTCCCTCACTGACGCATTTTTGACAGTGGGACATCCTTCGCATTCCCTGTCAGTATCGATAAGCGAATTCTGTTTCTCGCTTCAAAAGGCGTTGTATTATTGTGCAAGCTTCAAACCCACTAAATTTTTGAAGAGAAAAAAAAAAAAAAAGTCTGTCCGAACAGTATTGGTTAAATCTAGGAGTGATAATGTATGAAATCTTTTCTTTTTTCCATGTGTATAGCCCCATGAGTTACCTAATGAAGATGACGAACCCACTTTAAAAATGTAGAAATTTTTTTCTCGTCCCGAAAAGTAATGCTACACGAACTTCCAGAAACCACATGAAGGACACTTTTTTTGGCCTTGATGATTCAGCTGGTACCCATTTCTCAGAAGAATTTTCATCATTGTGGGGTTATCTCAAATTTATTACACGAGACATGTCATAGACCAGTTCCACGAATCTGTTTTCGTAATTTTTTTTTATAGAGCATAATACAAATCCTGTGCTGTGCAATGGGAAAACAACTGGGCTGCCATACTAACATTCTGACGAGCAGAACAGTCAGGTGAGTTTGAGACATCTGATGGGTAACTGAAAGGTCACCTTTAGGGCAGTCCAGAAATAATCTAATCAGTTCTTTGGTTGGATTCGTACCATCAGCTAGGGGTCACACATTCATCAAGGAAGTGGTTTCTGAAGAGCATAAGCTAGTGTGGTATATCATAAAGAACCCACACCTCTCTTGTACTGTCCGCAAGATTTATGACACACAGCTCTTTCCATAGCTTTCAATCCCCCCACCCCCTTCTCCACCCACAGCCATTGCAACTAAACGCGCACCAGAAGCTTCAACTTGGGTTATTATGATTTTATTTTGTCATGGTCACATCAAAGTCATAATAGACTGATTGATTCCACAAAAAAAAAAATCACGTATAATGGAGACCTGCGCGTTGCTGTGATGACCTGTTATCACAGCGTCCGAAGAATCGTAGCAGATACAACCATCACCATAAATTTCGTCAAATGTCAAAACTGCCGCATTTCGCATCTCACCGCTGAAACCTACTGTCTTTGCTTTCACAGACGATGCCGTCGGTCGACGTGGGATTTACAATATTTCCCTCCCTTCCATTCCGGTGCTGCTCCATACTCACCTCAATCACTCCCATCGGCTCTCAAGACCTCGATGCTAGGAGTCGTCCAAATCTCTGCACTCACTCACTCTTTGCTTTAAATAGGCACAGCACTTCATCTGACACAACCGACATACGCCTAAATTCTCGTGTCCACACTTCTGAAGGATCGAACGACTAGGCAAGGGTAAGTTGCGTTTTGTCAAGTACACGGTTATTTTGGACATACCTCGTAAAGTGAAAGCACTTCTGATATATATATATATATATATATATATATATATATATATATATATATATATATATATATAACGCACTCCACTTTACACTTGTGTTGTAATGCAACAAGCACCGTATCTGACCCTGCGTAAAATATTCCCCAATACAGTCTCCAGATGATTAGTTAGTCCTTTCTTATGCGACATTTCATTAATGCTTCTTTCAATGGAATAGCTTTTGCCGTGATTTTGGCTTTTGACGTGAATACGTGTGTTTAAGTTTACGACCACAGTGGGAGGCAATCCAGAATATCCGATGATAACAAAATCAGGGGATACAGTTTGGCATTACAGCTCTGAATCTATCGTCTACATTCAAAATTCAATTACACCACTCGAATGCTAAAGGACCAGAGAATACGTTACGTTGAGTGAAGACTGCGAAGCATCGCATTGGGTAGAAAAGGGGGGGGGGCGTAATTTTTAGTGTTTATAGTGAAATTGTATGAGTTTAATGTAAAATATACGAAAACTCAACACAATTTAATCTTATACTCGTAAAAAAGCCAAGTCGAAATACAAAAATCGTTTACGGTTGGAAAGAGCATCTCAAAATCAATCCAGTGATACCCATAAAATCCGATATGATCGAGTTAAGCGCTACCGGAATGTAAAAAAATTACACCAAAGGCGTCCGAGCGCGTCAACGTAGACGTATCCACGCAAATCATCGGGCGTGTCCCCAACACAGCCAAACTCAATTTTTTTTTCTTATAAATCAGTTTTGGTTTTCGCCAGAGAGGCTTGAAGGAGGGCATATCTGTGTTTTGAGTAGTTAACTTCTTTCTTTAGCTTGTTGATTTCTTCACTCTTGCTGTCAATGGAAGCTTCGTCAAGTATATAATCAGTACTGGTAGCTTGGTCAATTTTTCTTTTCTTCTGGGAAACGGTCTCTCCAATTGCTCAATCGCCCATTTCCGCATGTCCCTTCTTTCACAACGTCACTGACATCCCATAAGTACATACTACTTTACATGGAGTGCATTTTATAATTACCATTGACTGAACTTTAATTTTGCGTAATATAATTATTTCTCTATGTACGCGTTGTCTAACAACTGGAGTAGAGGGTTGGCGAATAGGAAAACGCTGATATTATTGTAATGAAACATAAATAGAATTTCATACGGAAATATATATCGTAAATCAGTCGATTAAGTCGGAATCCATAGATTCCCTATTTACACAACCAAATTACGATAGTTTGAAATAAAATTTTCATTAAGAATTTGAACTACTTACATACACTGTACAGTATTTAAAAAAAAAATCAATTTAGTATCAATCTTTAAATTACGTGCTTTCCGGTCAGGTTATCCGCCGTCACCGATTTTTCTCCATGCCAGTTTGGAACAAACACGGAGGGAACTGCATTTGGTCACAATTTTTTGCCTTACAGTTAGTCCTAACAACTCATTATTTAAATATCTTTCATAGTCCTGTAATGCGAATTCCACAGAATACACGCATGCGCTGTAAACATTGATTTTATTTATTCGCTTGCATCTAATTACTTAATCCTTTTGTAATTCCACTGTTTTTGTGGAACGATGGTAACGATGTCAAATGTTTCTCCAACCCATAATATTTGCATTCTTCTGCGGCACAATTACTGCTATTTTTGTTCACATTGCAAATAAATATTAAATTACAAAAATTGTTCCAACACAGGCAATAGGTTGCTCGAATGTCACGCATAAACTTATACACTTTAACATAATCGGCAAACAATATAACTGACGGGGTAGAAACGTGGAATGAGACCGCGCCTCTCTGCCTGGTGACGTCACCGTCATTCAAGGTCGAACGGTGAAATTGCGCGCTCTAGTGGAAATGGCCTACCCGAGTGAGGAAGATGATTATGGAGCAACTCCGGATTGCAAGACCGACAAGTGGCATCGTTCGACACGATTCCCACATGTGAAAATCCAGGAAAACCCCACCGGGAATCCAACCCCGTTCACCTTGGTGGGAGGTGAGAACTCTAACCACAACAAAAGCTCCAAACACGAACATGTTATAAATAAGATCACAAGATCTGAAATGAATGCAAGACGAATTGAAGGGAATATGGAGAAAATAGAAGAACAAGAAGGAGGAAGAGAAGAAAAAGAAGAGAAAGAAGAAGAGGAAAGAAAATGGGGAGGAGAGCAGAGAAGGAAAGTAGAAGAAAAACAGAAGAGAGAAAATAGGAGGAGGAGCATTAAGAAAGAGAAGAAGTGAGACAAGATCTGAAACGGATGAAAGAAGAACGGAAGGAACTACGCAGAAGAAAACCAAAATGAGGGAAAGTTGTGATTTTTGATAATATGTTGGTTGATGTCTGTGTGCACGTGCCTGAGAAAAAAAAATTAAAAGGGGGCGCTCGTAGGAGCGGAGATCCATTCCCTCGTCCGCCGGGAAACGAAGGCCTCTGAGTGTCCAGAAGGGGTACTTCGATGTCCTCGACGATGATTAGGTTGGAGCAGAACGGTGGGCGAGGGGAAAAATAAAAAGAACAGAATAGAATAGTGCAGATAGGGAGGGTCCTACGAGCCTTCGGGTTCGTGGGTGGGGCCATTCGACCGTTGGGTGCCATAGCGGACATTATAATACAAAATCCCTACTTACACCACCAGCAAAATTCTTTTCACGGAGTTTAATTGTTTTCAAAGTTGCGTGTGTAATAATTTATTGTTGCTCGTCAGGCGTTGTAAGTCGCAATTCCGAACACAATTATTTGATATAAAATACGTTTACGGATATGTTGGGTTTTTGTGTTATTGTCGTCCAGAAAAACTATGTCTGGAGTTTCGGCAATGAGTTACCGATCATTCTGTAAAATATAACTTGATTTTAAAAAAGGCAAAATAAGTTAAATACGCGCAAATTTTGTTTACATACTGTGTAGTTTCCAACTTTATGTTATACAAACGTGGCCAAATAAACGTACGATTGTTGCTCAGGTCCCATGTGCAATCCAAAATGTATTAAGTAACGGAACTACTTCGCACGAGTTTTCTAGCTAAAGTATTTATGCAAATGACGGACAAGGCCCGATGTATAACAGAAAGAAAGGGCTTAGCGTATAGTCGACATGGGGTCACTAAAGATATAGACCAAGTCCTTTGGACAAAAATAAATGGGAAAATAAACGACCAGGGATCTTTCCGGGCATTCACTTGAAGTGATTTCGGAAAACCACTGTAAAGGAATGCCTGGAGGGAGGAAGCGCGAAAGGGGCAAATTATTCCCTCGTAATTAATTAATTACTATCAAAACTTTAATATGCATTTCAATTAGTTTCGGACAGCTCGTAACTAACAAAAAGCATGCTTCCTCGCAGGCTTTTTATCTGTCTACAATCGTAACTTTCCCATTTCTCCACATAGATCAATATCGTACCTCAAAGTGTACCTATTACTTTCAGTACAAACGATGGATCGTTTTACTCTGATCCCTGAAATGCATGTTACAAACCATCCCAACGCTTTCCATCCCTCTCTTCTTTCACAATGTGTAGCAATAAGCTAAAATGCTTCTTCTACCACGCATTGGAATTTGTTGTAATGGTAAAGAGACTATCAAATATGCCACGATGTGAAAGCCTAACCTAGCCATTAAGGAAGCAGTATTTGGGTGTTGTGATGAAATAAAGTTACTTTCCCCGTGAAATTTATCCAGGTCCTCATTATTGTCCTTTCCTAGCCCCGAGTCAGGTTAACGCTCCTGAAACTATAGGTTTGTTCGGGCGACCTGAGCTTTCTAATACTTCTGCTCTTTTCCTGCTATTTTCCTGCTCCTTTTCATTTTGAGCGTTTGTTTGACCGGAAGTGTTTTCCTGGACGGCTGTTCGGGTGACAGAAGCACTGCTCCTCTTCTCCCAAAAAGGATTAGCTTCCTGCTCTTGCTGTCGAGGAGGAGCACAGGAGCAGTGATAACGAGAGCAAGGAAAAAAGGCGCCAAGTTTAGAGTCTGGACTACGAGATGGTGCTAGCTTTGCTTCAAAATCTTTTCTGTTCACGTTTATTTATTTGCGAATATGTTTGGCCGTCCTTTGAGAACTGCTGTAGGACATGTAAATGTAATTGTAGGTAATGATGAAAATATTTCGTTCATCCTTGAAGGCAAGTGTCAAAATGACAGTCGCAGTGATTGTTAAATACTTGCCATAATCAATCACAGAACACTTTAATGTGCCAAGTAATGAAACAGATGCCGAATCGCCCCTAATAACCAATAACATTGGCAATAACTTAGTTTTTGTTTTATCAGGCGTCGCAAGGTTAGGGTTATGTCGAAATTACGACTGTCATTACATAACCTATTTTTACAGTATTTTAAGCTAATAGGGTTACCAAGCACCCTCTTTTAACCGGACATGCCCTTTTTTGCCGCCTCGAAACTGTCCGTTGCCCTACAATGCCATTCTCAATCATGTTGAAAATTTCAGGTTGGCGATTACAGGTTGGCGATGTTGTGACCAGCTGATTAGTAGTAAACATTTCCGTGACTTTTGGCGTTCGGTTGGTAGCAGAAAATAGCAGTGCGCTTTTTGCTCTTTCCTGCTATTTTCCTTCTCTCAGAAATTCTCAACTTGCTCTCGACAGTAAAAAACTCAGGTCGCCCGATCAAACCTTGTTTAGAACGAAAATCAGGATGCCTGGGCTGGGAGTCGAATCTGGGCTCTTCCGAATATTCCAGCTCATTGCATTATCACAGATCTCGTCTCTTGCTCGACAAGAGGTAAGGTAATATTGGGGGGGGGGAGGGAGAGAGAGAGAGAGAGAGAGAGAGAGAGAGAATCTTCAGCGTGGTACTGGGACCACCGGGTCCAAGTGAAGTGAGGTTATGTAAGGCCGAGCTGGCTCAGAACGTAGGTGGGTCCACGTAGGCTCTCCTCCGTAGGAAATAAATTGATGGAAGGCGGTGGGGGGTGGGGGTTAAGAAGAGTGTGTCGAGAGGGGGGGGGTGAGGGGGTGGGAGTGTTTATCAGAGATCGCCGACGGAGAAAGGCCAGATAACGCACTGTTGTTCGGGAGAGATGTCCTCCGAGCGCGCTCTCCTCTACGGGTTGGCCACGTGACGGGACGTGTGCGCGCTTGCTTCGTTGGCTGCCATCGCCGCCAGGTTCGCTAATGGCTCCAAGAGGCGTCGCGAACCGCCGATAGCCAGCCTCCAGCACCGACAGCGAGCAGCTGGTCTTGGTTTTTCCCCCCTCCTGAAGACGTCGTCCACCGACACAGGTGAGGAACGACTTAAGCCGTGCTAGAATTCGTTGTTCGGAAGTTATATGGTAAATGCTGTTCACGATAAAGTGAGCACTTTTGAAAACAACCTTAGAAAAAAAGTCACTGCTCCTACCTGCATATATTTTAACGGTCGCCTTGAGTGACATGCACCCAGGAAACGATGAAAGAGAAAGTAGTTCAATATCTTAACGTCGAAGGGTAACAATTTTTGTGATAACTTACATTATTTCTACCTCTTTCTGATGTCTAATGAGTCTAAGTGTAAAAATTAGCAGATTTTTAAAATATGTATTTTTATAATAATTTTATAGTTTCGCTTGACCAAAGCGTGAAGAAAGCGATGAGGTCTGTGGCAATGACAATTTTTGCAAAAGATGGAAGAGCACACAACGTGGATACACGTTAATCTTGAGCAGGGCTTTCAAAAGTGCTCATATTACCGTGAACAGCTTATATTGGGAATTTAGGATTTTGGAATTCGGACGACAGGGAGCAGCCCTTCTGGTGTTCAGTTTCGGAACTGCATTACTGAGTGTTAAGGTGTTTTTTTTTTTGCTACTTAGACAACGAAAAAAAAAAACATTTACTTATTCTCTTAATGATGTTGACCACGGAAAAAAAGTGTCATTTTATATTTGTTTCACGAGCAAATAAACTTTTAAGCTTTGTCAGGAAATACTCTTTCCTAAAGGCTGTCCAAGATAAAGTGAGCACATTTTAGAAATCAGCCTTAGAAAAATGTCACTGCCCCTGCATGCATTATTTTAATGGGCTCACTGAGTGACATTCGCCCAGTAAAAATGGTGACGATGGATGGAAAGTAGTTCAATATCTTAACGTGAAATAAAAAGTGTTAGGTAACCATTTGTGATAACCCTAAATTTATTTATTTCGGTTTCTTTTTTTTTTTTAATACACAGAAGTGTAAAAATTAGCAGATTTTTGAAGTATTCCATTTTTAATAATTTTACAGTTTTACTTGACCGGCGCTCGAATAAAGGGATGAGGCCCATGGCAATGTTAATTTTATATAAGGCGGAGGAATACACAAAGTACTTACAAGTAGATGTTAAGCAGGGATTACAAAAGTGCTCATTTTACCGTAACAACCTATAGCAAAAAAAAAATTGAGAGTATAATTTTCGCTTAAATACGACTCGATTTCATAATGTTACAGTTAAAAAAAATGTAAAGAAAAAATGAAAACCATCTTCTGTGCAGAAATTAGATAATTCACGCTGAAAGAAGGCGCAGAGTGATACATCTACACGCCTATGAAATTGTACATGGAAATGTATTAAGAGAAGCCTCCATTTAAAAATAATTTTACGGAAATATAATTTTTCTCACAATTTTTTTTTTTTATATAAATTCTCATCGGTACAAGTAAAATGAGCAACTGACTATACCACGCACTTGTGATTCATCGGTGAGTTTTCCTTCTTTGTCAGACGTACGCAAAATCAGGCGATTTCGAGACGGTATTTCGGGATGTAGAGTGCTTCTCCAGCTGAGTAAATTTTGACCCTTAATGCCCGAACATATAGGGGCTAAACTTCGTGATGTGGTCTCGTAGAGGATTACGTATTTCCGTGCTCCACTGCCTGTGTGACTGGCACAGCGGTAAGTGAGCTTCAGCACAGTAGATTATTTCTCTTTACGAACAAAATTCAACAAGCTTCTCATCTCCACACGCTACGCTGCAAAAGAATTTAAAGTAAATTTCCCTTACACGTACCGGAAGCAAATTACGCTTACAGCAAGGAAAAATTTACTGTGCAATTTCACATTAATTTGACACATTCAACGTAGTGGTTCAGCTGTTACTGTTACGAATAAGTGCTTTGCAAAAGTAAGGGAAAGGTCCTTGAAAGGTAATTGGCTTTTCCTGACACACGTAAAGGGAATAACTATATAAATAATGATATTTCCTCTACACTGCAAGGCAAATTTTCTTGACAACTGTAAGGGAAGATATCATCACACATAATGAAATTTAATGTACTTTGCAAGTTACACTTCCTTCTCAAAAGAATGGCAAAATTCTTTCAAATGTAATGAAATGTTCTGTATTTTGCAATTGCAAGGTAGTTTCCTTGATAAAAGTAAGGGAAAATACCTTCACGTGTAATGAAGTGTTCTGAATTTTGCAATTGCAAGGTAGTTTCCTTGATAAAAGTAAGGGAAAATACCTTCACGTGTAATGAAGTG
The DNA here is from genome assembly GCA_029891345.1 of Dryococelus australis. Lineage (NCBI taxonomy): Eukaryota > Metazoa > Arthropoda > Insecta > Phasmatodea > Phasmatidae > Dryococelus > Dryococelus australis. The sequence goes on along the minus strand of CM057007.1, from coordinate 23,016,857 downwards.
TTCTGAATTTTGCAATTGCAAGGTAGTTTCCTTGATAAAAGTAAGGGAAAATACCTCCACGTGTAATGAAGTGTTCTGTACTTTGCAATTGCAAGGTAGTTTCCTTGATAAAAGTAAGGGAAAATACCTTCACGTGTAATGAAGTGTTCTGTATTTTGCAATTGCAAGGTAGTTTCCTTGATAAAAGTAAGGGAAAATACCTTCACGTGTAATGAAGTGTTCTGAATTTTGCAATTGCAAGGTAGTTTCCTTGATAAAAGTAAGGGAAAATACCTTCACGTGTAATGAAGTGTTCTGAATTTTGCAATTGCAAGGTAGTTTCCTTGATAAAAGTAAGGGAAAATACCTTCACGTGTAATGAAGTGTTCTGAATTTTGCAATTGCAAGGTAGTTTCCTTGATAAAAGTAAGGGAAAATACCTTCACGTGTAATGAAGTGTTCTGAATTTTGCAATTGCAAGGTAGTTTCCTTGATAAAAGTAAGGGAAAATACCTTCACGTGTAATGAAATGTTCTGTACTTTGCAAAGTAGTTTCCGTGATAAAAGTTAAGGAAAAATACCTTGACAGGTCTAGTACGTAGTAGAAATTTGCTTGGAAAGAGCAAAGGGAAGATTTCTGACAGTTCGATTCCACCATTGCTGTAATGTAAATATACTTGACAAAATAATGTTAAATATCACTCAGCAGGTGATGTAGTACTATATCCACTACGCGGAAAATACTTTACTTCATGATGAACTACGTCTCCCCAGTAATTATAAGATGCAAATTAGAATGGGGTTTGAATTTTAACCTCCCATTTACGTGTTGTTTTGGCGCCATTGAATGCTCTGACTGCAGTCATTTGGCATACTTACCTGGTGAACTTCATTAAGTTATTGCCATTATTTAAACGACACCACAATATTGGAGTAAATTTTTGTGCAAGATCCTAACACCACAAGCATGTCAATCCACTGACTGACTGAAGAGCGTGCAGATTTCAAATATGTGAATTCTAGTTTTTTGGTATACTACTGGTTTTTTTTTTTTTTTAAGGACAGTGCAGTTTGCAAAGTTGTGATTAAGAATTTATTTGATTGCCACCCATAACTCTATGACACGGAGCATGTTTAAAATTTATTGGGTGAACGTCACTAGTTAAATTATGAATGGATGTGCCGAATATTAGCAATCAAAATCATCCAGCTCCTTCCCAATTTTGAAATGTTCTGGAAATTGCAGAGCGGCCTTTCTGTAGGTGCCAAACTAACTTCGTCCAATATTACCATACCATTTGACCAATTTAAACCAAATTTTGTATGCTGACAATATCTATTACAAGCGTCAAATGAGCCAAAACGCAAAAATTTTGTCCACCATTTCGTAAGATAACGCTACATGAATTAACATAGTTTTTTGTGTAATTTCTCGGGAAACAATTAGCAGATTCCTACCAAATTTGGCAATCAAGTTGTACTGCCGCAGTAGATATCTAGGTACAAATATGTTTCAAATATATCATGAATATTTTCAAAATGGTGACCAGATATTTTAAGAATAGTATGCTATATCTTCGAAAATATTAAATCAATTCCAACTTAACTTTGTGTTCTGGTAGTATATAGACAAAGAGTAAATGTCTCTACGCGGAGCCACTTTTATGCTCCATTTTGTAAGATAGTGCCACACGAATAAATCAAGTTTTTACGTCATATCTCTGGAAACAAATTTCTGCTTCCTACCAAATATGGAAAACAAGTAGTCCTGCGGTAGGTAATGTTAACTGACATGTTTTAGGTACGTCAGACACTTACTTTCAAAATGGCGGCCATATAATTATTCTAGTTTTGTATGGTTTATCGTCGAAAACATGGAATTAATTCCAATGAAGCTCTGGATGATGTGCTATATATACTACAACAATCAAATGTGTAAACACAAATCTATTCTGCCCGCCGTTTTGTAAAATAGAATCACTTGACAAATTTAAATTATGTGATCTCCGAAAAACAACCGATTTATAAAAATTTGGCAAACTATTAGACTTTTGGAAGGGTATGTAAACTGTTAAATTTTGAGTACGTCAAATATACATATTTTCAAAATGTCGGGCATATAAACATTTTAGCTCCACAATTTCTTTCAAATTTGGCGAAGAAATTGTACTGTCGTAGGCTAAATTAATTTATATGTTTTAATTAATTAAACTTATTATTTTATGAATGGCGCGTATACAAACATTTCAGCTGGGTGTGCTATATCTGCGAAACTATATAAAATATTTAAATTAAGCATTGCATATTCTATCTCTGACAATATTCGAATGTTCTAAAATATAAACTTTTTGCCCTCCATTTATGAAGATCGTCACATGGTCAATGGAGGTTTTTATGCCATATTTCGAGGACCAATCAACCGATATTTATATAGGGATCCTACTTCGCTGAATTGTTTTGGCAAAGTAGTAACATGTGAGTAAACTGAAAATTGTGTTATATTTTCGGAATAATTCCACTAATTTCCACAAAATTTTGCACACCTACAGAAGGCCAAGTATGGTAACATTATTTACGTTTACATGGGAACCAGGCAATGATTAAAAAGATGGTGGCCATATAAAGATTTTCACATGTTTGGCATATCTATTTAAGATGTTTAACAATTTCAAACATACCTTTCATGATACATTATCTATTACAAACATCGTGTATAGAACCTCTTTTTAAACAGTTTTGTCAGAAAAGTCCCATTTAAGAAAATAAGTTTTTTATGCCATATTTCGGAGACAAATCAACCGATTTCCATATCAGATTTTGCACGCAAGCAGAGTTATGGCAGGCCAGACACTTATTTTCGAAATTATGGCAGAGTAAATATTTCAGGTTAGTGTACTCTATCATTTAAAACATTAGACTGATTACTTCTGAAGTAGCTGCTCCGAATCCTACCTTCGTGATGCAGTTGATTGCAAACTAACTAAATTTTACGAGTTTTTTTTTTCCTGAATTCGAATCCCGGGTGTCACTCGCGTATTTAAATTTTCTTTTTAATGTTTCACATGTTTCTAGTTTCATCTCCAATGATATTGCGGTCAATGAGACGTCGACGACTACCTACTATCTAAACTTTCGAAAACTGTGCTGCAATTTATTTGCGCCCATGTAGATGAATATAGGCTCATTAGTTATAAGTAACATCTTGGTTCTCTGAGGTCCATATCTTGAATGAACCATCACGCGGCAAACTTAAAAAAAAAATGTTTATAGTGCCACGGGTACATTAAAAAAATAATCGTTCGAGTTTGCAAAACAGTTAACTAAGAAACGAAAAGTGATTACATTTATCAGACTTGTGTACAAATTTTCCTATTTTGTATCTTATAGTAGCCCTTACTCACTCTACTGAGATACCATGGAAAGCAAATTAATTTTGATGTCTGCCCGAGTGCCAGCGTTTCCCTATAATGTCCCATACACTACGCTGAAATGTCTACATTTAATTACGATATAAAATTTCCCAAGTCATATCTTTTTCCGCGGGACATTTTTAATATTATTATTGACGTTATCAAAAAAAAAAAAAAAAAGTATTCGTGTATATTTTTTTCTTTGCGGAGATCTACGGAATTTATTTAAACGCATGTTACTCCGATGTGTACAGTTGGCGTCGAATTGGGAAAAAAAATCCTTATGTGACAGATGTACGGGAAGAAAAGATAAACGTATTTCCCTTGCCGCAATGAAAACCAAATGTTCCGTGAATTAATCTTGCACATGCAATGGGAAAATTTCATTCCACTAAGTCCCTTCACAAAACACGCACACGCCTAAACACACAACACACCTACATGCATACATACACAACACAAACACACACTTTAATACGTACACACGTATATATTTTAGGGAGGTACAAAAATTGTGTTTGCCGCGTGTCTTGAAGTTATTCAACTGTAAAATGCAATACTCCGGCGTCAACAGGTTTACTTCCCAGACAATACTCTTGTTTTGATTGTCCATTCTTGTTGTTATTTTCTGTTATCTGTAGATTCAAGTTATCGATGAATTTAGTAAGATACTGACGAGAGATACAGCGCTGTCCAAAGTGTATTGCGGCGATTACTAGCAGAAGATTAAACGAACGTTACAGATCAACAACCTTTCCTCAGTTCCTCAACTGACCGCTGAGCAGTTAACGAACAAACCGTTGTTTGCCAACTTCCAGCGCAACTGAACGGAAGTGACGGTTGGTTCGTTTGAAAACTGTGTTTATACTACGCCTAGTTCGCGGTAGTGTAAGCATTATTAAAATCATGCATATTTCCTTTTCTACTAATTCTTTACTTTTTCTTCATATGCTGAAATCTAGCAATGCCGCAGATTTTTATACTAATAGCCATTCATCAATAGTGTCATTTTTATGTCATCTAACACCAAATAATTTCAAAATTTGTTAAACCATCATTATAATACTGTTTCCCATTTCCAATTGTATATTACTATGGTTGCAGCATAATAGTTATACTCTGATTCTAATTAATCAAATTGTTTAAATTTAATGTTAATTGTTTTTAATTGACATTTGTAATAACCAGAATTTATTTTTTAATATTATAATTTTTTAACTGTTATCCAGCAGCCGCAAAGTGGTGAGGGGTTTCGCAAAGGATTGTTTTAAAAATCACCGAAGCTCAAATAGGACTACTAAATCTGTGGGTAACATTGAGTCGCCCAATAACGGTATAAACAATAAGTCATATGATTCAGTGTCGGGTTTTGTACGTCAGTTAGATGAGAAGAAGCTGAGATTCGTGCAGAGGTGAACACTCGTAAATTAGTTTCCAAATCTATCATCCATCCGAGTACGCAACCAAGATACGCTTTCAGTGATGTTGGTTGACCGCCAATGGCGGAACGAACTAAACCTAAATGAAACAATCAAATTTGGCTTACATCGCGCTCTTAAAACACATATTGCGTATTTTAATATTTTCGTATATGAAATCACAGTAAAGTAAAATTAGTTATCTGGCGTTTGAATGCTGGAAAACTTTTCAATGCGCTTAAAGTAAACGACTTCAAGAAAAGCAGTAATAAATCACGTAAAGACGTAAAAAATTTAATGCCATAGTAAACTGTAATATTCGCTGTAATGACATCTACACGAAAGCAAAGCCACTTTTAAGAAAACTAGATAATTTTTCAGTTATGATATTTAGAGCCAATGGTTGGGATACAATTTACAGTACTTCGTGGTATACGTTACTTCTCATTAATTTTTTTTTGCGAGAGAATTAAGCTAATAAGCACCCAGGTAAAGAACTTCAAACATTTTTAACGTTTTTTTTTATCGAAATCCGTGAAGTTTTCTTACACACTGTTTATAGTTAATTAATTCAATAACGACTTTAATTGATTCGCTAAAGAAATTTTAATTATATGTGATTTCACAGTCACTCTATTTTTGCGGAGTTTTTTGTTTTGTTTTGTAAGAGCTAAGGGATAAAATGTTAGTTAAAATAAAATAATCTTTCAAGAAGCTGCTAGCGATAACCTGAAAAACTTATCTTTTAACTTCTTAATTGTACCAGTTTAATTTGGGACACACAGGAATATGTTTAAAAAAATTAAAGTTTAAATTATTTGAATGCTTTTTAAAATGCACTAATGAATACCAAAATGCAAACATCGACACAGAGAATATGAAATGTTGTAGTACGAGCAAACGTTTTGGCTCTCTTTTCTTTTTAAATAGTAAGATAACTGAATAAATCGTTACGTAATCTGTCCATGGAAACTCAAGAAATAAGTCTTGAAGAAGGTAATTAAAGCATTCTTCATTTACTGCTTTTCATTCCGCTAACGCACGAATCAATTAAGCAGTCAATTCTTCCAAAGAAATTGAACACGATTCCACTCATTTCGAAATTTTACTACCATATTTATTGACAATATCGACCTGGAATCCTTACCGAAGTTGGCTGGAATTCCAGCTGGTTGTGGCAGTGGCTCAGTATCAGAATACTTCAATAAATCATGGACGTCTGTGCAGTTTTAAGACATCATGGAACTTTTAATGTTCCATGATGTCTTAAAACTGTACTGTAGAAAATAATTGGATTCCAAACAAAATTGCAATTCGCATTTTCGTAGTGTTTGTAGTGCAGTAAAGAGCTTAATCAAACGAGCCAAGTATTGGGAATGTATGTGTGTCTATATATATATATATATATATATATATATATATATATATATATATATATATATATAACCGCTTTGGGGGCAAACTTGATATATCCTGGAAGAAAGGCACTTATTATCCCTAAATCCAAAACACTAAATCAAAGTCGACAAAAATTATTTTATTTTACCCATTTATTCGGGAGGGCTCAGACAAAATTGCAACGTTAAGCTAACTTATATTCTTCAGTTACTCTTCTATCTGGCCATCAAACCGAGATTCAGGGTGTTTGAAACATCATGCTACTTTACGAAACAACTAAACGTATTTATAATATATCCATCTATATAAAAAAAAAACTAAACAATACACGCATTCCGCACGACGTTCGAATTAAATTTTTAAGACGAGATGAATAATAAAATAATTTTTTTTTAAATTTTTTCAGTCAAGAAATTGACGTATTTCCTAGACTGCTTTAAATATAATAGGCGAGGACACATGAGAATTAAAGACCACTGCATTCAAATTTGCAACACACATAAAAAAAAAAAAAACATTTATTTCCTGTAGTACACCAAATTTGAATCAGTGGGAATGTCACTGTTTAAATTAGTTAATAGTATCTTAATGACTCAACAGCCACTTCAGTGAATTAAACTAATGAACAAGTGGAAAAAAATGCCAGCTTTCCTTCACTTAATGATTCAGTGGCATTTCCCACTGATTCGCCAACCATTTTACTTACTGTTTTTTTAGTAATTTTTTTTTTGGTCGACGGATCATATAAACGTGTACCAAACGTCAGTTAAAAAATGTGTATCGAATTAACTATAGGATGTTCACGGTAAAGTGATCACGTTGCCGCGAGTTTCGTCTTTCATAATACAATTTTAGGAGGAAGCATGAATATTCAGTCTTTCCCCAGAGGTGTCGACGATAATTTGGTAGCTCAAATGGCGAGGTAGTGGTTTGAAATCAGAGTGGGTACAGTGTGGGTTTAAAACCTGACCACAAGCAAAGTTTTTATTTTCACTCTTTTAAATTGCGGTAAACTGCGCAATATAAATAGTGACTATCGGAAATGTGTTAATCTCTCGCAATTATTCAGATAAATTCAATCAAAATAACAGTAAATTCGCCGCTCACAGTTTGCCGTCACTTAACCAATCAGTGGAACGGTTTCACTGAGAGAACCAGTGGATTTTCCACTGATTCTAAGTGGAGCTATTATTTTCAGCCATTCGAGTAATTGAATTTCACTGCTAAACACTGGTTTTACACTGATAATCCTGGAAAGCAGTAAGTACCTCATTTTAATTTTAAAAAAAAACTACATTTCATGCTGTTTGAAATGATGTATAACACCTGACACTTTGCAAACCTACTTATTGACCAAAAATTAAATTGAATTGGATCATTGCGTGGTTTTCTTATATAGTGAAGTGCTGCAACTCTACAATTATTATTTTTACAGCCTGTAAATCAGCATTGTTCCTTAGTCCTAAGCAGAGATAAGTCAATAGATAGTTGGGATCTAAAACAAGAGGATTGTAGCCATTTCGGAGAGGGGGGAGGGAGTGGGGTGAGGTTGGGAGCATTTTCAGTTTGCAATATGGCAGCCACGCATCTCAGGTAATGTTTATGTGATCAGCTGGTGTATACGGACAACTAATCTTTCAAACGATGAGACATTATGTATTGCGAACTGAATTCTCCCCTCACCCCCCCCCCCCACTTTATTTCCGGTTCATTAAAACCTTTGCCAATACTGCTGGTTTCTGTTCCATTTACCTATTTCAATAATCTCTGTTACTAAGTTGATATTATTCCTAATTTGGCAATATTTCTAGGTTGGCAATGCACTAACCAATACTTATTCTAAGTTGGTAGCACTTCAAAATGTGTTTTTTTTTTATTGTTTATGAAAACAACTAATTTATTCATTCTTGTGTTTGTTTATGTTTGTGTAACAGTCGTGAGTTTTATTTTATTTTGTGAATAATATATTGTGCTAACTGACTGTAGGACTATATATTGTGCATATTGTACCTGGTAACGAATATGGCAAGGATAAAGAAATTCAACCCAAAACGGACTTTCAAAGGCAAAAAAGAACATAAATCTAATAGTAGGTGTTCCATATCGACAAGTACAGACTCTATGAAAGTAAGCCCCAAGACGTCTTCTAGTTATAAAAAATTGAAGCATGCTAAAATTCGAAAAGACTTTGATGAAGAGACTGGCATGGATGTAATTGTTTACTTAGAACTTATTTCTATGTTAGTACAGTATATAGCAAAGTGTAAATTCCGTGGTAGTGAAAACAGCCTTGTGCTGAGACTCGATGAACAGTTCAAAAGTGGTTTGGCTCATCGAATTATTATAAAGTGTAGTTTTTGTGACGAAAATGGTAAAGAAATGAGTTCAAAGTGCATTAGAAATATGCATGAAATAAATATAATATATGCACATGTGCTTCGTTCCATTGGCAGAAGTAAGGCACATGGGAATATTTTTTCAGCAGTAATGAATTTGTCGCCACCAAACACAAAATTTGAAAAATACAACGCAAAGCTTCTTGCAGCTGTCGCTGAAGTTTGTGAATCATCTATGAGACATGCAGCAAAATAGGTTGTACTAGAAAACGAAGGAAGATCAGACTTGGCTGCTGCTTTTGACGGTGCAGGGTAAAAGCGGGGACACACATCTATGAATTAAGTGGTGTCTGTAACCTCATTTGACACTGGCAAAGTATTAGATTTTGAATGCTTGTCCAAATTTTGTACAGGCTGTGTTCATAAAATAAATGTACATGATCCTGAGAAAATGGAAGAACACAAAAAAAGTATGTGCTGCAAATTACGAGGGCTCAAGTGGTGGTGTGGAGGTTGCTGGAGCCACTGCTCTGTGCGCTCGATCTGTACATAAACTTGGCCTGCGTTATGTCCAGTATTTAGAAGATGGAGTTGCCAAAGGTTTTGCTGGTGTTCTACAAAACAAGCCTTACGGCAATAATGTTGACATTACCAAGTTTGAATGTGTTGGACATGTGCAAAAACTTGCTTTCGCGCGCCGAAAATGTGGATTCCAGTATAGGTACCACTTTGAATTCTGTATTATAGTAACCGAAATTGCAATGTACGTAAAACCATACAAACCATTAGTTACCCCAAGCCAATCTTACACATTTAGTGAAAGCAAGTATGAGCAATAAAATAATAATTTTTCACCAAAAATTATTAAATTTTCATTACTCAAACAAATAATCTGGTTACACCAAAGGAACTTTGTTTAATTCAATAAAATCTTCTTTACGTAGCACACCTGCTCACTGAGCCAATAAACATGTATTTAAAAAGGAAGCCAGTTATGGACAAACCATTTATAGTCTATCCGCGGTTTCTTTATACATTTTGAATCAAATCTTTGGAAAAGCACAATATGTATAATATGTTTAGTTGTTTCTTAAATATGCCATGTCTCACAGGAATTTTTCACATGTTCATAAAAGTACTTTCTTCTAATTAAATTGGAAATTATATATCAATTATAATATTTCATTTGTAGTTGATATCAAAAAGAAGGGAGTAAATAGGTATCATGTAAAATATTACGCTGAGTGCCCACAGATGAAGTGCGTTTTCCCTCTGGTGTAATCTTCCATTGCTAATTAATATTTGTTTACGTTAGGCGGAAGAATATCCTGGAAATAGAACTCTAGCAGGGCTTGGAAAAAGGGCGAAGTAACCTTGAACAGACTACAGAACTTTTATTTCATTTTCGCATCATCTAGCGAATAAACGTTAACAGTATGAGTATAAAGAGGAATAAAATGGAGATATTTAGGTGGTTATTAACAAGAAAGTCTTGAGAGCCGATGAGGGTGAAACGAGACGGAAATGGAGAAGTGCTATGGAATGGAAGAGAGGGGGAAACGGGAAATCCCCGAGAAAACCCGCCGATCGGCGGCATCATCCGATACGAGCACAATTCCAACGTGCGAAAATCCGGGATCATCCCCGGATCATCTTGGCGGGATGCGAGCTCCGTTGAGAATAAACAGCTTTGTGTAGGCTGTTCACTGTAAAGTAAGTACTTTTTAAGGCCCTGCTAAATTTTTACTTTCAACCAGTTTCTATCTGTCCGGCACTTTTTGATATAAGCATTGCCTTGTGACTAATAAACACAGTGTGCACATTTGATCACAATCACAGTAAACACCTGACTTTGCAATTAAATACAATTATTACTTGTTAATGTTTGTAGAGAGGACCTTAAAAAGTGCTCACTTTACCGTGAACAGCTTATAACCTAGGGAACAGGTCATTGCACCCGGAAATTGTTGTGGTCTATGCGTAGAGGTATCTGAAACTTCCCGTTATCCCAACCGCACTCCCTACGTCGTTCCGATGCTCGCCATTTGGCGGTAGCGATAAGACTACAGTAGTATCGGACAAGTTGTGGTTTTTCGATCTGATGTTAGATTTGTCATCCCAGGCAATGCATGAGCGGCGATGTCCACTAACCTATTCCTAGGGTGGCATTCATAGTGAGCATATGAGCAATACTTGAAACAAGGAATACTTATACTAGTGCTTAAGTTTGATTTTCAATTCATAGTGTCAGATACAAGTTTTGCTTATTTTGATAGCTTGTCATGTATTCACAGTGACGAAATAAGTTTTACTTACTTATCAAGTATTCATAGTCATAGCAGCATTTCTTATTTATGCATATAAGTACTACTTCATCAAGTCTGCTTCGTTGTAAACTTAAGCACTGAATATTTATAATAGGACTAGTTTATTCACAAAATATTTTTTAATACAAATGATGTTTCCTTGCAATATTTGGGGGGAAACGGGAATATACTTTACATGATTACATGGGACAAATGGGGAAATTAAAATCCTACACTCTGATGTGAAAACACAACCTCTTTGCTTGACCTTTGTGTGCTAAGGGTTTTGGTTACTAGGACGATTTTTAACAATTAGTATATGAAGTACCTTGCGGCTCATAAGTACGATCATCAAATAATTTTGAATGTTTCTTATTTGTGATATCTTTTAGGGGCTGGTATGTAACAAGAAAATAACCAACGTGTTTACATAAAAATGTCGCACATTCAGATTCAGCGAAAAGAAACAGCCTTTCGTTTTCAAATAAAGACAGTTGCAAATTATTGCGAATCACGAAAACCGACATTAACAATAATTATGGTGAAATATTCATTACACTGAAGCGAGCCAATTTTTATATCTAACGAATATCTAGTTAACATTTTAACTTTGACGCTAACAAAAAGCTAGTTTAAAAAATCGAAACATAAATTTTAGTACACAAACCTGGTTCACTGTATCATTTCTATTACATAAACACAAACAGAACATGCACAAAACAGTTAGGTTACGATCAAACGTGTTTGCTGAATGAGTACTGAAAGAGGCTATGTTGGTTGGACAGTATATTTTTGTTGCTGGGGCTCTCTTTATGTTATAATTCGGGAGATATATGCGGTTGGGGAGGGGGGGGAGATCTTTAGTTTTAACGTCTTTTTCATGAGACGACATTGTTTTGCAGTTCTTACGCGTGTGTCATTTTGAATTGCACAATGATCCAGCAATAAACACACTTTCACCGAAGTTAACCAACCTTACACTTGTTGGCTGTACAACACATGCGAAGTAAAAAAAAATATATATATATATATTTTTTACAAGACAAAAGATTTGATAGTGCTGCCTTTTTAGAATATGTGAATTTCAAACATTATAATAACTGTTTCGAAATTCATTATTTACAAAACACGTTAATTTACTTTTCGTAATTTGCAACCTCTCGAACACGTGTTTTACATGGAAATCCTTGCACGAAGACTTCACTACAATAATGTTTGTCCGTCACTGATAGGAAATAGTTTATTTGCATAAGCATTCAGTAGAATCAACATACGTAAATACTTCGAGTATGTAGCTTCGTGGGGAACGGCACGGCAGTTGGAAAATGGCGGAACGAGCCGTTGTAGTAAAACATATGCCAATGATATCACATTTCATTCAAGAAAACTACTTAAACGGTACCTGCAACCAATCACGCCCAATGAAACACATACAAAACAATTAACCACCGATAACATTTCTTACAACACCAACAAGGTACTCGAATATACGTGATAAATGTGAGCACAGTTCACGGGTACTGGAGTACTCTATTATCTTCCATTATTCGAAACGTAAATAATTCGAGTATGCAGCTTCGTGGGGAACGGCACGGCAGTTGGAAAATGGCGGAACGAGCCGTTGTAGTAAAACATATGCCAATGATATTACATTTCACTCAAGAAAACTACTTAAACGGTACCTGCAACCAATCACGCCCAATGAAACACGCACAAAATAATTAACTACCGATAACATTTCTTACAACACCAACAAGGTACTCGAATATACGTGATAAATGTGAGCACAGTTCACGGGTACTGGAGTACTCTATTATCTTCCATTATTCGAAACGTAAATAATTCGAGTATGCAGCTTCGTGGGGAACGGCACGGCAGTTGGAAAATGGCGGAACGAGCCGTTGTAGTAAAACATATGCCAATGATATTACATTTCACTCAAGAAAACTACTTAAACGGTACCTGCAACCAATCACGCCCAATGAAACACGCACAAAATAATTAACTACCGATAACATTTCTTACAACACCAACAAGGTACTCGAATAGACGTGATAAATGTGAGCACAGTTCACGGGTACTGGAGTACTCTATTTTCTTCCATTATTCGAAACGGTACTCGAAAATTCCAAAATTCGCATAGGCTTGTGTTTGCAAATCCGAGGTCTGAAACACAGCTTACGTTGGCTGGACGGTAGCATGAGATGTGAGCAAGCACTTTTACGACCGATAAAGTCGTTCGCGGAATGGCGATTATTGGCGCTCGACGGAAATGTCCAGAATTATATTATTACAAAGTATCGTAGGTTTTAAATTAACTGAGATGTCATTAAAACGAACATACACATCGTACAATCGTCGAGTATGCACGCCAACTAAGTTGTTTTTTTAATTTTTCTAGCACGGTTAACAAACTTCCGGAAAAATTATTACATAACACATGAAACAGATACGTTTTTATTGCACATACAATTATTTTAATCTCAAATATGCTATAAAACAAATTAAAATTATTCAAAACAGCAGTGAAATATTAAAATAATATCAAACTAACGTACAAATTAATTTCGCCTGGGTGACTTCTGTAAATAAAGTGACAAAATGTATGTATGTTATGCTGGTATCGATATTATGCAGACACTAATTTCCATACTTCACTAAGTACAACTTCTCTCAAATAATTAGTGCTTATACAACAATTACTTCGTCAAGTCATGATTTATGAATTCATTCGTCAGATAAGTAGTGCTTGAAGAAGATCACTACTTCATGAAGTATAGCTTCTTTGCCAAACAAGCCTCCGACTACGAATTCCGGCCTTATATTGTTCGATGAGAAGGCAATCCTTACCTTGAAAATTATCACGTTGTTTTCCTACGAGGATTATCTGCACCTCCTTCACGATCAGAGATCTTTATGATGATATTCTGAACACGTGTGTGATTTCGCATCGAAACTGTGCATTTAATGACGTCAGATAATGTTAATTACGTGTACGCTGTTTCAAACCATTATTTGCATAATCGCATTACAGCTATGCCTGCCAGGCATCCGATGCGCATTGTAACACTTTCTATATTCGAGTTTATTTTGTCAAAGAAACGCCGCGCGATCTCAGAGTGTTTGCCGGCTCAAAGAAACACGTAGGCACGTCAAGACTACCGAGAAACTGCGTTGTCTACACATGCATATTGCAAACAATTTCCTAGCCATGTTACATATCTATGAACGTTTGTCTCCCCCCCCCCCCTTCAGATTCCTGTGTCACAAATCGTACTGACGTGATACATACGTAGCCAGGGTATACGAATGTGCGAACGCTTACACACATGCTTTCCGCCAACAGAACGATACATCGGCCAGCATTGTCCTTAAAACAAAGGCATCGTCCTTCTCTTTCTCGTCTCCTCTCTCTCTCTCTCTCTCTCTCTGACACACGCGCGCGCGCACACACACACACACATATATATATACACTTACATAAATATAAATGTCTAATTTATTAGTACACTAATACTATCTTTGCTATGCCAAAAAAAGCTTGCAATTTCTAAGCTATATATATATATATATATATATATATATATATATATAAGAAAACAAACTTGTTATAGCTGTGTTGTGAATATTCTTTTGGTTCATCACATACTCTGTATGATCTTTGATAAACAATGTGAATAAATTATATATTCTTTTTCCTTAAATATTTCATTTGTATTCTTTTTCAAAACAGCTATGTGCGTATTAAAATGGTTTGTTGCTAAAAACAACTGTATGCATTCAAGTTTATTTTCCTGGTATCTAGTCATCTTATTTTATGGTGACAATGGGAACATTAATTTATAAATAGAAATGCTTACTGAATACTGTTTGCTTGAAGTGGTAACAAATTTGCTCAAACAAATTTTCAACATTATTAAGTTGAACGCTAGACACGAAAAGAATATTAGATGTAAGGTTCCACAGTATAAATAACTTGCGGCAGTAATTAAATTATATTATCCTTCTGAATAATGAAATGTTCTCTTTTTCAAACGTGAAAATTCTCTTTTTACCCCGAGTGTATGTCAACCCTAAGCAAATGCAATGAAATCCTGCACTCTTATTTCTTAAACTTTGGGAACACTGCTTTTCAGTAGAATAACAAAGAAAAAAAATATCGGAAAGAATTTACCATAGTAAATAGCAATTTTACAAAAACAGTTTTAACATCTCCCCTTCCAATTTCTTCTTCTGATATATATATATATATATATATCAGAAGAGTTTCCACAACATATAAAACATTTTGAATGCGTTTAAACTCTTATCATGACCACTTAATGCTCGGTTTCGCCTGCGACTGTAAATTTTTTGATTAGTTGGTGATTTCAGGTTTAAAAATAGTAATAAATACCATTGTAGTACAAACATAAACTCTGAACATTTAAAAACTTAACAGTGTTACAATGGAAAATATCTTACATGTCATGTTAGGATATTTTAACATGAATATGCTTAACAGAATCACGAATCAGATCTTCATTGTTGTAGGAGTTTGGGTGCTACAATCAAGAGTAATTTGCACTCGTATTACACGTATGAAGATACTTAGCTTGTATCAAGACCGATGAACTACGTTTTTGGTGCTCAGTGACAAAGGCATTAACCATTGGTAAACTACAGTTTTAGCGAGCAATCAAAAACGGTATTACTTTGTCAACGGTAAAGGAAGTGACTATTTTTGGCACTGAGCCTCCGTTGTTATTAATATGATTGTTTTGTGCTTCACGTATACGAATGTGGACGAAACAAATGCATAAGTTGAATCGTTCAGTCGTTATGTCAACATGGAACCCAATGTTAAATAAGTAAATACCTAATAAAAATTTTTTACAATTCCGATTTCTAACTCCCCGTAGGAATACAAGTATCTGCCCCAAAGTTAATACCCAAGGCGAACGAGGTGGTATGTGGGACTGATCAAAACCTCAATTAGGTGCGATATAAAAAAAATTATATGCCACACATAGAGCAAGACACCTTAATAAGGAGTGTAACCACATCGAATGGCCACACATGCAGCGATTCTGGCAAGTAACTAGTCGTAGAAAAGCTGTAGGTTTCTTCGGGGTATTGTATCCCATACTCGCTGTACTCCTCGGCGTATTTGCACTGAAAAAAACGGGTTTGCAGTGACGACCAAAATTTTATTGGTTCCCAAAAAATTCTTTTGTCAATATAGACATCACAAAATATTTTGTATCACCAACTAATTTTCTTGTCATTCCAGTATTTAGTGGCAACTACAAAATGACTTTGTGGTCAGCATCAATTAAAAACTGAAATAAACCTCGCCAAGAGCGGGACTCGAACCCTGGACATCTCCCATGCGAGCGCAGTGTGTTACGGCTTTTTTTTGTTGGTGTTGCTGTAGTTGTGTTGACGAGCTCAAGTTAGACCAACTTGCTGACAATTTCGCAACGCGACAAGTGTACTGAAAATCTGCCGTGGAGAGACCGGGATGCGAACCCACGACCCTCCTACTACAGGCCGGCTACCCTACCTCTGAGCTATGGGCGCACGGTCCCGTTGCGCCACCTTGCTCGACGGGTCGGCCCCGTGGGACATGTGGGTAACGGAGCGAGGGAATGAGGTAATACAGTCTAGTGTGACTACAAAATACCTAGAACAGGTGCTGGAACTGGTCGCCATTGACCTCGAGGCAGGTGTGCAGACGACACCAAAAGTTGAGAATGGCAGGGGCGAGGACATGCTGCGGGATGGCATCAACGGGGCCTCTTTTAAAGGACTCATCCTGTATAATCGCATGTGTGTATCCAGTATGGCGAACACGCGATGGATTGTTCGATTCACTGCAATCACTTCGTCCAAGGCAAAAAGATTCTCAACAGTGAACACCATTACCCTGCATTCGCTTCTCCAACACGCTCTCTCCCGACACCACCAGCTTACAACGATGAGCAGGTGTCAAGGGTAAACGTGCCAGAAGAACAAGAGACCTAGACCTACCTCCAAGAATCGATTGTTTATTGTTCATGCAGATACATGGCGCTCACAGAGGCTCTGTGTTTGCATGGGCAGGTTCTGTTCAGTCAGCCAGGGCGGCGCGAACCGTCCTTCTGTCCAGGTGCTCATCACTGCAGCGATGGTTAGGTTAGGCAGCTGTGAGAACCATTTGTCTCCTATATTCTTCACCACCGATAGACGTCTCAATCGAGTGGCAATTCTACGAAACGTCCAGCCACTCCCTCTCGGGAGTCCCACTCATCGGCCACACGCTCGGAGTCGCTTACCTTGTCAGTTGGTGTTCACCGTCATCCTCCAGGCATTAAAGACACACTCTGTGATGCACATGCAGTGGAATCGCACAGCCAGATGAACTCTTCGTGCTGTCAAACGATCTGCGACAAGACACTTTGTCTAAGGCTGCGGACCAGTGCTGGTGTGTGGTTCCCTTCCATCTAGGTTCTCTCGGAGTGCCCTCTACATGCGAACATTTTGTGTTGTAATGCCAGTTTGGCTTGGACGATGTTTACCAGGGGGTTATCCCACGCATTTCCACTAGTGTAGGTATAGGATTTAGAGGGAGGTTCAGGGAATCGAATACGGAGAGTGAGAAAGGACTTTGAAACCGAATGGTTGCTGTTACTGTTGCACAGGCGCTACGACCATGTGGAACGCTACGGAGACAGATCAGCTGTACTTCGGTTGGCTGGACCACAGCGTGTTCGCCTTCATGCTGGTGCTGTCCACCATCATCGGGATCGTGATCGCCTGCCTCGGCAAGCAGGACACCAAGCTCGACTACCTGCTCGGCGGCAAGTCCATGAGCACCTTCCCCATCGCCATGTCGCTCATATTCAGGTAAGCCACCTGCTCTTTTGTTTCCATTTCCTTCAACACTTTGACGTTCCTACCGTCCAACCATACTTATGACCGGTTGCACCATCGTTGTTCGAAACTCAGTCCGAGATCGGATCTAAGATCGACACAGAAAACTGTTGCACCATTCGAGTTCAGAGCTGGACTGGAGATCGAGATGGAGTTCATTTCGAACCGCCGGAATTGGCGGTTCGAAATCTCGATCCGAGATCAGCAGCCATCGTCGACAAATGTAGTTTGAAAATACGCCAACAGACAGAACTACGTTCGATTGTCTTCTTGATAAATTAAAACAACATTATACGCACTTGAATATTATTCAGTTAAATTCATATAAGAATAATTCACTTAAAACAGATGAAACATCGCACATCTAGTTCTATCTATAGTGAAAAATATACCTACTTCCATGACGTCATATATAACGAACCAATAGCAAAATTTGTCTCATACTTAATATCGATCTCTCACTTTGGAGCCAAGATCGACGAATTAGAGATTCAGAATCATGAAACTTTGTTGGTGCAACACTTTTACTTTGGAACCAAGATCAAACTGGATCCTGCTTTGGAACTAGGATCATTCGATCTCGGATCGGGGAAGATGTTGGTACAAACGGGCATTAGATTAGTTTAGTGCATCTTCACCAGCTCTCCATTTCGGTGCAATTACACTGGCAGAGTTGAAAGAAAAATGTTGTGCAAATTTCGCCCAATTTCGCAGTATAATAAATAATACGGAATTTTATGAGGATTTGTTTTTTGCTACGAGAGCACGAGTGAACGTTTGTTCTGCTATAATTAACTTGCAGCGTATGGACTCGCATTCGGGAGGACCCGGGTTCGATTCCCGGTCTGGCCATCCTGATTTCGGTTTTCCATGGTTTTCCGAAATCACTTCTGGCTAATGCTGGGATGGGTCCCTAACAAAGGCCATTGGCAGATTCCTTCCCAATCCTTTCTCGAGCCCTTTTCCATGTGCAACTTGCACCGTCTCTAATTATCTCGCTGTCGACAGGACGTTAAGCCCAATTACCTACCTACCTGCCCTGATAAAAAAACACATTAATTACGTTACATCATAATTCACACAAATTTCAAATATAATTTTCTGTAAATATAAAAATAATAATGGACTGTTAAAAGTTACGTTGAATGTGGTCTCCCACTGAAATACACTTCATCAGTGTTTTCGTTAACTGAAATCTGTAAAGAAATACCCGTCAGAATATTCCCGCCTTTCGTGTAGTAATGAAAATGTAAGTCCCCAAAAATTCAAAAAACAACACTAATGCCATAACTTCGAAGCTTTTATTATTCACACACATTACACGTTGCTAAGAAGTGATGCAATTTGTGTCCGCACAAATTGCAACAGTGTAGCTTCGCCAGTTGAAGGAAACGATAACTTTCGGTCAAAGGAAATTTCTTTCGTGGAGTTTCCGACTTGCCTTTGTAATCTGAGTGCGATTCATATTAACATACATTCTCGATACTATAGCAGTTATTCGACTGTGTCCACCCACCTCTCCATGAACAGCATTTGTATGGGTGGCTGAAAAAAAAAAAAACGTATATAAGGAAACACAAACCTTCGTATAGTGTGACAGGGTCATCAGCGTTCTGCTTGGTACTCTGCAATTTTCTCTTCATACTTTTCAGGAGATGAAAACCTTCGAAGTCAGGCTTGCTCATTTTAATGGCTTCGAAAGGCCTCTCCAGCTTGGCACTATGAATGACATTCTTCTAATCAGAAGGCACTAGTGGTTTGGAGTTATCTCCTCGGCAGTTTAGCGAGCTTCAAGCTAATTATATGCAACGTTTATCCACTAACGATATACGTGAGCCGTTCTCTTCTGACGATCCTTGTGCGATTTAGGGGTTCGTTTGTGGATTAATTGAGAACACAGTTTGATCCAGCGAGCACACAAAACATTTTACCACTGAAAACTGCATTGGTCGGAAAACTAGCATGCAACGTTTTTCCAGCCACCGATACATTTATGGGACCACTCTGTATTCATTACCGGCCAGCTGTCGTCCAATACTACGCCGAGTTTACAATATGTCAACAATCATATATTACATAAAGATTACTTAATTTTTATAACGAATAATACACCGTGTGCATTTGCGTAGTTTAAGTTTTATTATTATTATTTAAATTATTATTATTATTAGCAACACGGCTGATGCAGTAAATCGCCAGGAACTACACGAAAACAGCCTGTTAGGAAGTACTGCATCACATGCCTCTTTGAGGACTGAAAACGTTATAGCGAACGTCATGAAATTCTGTTGAATTCAGGCGAAGTCTTATGACGTCAGCAGTATTCATGTGATGATACGTTACACTAATTTATGTATCAAAATATTAATGGGAAGAAGATTTTCTTTCGGTGGTAGCATTGGCTATGAAGTACGCATTTGAAATAACACAACTGTAGCCAAAATTTCACGGCAGTCGAGGCATCGAATAAGCACATGCGTTTGTGGGGGTTCTATCGCAATTGCGCATGCGTATGTCTACTCGTCAGTTTCAAAATAGTAATAGAATATATGTTTTTACAGTTTAAAAAAAAACCTAACCTGAACTAAAGGCTGTTCATGGTAAAGCGAGCACTTGTGAAACCAACATTTTAAAAGTACCACTGTCAATATCGGCAAATATTTTAACGGGAATACTGAATAGCATGCAAAACGACAAAGGGGAAGTAGATCCGTGCCTTAAACCATGAATTAGAAGTGTTAGCTAAACATTACTGAACATTGTAATGATTACTTTTGATTTCAGCTTTTTTAATGCATATAAATGTAAGAATTAACTAATTAAAAAATAATATACTTTCGTAATAATTCCGCAGTTCTACTTGATCTGAGCATGAATAAAATTGTTCAGTCTCATAACAATGTTAATTTTACACACTGCGGAAGTAATACACAATGTGTATACAAGTAGATCTTAAAAAGTGTTTTCAAAAGTGCTCAGTTTACCGTGAACAGCCGATAACTTATAAAACACGTAAATGAGTGTTTTTGCTGGTTAAAGTAACTGAGGGTATCTGGTGAATAAGTTCCGTGTGCACACACGCGCTTGTCCAATAGACACGGCTACGATTGTCCACAAACGTTCATATATTTTCCGTCCGTTAATATTTTTTTTTATTCTTCAACACAAGATATCTCTCTGAAAGCTTCTGTTTGCTCGTGCTGCCATCTCATAATGCGGCGAAAAAAGTAATTTACAGTCGTCCAAATTTATTTATATTTTTAAGAGGGTTAGAAGACATGTTGAGCCAGAGTTGGTTCAAGGAACTACCCCCAAAAATGTCAATAAATTCTCTTAATTTTTTGCCTATTCAATAACATCCTTGAAGTTGCTGAAAATTTTTTTTTCTAGATATTAATAATTTTTTAATAGTTTTGTGAAAGAATATAGCTAATAAAATGATTAAAATGTCAGATAATTAAAAAAAATAAAAAATTTCGGCGTAAAAAAATTTAACTTAAGGTCTTCGATTCCTACTAATTTAAAAAAGTTATTGTAACAGAAAAATAGGTTTTAGCTGAAGTGTATATTGCATTTACAAATGTGGCGTTTTATAATTTCTTTGAAATACTACAGTTAGTATTTATCTCAAAAGTAAAAGTTGGAATACAGGCTAACCTCATAATAAGTTTCCGAGAAATGGTTTTCATGACTTTCTTATAACTTCAATAGTTATTAAACTATGTCATAACGAATTATTTTTAATTTTTTTAATTAGCACATAAAATAAATTATTATTTTTAATTAATACACCTAATAAAATTTTTATTGATCATTTTATTTTTTGAATAATTTTCATATGATATCAAAATGAAAAAGGTCCTAACGTGCTTAAGTGTAGAAAATAATTTTAGGATCTTGAACGTCTTAAACCAGCTTTTAAAGGCTACTGACCCAGCACTACATTTCATGCTTTGTGCAAGACAGTGCTCCTATTAAACTAGGAGATAGAACATGTCTTGTTTTATGATGTAAGTTGTACGGAACAAGCGATTACGTTAGTCCTTGTACTCTAGTATTGTGAGCAACTGCTCATAAACAATTAAGCGCTTAGCATTAAGCGCTTCAAAGTGTTATTTGGCAAAAACACACACATGTCAAGAACGCTTCGTACTTTTTTTTTTCTCCAAGAAATGAAATTCAGGTATTGTCATGTAGATGGAGTCCTCTGAGTTATTATCGAAAAAGTTTATAAAAATTCAAATGTGCAGGGGTTTTAAAATTAATTCTAGGCTATTCTGTATTTACCGGGACCATAAACTACTATCTTGCCAGGAGAAACTTCATTGCAGGTTTTTTTTGTTGCAGCTGTGTGTAAACGTGTTTTGTACAAAATTTCTTTCATATTTTGGCATAAGAGTTTGCATTAGAAATCTCATTCGTAGTTGATTTTGCCTTTCGAAAGCAGCTTAGTATTTTGATTACAATACAGAGCGTCTTTTGTAAAGCGGTGGAGTCAGTGAGTCACAAGCGGATGGCTCTAGGTTCCACTTACACTGTGAAGAATTTCCTCTCCACCAGGGATGTCCAAATGTAGTCAATACGACAGCCGCGTACGAGTTAATATCTTGAGTTCTAGGACTCACTAAGGATTAAAAAAATAATAATTTAGATAATGAAAAGAATGAAAAAAAGCATAACGATCAAACATATTCTTGTTTTTAAATGACATACTAAATGGGCGATTATCAATATTGTTAAATTTAATATGCGAAACTCAGTAACATATAGTTATAGTATCCAACCGAGCTATATATAATATAACCAAAAATAAAATTTGCCCACAAATTTGGTTGCAACTAGTGGGGTTGATCTGAGACATTCAACGTGCAGCAGGGATGTCCATATCAATCATTGTTTTGTAAGCCGCTATTACAAATTCATTTTATTTTGTATAGTTGCATAGAAGCCGCAAAAATATTTCTCGTGAGCCACCTATGTATAAAACCAAGAACTAATTCATGGAAAGGGACACCACTCCAATGTTAAACCCGTTTTTTTAAATTTGAGTTAAGACACAACGGAATGTGATGTTGACCACATCAGAGATGCTCTCTGGTAACCAATCAAGAGTGGTCTCGTGTCGATAATGGTTCAATACCGTACATTCTGTGGGGTACGTGAAAAATACCCTTGCGATTTTTTGTCGACGCAGTGAGTTTTAATACCCATGAGCACAGGACTCGCATTTAGGAGGGCCCCAAATTCGATTCCTGGTCCAGCTATCCTGCCATTGATATTTCATTGTTTTTTTTATTACGTCATGAAAATTTCATTTTGGTCCTTTACCCCAAGCCATAACTTCTTCCGTTCATGTTTTTGATTGGCCGAGCATTTGATAGAGCCTAAAGACCACGCTGTCAACGCGACATAAGCCATAAATGAAATACAGAATGTTCCATTTATCTTGACCGTCCACAATAACTCCGTACCGTGGCTCCAAATAAAAAAGTGTTTCATATCAAAATTGTATAACTGGAAAGGGGAAATAATACAACTAGGGGGGCAGCATTATAGCATTACTAGCTGTTACCAGCGGCTTCGCCCGCATTCTAATCCAGAATATACTCTACCCCTGCACCAAATTTCATCCACATCCGTCGAGCCACCGTTACGACGTGATTAAGTAACAAACATACAAACTTTCGCATTTATAATATTATTAGGATTTATTACTGAGATACTAGTACTAACATCAGTTTTTATATGGGACCATGTATCTATTTGTCAAAAGTTCAATGAAGCTCGTCAACACCTATTCGAAAAAGTACCACATGTACCATTCTAATAGACATATCGTTAAAAATCTCCACAGAAATTAGGTCTCACGAGGGTTTACGGAGACCGGTTATGTGATGCCTTGCGGCACGATCGCGCTGTTCGGTACAGTGCAGTATTGCGTTAACGCTCTGCATTTGATGGAGAGGTGATGTAAACAGTGCCGGTGGCTAAAGTTACGTACCCCAATCTACAGAGGCTGAGCTTGGAAGAAACAAAGGGACTCGATTATGTTATTACGCAATTATCAATAGCTTGGTTCGCTCGCTCGTTCATTCTGTTTATGTTCGGCGTAGCGCTAGTCAGACGGAGCAACTCTACAGAGGGCGACACCCTCACAAGACCCCCACCATCTAGACGGATGTTTTCCCGTCTCGTTGTGAAGCTTCGTTAAACGGGGAATTTGAGCCCGCACAGCAACGCCATCGTCGTAGAACTCCCTCGGATGAAGCTGCTGAGGTCACTGTTCTCGCTGCTGTAGCACTTAATCCACACGTCAGCACATGCCGACTTGATCCCAACATCGGCAATTCCGAAAACGAGTGCTCATCGCATTCTTAAGCCAGAATTACACGAGAATGATTTCCAGAATCGGGTAGAGTTCTGTCAATTGGCACATCATAAAATTATCGCCCAACCCGAACGTTTTTTTCGGATGTTCTTTTAACCAATGAATCGTTTTCCAACTCAGGCCAAGTGAATACGAGGAGCATCTATTATTGGGCCGTCGAGAACCCACGATGTCTTCGACAGGTGTACCATCATCGTCAATGGAGAGTTATAATCTGGTGTGGGAGTGTTGGCAATAAGGTTATTTGGCCCTATTTTGGGAATAGTAACCGAAACGACAGGGAGTATGCCGTCTTCATACAAACAATTATTCCTGGTCTTCTGGAGGAGAGATCTTAAGGAGCGTAAAGACAATGTGGCACCAGCACGATGGCTGCCCAGCACATAATGCCGTGTGTGCACGTCGTGTTCTGGATCAAAAATATCCTGGCAGGTGGACTGGTTGCGGAAGACCAGTTCAAGGGGCTGCCCGGTCACCTGACCTTAACCCCTTGAACTTTTTTCTTTGGGGTTACCTCAAAGGCGATGTCTATCGAGATATTCCAACAACTCCAGAAAACATGCAGGGACGTATTGTACGTGCTTATAATACTCTTCAGCAGGCAACACTGGGGGAATCCGTAGTGTCATTTATCAAGCGACTGAACTTGTGTATCGCCTCCTATGACCACCACTTTGAACATATAATATCAATATTCTACCTCTCGCAGTACCCATATGGATAATACTACAAACGAGCAGTAGAGATGCACATTTCTGTGTCGTATTTAGTGTTCATGTTATGAAAGTTTAGGTATTGATGAACTTCATTGAACTATTGACCAATATATATGGTGCCACTTAAAAAGCTGATGTTAGTACTCTTATCTCACTAATAAACAATGCAATAAGGTTGAATCTCCAGCAGTATTATCTCCCCTTCTAGTTACACGATTTTTGTACGAAAGGCTTGTTCGTTTGGAGCGCCCCGGACCGGAGTTATTGTGGGTGGTCAAGATAAATGGGACAACTTGTATATCAATAGATAGGACAGTGGTGGAATGATGAAGCAATCCAACCAGATTACAGGCATAGAATAGATAAGTATTCAGAAGCGAAATGGTGTGGCGATTCTTTTGACGTGATCGTACTTTGATAGTGGGCCTTGCGCCTCGTTTTCTACTGAGCTTCAGTCTGGCGAGTAGTTACTCCCCATAGGCTGTTCGGTAAATTGAGCACTTTCGATAGCCCTGCTTAAGACCTGCTAGTATACACGTTGTGTATTCTTCAGCCTTATGTAAATTAACATTGCCATGAGCCTCATAACTTTATTCATGCGTCGGTCAAGTGCAACTCTTGAAATTATTAGACAAGTAAATATTTCACATATCTGCTCATTTTTACACTTTGGTGCATAAAAAAAACAATATGAAAGCGAAAGAAATAAATTTAAGTTATCACAAATGACTACCTTACACTTTTTATTCGACGTTGAGATATGGAACTACTTCTCATGCATCGTTACCAACTTTACTGGACGAATGTCACTCAGTGCGCCCTTCAAAATATATGCAGGCAGGGGCAGTGAAGTTTTTGTAAGGCCCATTTCAAAAGTGCTTACTTTACTGTGAACGGCCCTTACCAGCCGCTGACTTCGGATAGGCGTTCCTACATACCACTGAACAGTGACGCCATGTTGTTGGCCCGTGTAGCTGAGGTTTGAGGTATAAGCGGCGGCTTCACTTCTGTATGCTCACTGCTCTGTGACGCGGGTATTTCCTGACAGCTGGAGTTGTCAGTCCGTGTCTCAATCTGAAGAGCGTTTTCTACAGAGAGCGCTCTTCCTTATTTACTTACGAGAGGGCTCTTTCGTGCGTTCTCGCTGTCATGACTTGGGACGGTGCATTCTCTCTTTGATAAACGAAGCATGAAATAAAACACGAGACTATTTTAATGGCAATTATAAGTAAAGGCTGTTCACGATAAAGTGAGCACTTTAGAAATGAACCTTAGAAAAAAAAATGTCACTGCCATAGCATGCGTGTCACTCGCCCAGTAAAGTTGGTAACGATGGATGGAAAGTAGTCCCACGTCTTAACGTCGAAAAAAAGTGTTAGATAGGCATGTGTGATAACTTAAAATTATTTATTTCGCGTTTTGTTTTTTTTTTAAATGCACAAGTGTAAAAATGAGCAGATTTGTAAAGTATTTACTTTCTTTACAATTTCACAGTTTCATTTGACTGACGCTTGGATGAAGTGATGAGACCCATGGCATTGCTAATTTTACATTAGGCGGAAGAATACACCACGTGTATACATGTAGATGCTAAGCACGATTTTCAAAAGTGCTCATTTTTGCCGTGAACAGCCTTTCCCAACATGTGCGAGTACTATTAACTTACTACTTATGAATTAGCGTGTAATTTTTTTTTTAAATTTAAGCCCATTTTTACAGCTGAAATTAACTAACCGCCCAATTTTATTAGTGAGTTCAGTACACTTTATGCAATGCGCTTAGCTATAAGACATTATAAGAATATTTAAAAAAAAAAAATTCAAATTGATTTAAGTACTTTTATAGAAACGTGATGCTGTAAATATGTCCAGCCCTAAATATACTAGATATGTAGAACTATATGGCATATTATTAGAATGCGTAAGAGAGTATAGTGAGTAAACAACTTCGTGGTATTGTCCTTTCGAAGTCTCTCGGACAGAGATTACAAAACAGTGTTTTCTGTGGCGTCTTCCAGGAGAGAGAAAACACGTGAAAACTCTCTCTCTCTCTCTCTCGGCCAAAGGAGACACGACCTTAGAGTTAAGTGGAATGGACACCAAAGTCTCACGATTGTGCAACGTCGAGTTTCTTGTTTTCTAATCACATCCGTGTTTTTACTGAGGGACAATGTTCTGATTGGATGTATCACGATCCTTTCTTCGTTGTGACCCTGTTCAAGCAATAAGCGATAATTGTAGGCACGGAAACTCATATTCTTTTGGGGGCCAGGGATTTATTTCGGGAAAAGGTGACTGATTTAATAGCGTTCAAAGTGCGATCTACGTGCCTTACAATTTTTTTTTTAATAGCTGTTCGCTTATCTCTTCGTGCGTTATCTTTCCCCATTTCGCTAGGCCAATAAAAATTACAGTGCCGTAATTTAACTCGCACAGATCCTCTGTAGACCACAGCGCACATAACACCTACGATTTACTTGTATGCACGTTGTGTATTCTTCCGCCTCATGTAAAATTAACACTGCCATGGGCCTCATCACTTTATCCATGCGTCGGTCAAGGGAAACCTTGAATTTATAAAAAAAAAAAAAGAAAATACTTTACAAATCTGTTAATTTTTACAATTAGACGCATTAAAAAAGAACACAGAAAGTGAAAGAAATAATTTAAGTTATCACAAATGGTTACCTAACATTTTTCATTTGATGTTAAGATATGGAACTACTTTCCTTCCATCTTTACCAACTTTACTGGGCGCATGTCACTCAGTGCGCCCGTTAAAATAAACGCAGGCAGGGGCAGTGACTTTTTTCTGATGTTGATTTCCAAAATGCTCACTTTATCGTGAACAGTCCTTATTCCCAGAGCATTGCGAACTTCCCTGGTGATAACTGGTTCTCCAACCCTAATACGGCTCTATATTACCACTACAGACATGCCCAATTGCGAACTTCCCTGATGATAACTGGTTCTCTAACCCTAATACGGCTCTATATTACCACTACAGACATGCCCAATTGCGAACTTCCCTGATGATAACTGGTTCTCCAACCCTAATACGGCTCTATATTACCACTACAGACATGCCCAATTGCGAACTTCCCTGATGATAACTGGTTCTCCAACCCTAATACGGCTCTATATTACCACTACAGACATGCCCAATTGACGTTTTCAGTTACCACTTGGCGAAAAACAAGTGAGTATTTATCGCCTTAGTTCCAGGGTCATGCTTTGCTTGACACGCCCTCAAGCAATCTGAGCCGCACCGCCAGAAAATAGTGCAAATTCTGCAGACTGTGTCAAATTACGACTTATTCATATTATCATCTTCGAACAATGAAAGAAGTGCTGTTTAAGGTGCAAAAAAATCGCGCTTCAAGTAAGTGCTTATTTGCCGCTCCTGAAACGATAAATATATAGTCTTAAATGGTTATTATTAGGATTTCTTGGAAGGAATTAACTATGGAGTTTTGAAAAGCATTTCTACTATTTATTCATATGTTATGAATGTACGACAAAGCTGTAACTGGTCCGAACTTGGAGATAATTCCCCCCCCCCCCCCCCAGGTGATTCTCCCTTCAAATTATCGCCAAATGCGAATGTAACCCCGTAGTGAGAATAATGCTAGTCGGTAGTCAAAACCACGAGATCTTTATAAGTCTTGTCGGAGGAGTAATCTATTTCGTTACTATTTGACTTTTAACGACGTCGTATTTGAGCTTCTCTGCTATTGTAAACACGCTACGACGGCTGTACAAACACGATGACTGTGTAATGGGGAACCCACTTATCTGTTCGGAACGAGTGTTTTCTTTGTCCGTCCACTTACAGTATTGCGCGTTTGTGATGCGTCCGCTGTCAGTATTGAGCAATTTCAAAGGCTGTTATTAATGGAGATAATCAAAATGTTTTTTTTTTTTTCCGGATTACCCAACATCCCCTCTCTCGTGCACCGGCGGTACTATCACGCGAATTGATAATGTGGGAAGGGAAAACACAAATACAAAACACTAACCGGACAACAGGGATTTTCAGTCGTCGAGTTGCTAACCGGGCTACGTGTTTGTCCTGTCGAACATGTTTCGTATCCCTGTCTGGACAAATCCGATTTCAAGCATGTGGACAACGTGGCGGACATTTCCGTTGGACGGTGGGTAGAGGCCGTTCACGGAAAAAAATGAGCACTTTTGAAAGCCCTGCTTACGATCTACTTGTATGCACGTCGTGTATTATTCCGCCCTATACAAAATTAACGTTGCCACGGGCCTCATCACTTTATTCATACGTCGGTGAAGTAAAACTGTGAAATTAATAGGAAAATAAATATTTTACAAATCTGCTAATTTTCACACTTTGTTTTTTTTTTTTTTTTATATATAAAAATAAAGGGAAAGATATAATTTAAGGGTTCGCAAATTGTTACTCAACAATTTTTTTATCTGACGTTAAGATACGTAACTACTTTCCATGGATTGTTACTAACTTTACTGGGCGAATGTCACTCAGTGCATCCGTTAAAATATACGCAGGCAGGGACAGTGACTCTTTTTCAGAGGTTCTTTTCGAAAGTGCTCACTTTACCATGAACAGCCTTTAGCATCTTCTGGGCACCCTCGTGCCTAGGATGATTACCCCCACCCTCCACGCAATACGAAGGCTGCCCATTATAAACGTCGCGCGACATTACTAACAATAAAAACGAAAACATAAAACTGCTACAAGAATATATTTCGGTACGCTGTTAAAGAGTTTTGTTTTTGGTCCCCGCACTCCCCTCCCCGTCGTATTTTTTACATAACGAATATTTCTACGTTTTGAACTAAGATACGTCAAAGGCGATAAAGATTAAAATCGTTTAACGGTGAATTTCTCGAAGAGATATTAAATTTTCCGAAGTGAAACAGGGTCACTAACATTTGTGAATACATGATGATGCAGTTTATTCGTTATTAAATCCTTTAAATTTAATATAAATTCATCGCGCAACGAGATAAAACAACTAAAATTAAGACAGAAATTGAAAACGGCAGCCTTCTTAATGGATGGGAAACGATGTTGCAATCTTCCACTGCTAACTTGGAAGGCACAAAAAACCAGCCACGACGCCATAGGCCGAAAGTTGACAAACCTCTGAGTTGAATACTTGCGACTTAACGCTAGTCCACGAACATTATCTTCGAACCGACTTGCGTCTTGGCGTTTCTTGCGTTCTTCCGTCGCTTGTGTTTGAATTTGAACTCGGTATTTAGAATACCGGTTCGGATCATCCGTAAGCCACGATAATGTACGTCTTATTTTTAGAGGCGCCCGAGGTCTGCCTAGATCGATGGTTATCACATTTTCCTTTTATTAGGGATAACTAGGTGCGAATGTCCACCTATGCATATCGCGTAATTCGAAACATCTTCCATAAAAATACTAAAATTAACAATTAAATTTTTTAACGAACTAATATAATTTATTATCATTATAAAAATTATAACTTATTTATAATATTTTTCTATAAAAAATATGGAAATAAATTAATAAATGATAACATTTATCTCCATGTATAAAATGGAGTGTCCCGATTCACTGACAGATTGGCTGATCATCTTACACACTTATCAACGTACAGCCCAAATCGTTAAACGTAAAATAATGAAATTTTGGAATGGATTCCCGGTAGGACACAGGCACAAATTAAGAAAAAAGTTTTCCAAATTCGACTCCAAATAGTTATGCTGTTATCTTTAAAAGGTTGCTTCCAAAATACTAAAAACTGATTTTAAAACTACTTTTTTTTTTTTATTTAAACCTATAAGGGGGTGAAAAATGAATCTAATGTGTTTACGGGACTCCTCAATGGCCCATTAACGGTCTAAGAATTAATTTAAGGATTAATTGAATCATAATGCTTAAGTCGGCGAAAGAGGTAAAATGTGTTCCCGAGGGCTTCTCAACGGAATATTTACCCAAATAAAATAACTTTCTGTTATTAGCTCCTACATTAATAAATAAATTTCGGTTTTTAAATACAACACCTAACAGGATATAAATATGTAAAATGTGTTTTTGAGTACGCCTCAATATCTCATTAAGCGAATAAGATGTCGTTTATGCCCCTTACTTAGAACGGTTGGCTACATGAATGCCTGAAAAAAAAAAATCACTTCCAGGATTTTTCAAATTCCGTCCATAATAAAGTGAAAAGATCTGGAAGTAGGTTTCAGGAATCCTTCAAAGCTCACTAACCCAATAGAATGCTGTTACACTATGTACCACTAACGTTGACTACATAAAATGTTTCAGCTCCCTTGCAGTTGCAGTTGCACATAAAGTTGTAATAGCGTTGCAGGATCAGTTTTTAAATACCGTATCTTCATAAATTACGCGCGTTGTGAATTATCTTGCGCTTCTTTCTTTGCCTTATGAGATTCTGAATACGTAATTAAATAGCATATTTACCGCGGTTAATAATTTCGTACGTCATTCACGCTGGACAGTGAAGTAGGATATAGGCCTAGGGCCTATGCCAGCTGCGCACTGACCAATATCTGGGCTGCAAAATTTAATTGGGTTCTTGCAAACTAAAAACTTTCGAATCACCCAAAGAACTGAAAAATATCGTGTCCTTTAACAATGGCGACAAAACTTATCTTTATTTGATATTACAACACATGGTTTTCTTAATCATGAAAATAGTATTTAACTGAAGTTGAATGTATTCCAATGGCGTTAATACTATAAATTCTCGAAAAACAAAAATTTGTTTAGCCAACCTGTAATCAATAGTTATAAAATGAATAAACAAAGTTAAAAATATTTAAATCATTGGCATTGTTGCTTAGTTGCTCGAAGGAGTATAAATAGAGTGCAAATATGCGTGCACAGTTATAAAAATGGACGATCAGTCTACTAACCTGTGGAGCTCATCAAAAGCAGTTACCCTCCTGGCCTTTCACCACACAGGATTCTCCTCAGTATTGGAGCGTCATTAACGTCAATCCGAGACTTTACCCTGCTAAAACGCTGCGATTTCTCCAGGCTCCAAGTGAGGGCTTGGCAAAACGATGTACTCAAGGCCACAGTTTCCACTGTATGTGCACGGGGAGAAATAAGCTTTCACGGCGTGCATTCCATTCATTACATTTGAAGAACCTTTTAGATCTTGGATATTACAATTCTCCGCCCAAGTCTGTTTTCCAATAACTACAAGCGCGGGGTCCAAGGACTGTTGTTAAAGGTGGTAGGGGTATATTTCGGAGAGGATTGCTTTTCTCATGAGTAGCTCTACGTGGCCTATTCCAAAGTAAGCTTAAATAGAAGCTGTTCAAGGTAAAGTGAGCACTTTTGACGTCCTAGTTACTTTTTCCTTTCAGCCATATTTAATCCTTTAGCCACAATTTAAAAAAAATATGGGCATGTAAGTAATGAACGCAATGTGTAAATCCCACAACACTCGGAAATTAAAGTCAACAGCTAAAACAAAATACATTTATTGACCGTAATTCCACATGAGAGGGTTTTCAAAAGTGTTTCCCCTTTGCCGTGAATAGCCTACAGCAATTTGTGATCCTAGCACCAGGGCAGAACCACTAATGTGGTTTACAATGAAGTTGTTCTGTAAAACTTTTTGGTTGTAGTATACGCAGACGATGTTTCGGCCAGGATGCTAGTTTTATTACAGAACAAAATATCACGGTGAATTACCAATCAAAGACTAAACAGAGTAATTTTAACTCCGTGGGCTTTGCACACAAACGAAAATACCGAATGACACGTTCGGAAATTTTCACGGACAGTAAAGAATCTTGCCATTTCGCCACAAGTCCGCAGACCACGGTATAATTGCGTGAATCTGACATGTGAGTGTACAAGAGGTATGGCATCTTAGCTATTTTTGAACACATGTCGTATGCCATGTCAATAAATGTAATAATTTTTTTTTTTGTAATATAAAAAGAACGATTTTTCTCAGCCCGATTTTTATTGCACTATACGAATTAAATAAATGAAATAACAAGTGTATGTCTGTTGCAGCCATGTCTCTGGGATCTCTCTCATGGGCGTGCCCTCGGAAATATATACCTATGGCACGCAGTATTACATCGTCAATCTGGCCATTCTCATCACAGGCGTCCTCAACTACTACATTTACCTCCCTGTGTTCTTCGAACTGCAGCTCACGTCTACATACGAGGTGAGGGTATAATGTAATTTATTCTCAATTTACTACCATATTGAGTTAATGCTTTGAATTATACTCGACCACCTCATTAATTACTTAGTATTTGCCTTTAAGTCTCAAATGTTTTCAGCATGGTCAGTGCAGACGAGAGGGTGAGAAATTGTTGGCATCTGTTTTAGGGGAATCCAAACATATTATAAAACAAAGTCGCCCGGCGGCGTGTGTCTGTGTATTCGGCTAAGGTTTCTAAACTGCTAAATGTATTTTGATGCGGTTTTCGCCATAATTTTGCAATTTCTCGAGGAAGGTTCAGGTATATAATATATTAATATTTAATGTACGGACAGTATAGAAGTGTCGTCGATTTATAATTAAGTCGGAAAAAGCCGCTTTTCGGGCGCTTACATGGCTTACGCTGACTAAACCATAACAGATAACTCCAAATTAATTTGCTACAGAACTGTAGATCTCCAAAAGGTCTACAAAAATATCTTTCAGGGATGACCCACAGTAACAATTTTTTTTTTTCTTTTAGGGGTTCACTTACGAAGACTTTGTGAAAAACGCAGTATTAATCCTATATGAGTTACCTACCCTAAATATTTAGTATATATACTTGCTGCTAACATAAACAACTTCACATTTGTAAATCGCATTCGAGCGAGGCCGGGTTGGGTCGCTAGTTATATAATATATTCCTAAACATTCGCCCTGAGAAAGAGAAAGATCTTGACATACGTCGTATTATCCGAAAAAGATGATATTCGTGCCAAACCAATTAATTGAATTTCCGGCGAAACGTTGATTCTTGTGAATGTGGCGTGCCAGTACCACGTGTCCACAAATAAAAAAACAACGAATAAGTAATAACTACAAATACATGACATGTCTTTCGCGATGGCTAAATATGTTTTTCTCCTCTTTTGCGTATTTTGTCTGAGAAATTTTCGGTGGAGCAGTTTGGATAAGAGTGTCTTTCGTTGTACTCATCTGTGTAAAAAAAATTGTAGGCTTATAATACTTCAAATCAGATACCATATAATAGGAACTATTTTGTAATAAATACAAAACTCAACCATTAAAAAATACCACACGGAAAGCACGTATCACTTAACTTATTAAACGTGAACGCAGAGTAACGAGTTAATTCTACAAGAAAATGACACTGGAGACTGCTAGAGATTACTATATAAGACATATTTCGGACGACGATCTTTGATAATTTATCTGTAAACAAGTGAGCTACGCAGCTTTCCATATATATATGAGATATGATCACTCGGTAACTATTTGATATCTGCTTTCCGGAATGGGTTTGTTATTTGCCCAGGGAAAGCTTGGCCATTCAGATAACATATACAAATACGTGAGCATGTAAAGCACACCCGGCCTTTAGGCTCACTAACCCAACGGATCATCTAATGATAGGTATCAACTTATATCTTGTATAATATCTCTGACTCCAGTGACATTCGTCTCACTGCAATGGTCATCGCGTAAAAATTGTTTTTATAACGACGTATACATACACAAAATTATAGTAGACATTGCACGTACTTATCCTACAGAGTATTTCATGCTTAAGTTCACGTTATTAATTTTGTTTTAATGGAAAATTTTCTACTTTTGCTTATGTAAACGGGGCATTGTGTTAAATACTATAGGCACACTAAGAACTAAGAGTTGTCTGATTAGAGTATAATTAAAATAGAAAATTAAAAAATTAAAAAAATGTAAAATAGTTGCATTTGTTTGTGTGAATACCGCAATAATCTAAGTGGGCAGTTCTAATTTTGAGCATTTATTTCTTGCCTTGTGAAATGAGCGAACATTTGACGACATTTTTTTAAAGACACTTTAGCACCTCCATAAATGTAAAGTCTTTGCAACATATCATACTTCCAACAACACTACACACAACAAAATTGCCTCACTACAGGACTAAGTATTGCCAACGTCGCGATTGTAGTTTGCCTACCTCCAACAACACTACACACAACAAAATTGCCTCACTACAGGACTAAGTATTGCCAACGTCGAGATTGTAGTTTACCTACTTCCAACAACACTACACACAACAAAATTGCCTCACTACAGGACTAAGTATTGCCAACGTCGCGATTGTAGTTTGCCAAAAATGTTTCATGCATAATCCATAAGAATAGTTGACAATTATATAAGTAGTCAACCATATCAATTATTTATCTTAATTTCCTTTACGCATAAATGTCAGTAATTTTCATGAGTTACTTAAAGAGTTGGAAAAAAACAAAAAACGTGTCAACCAATTTCTTAATATAAAAGTGTTTTAACAATATATGATATTAAACGACACAGCAGTTCCTGAGTTATGATGCAAGCCCGTAAAAATATCATATGGCAATTAGAACAGCTAGCATGCCAATTTGGATTTAAATAGTTTATTGTTCCATATGCATAATTTTCAACACAAACTGTTATAAAATAAGCTATTTCGAAAATAAGTAATTTATACACTTTAAACTATTAAGTTAATGGTATCTCGGTTCGCTAACAAGGTATAGACTTACACTTACATAAATCCAGAGGTATCGCGTATTTTATAAAGTAGTGTACATTGTGTTATTATGACCATGTGAGTAATTTGCAACGTTTCCCCGTCATTTACTCTATTAGTCAGTCTGTATTTCCAACAGTAATAGGTCATCATAACTTCTGATAATCACACCTGACGAGTCAAATGGATTCCATTATCTAGATTGTTCGGTCAGGGATCATCTAGATGTAGAAAACGAACCTACACAATTGGAGCACAGTTGAAGTGTGTGATCATCTAAGCCTCGTACAAAACGGGGCGATTCTGCATTCAACGCCTTTCATCCCCAAACTGGCCTTTAAGTACGCAGATACACTTTAGTGCAAAAAAAAAATGCAAATATTGTATAGATTACCGAGTTATTTTCAAAAGTTTGTCGGGAACCTACATAAGAACCCACTGATGGTTTACATCTATTCTCTTTACAAGGCTTTCGGCTGCCTATTGGGCAAAGTAGGAAAAAATAAACTAAGTGGAAACAAGTAAAAATGCACGTAATAATACGAGTAATAACGAAAAAATGCGGAAATCCGTGGTGACCCAGTCGGTAATCGAGCCCGGTTCGCCTTGGCGAGGGACGAGTGGTTTTACGAGTATACCACGGTCCCTCCTCCCATTTAGTTATTGACCCTTAGGCAGTAGCGCATATCTTTATTGAAATCCATGCCTCCCAAATTATGACTGCAAATGATACCAAAAAAAATACTAAGGTATCAACTCACGAAATAGTTTTTACTCGAATTACGCGAAAAAAAAATGGATTTATTGAAAAATACTTTGGAGATATGCTATTTAATAGCTATGTCGTCATGTGTTTCCTTGGCAATAGAGCTTTGCCATGGCGTCTGTGTGAAGATATATTTCTATTTATAACTTAAAAGTCAATACAAATTCTAGGAACACGTCGGAACAAGAATGCCTCGATCCGTAGGTAAATATGTCTACTGTGTGTGACAGAAACGAGTGCTCCGGGCAAGGGGAGAGTTGGGGATGAGGCGAGGCTGGAGAATTCCTGGGAAACCCGGTCTAACAAAGTAGCAGTCGTTTACCTGTCGCGCGCAATCATCGGTCCCGTGTTCTAACGTTTCCGATGTTTTGTTGAAACCTGAGATCTGTCAGTGACCCATCTGAGCATTAGCAAATCGTGCTTGCATAGTTGCCCTTTTTTTTCCCCCTTTAGAAAGTGAAACGAATTTTATGGGTTAGTTTATTATTCCGACCATGGCTTCAAGTAAAAAAGAGGAAAGTAATTTACAGCGAGGGACGCGAAATTATAAGTATTCAATGGAGAAGTGCGATGGCGAAGCAAAGCAACAGGTTCTATCATTGCCGGTAAATCAAGCAACTAGCCTCGCGGCTTTTGACACGTTTGTTGGTGGAACCGCCATAAAACAGATCCGAAAAGAAAATAAAATTGCAATTGAAACTGAACAACAGATTTGTATCAACGCCTGGAAAAACCTACTCCAGTGTAAATTGCCACACTTCTTTGAAAGTGGATGGCTTCAATAATTGTGTTATTAGAAACACTATCCACGATTTCTATGTGCACGAGAAGAATATTGCAACCACTCCGAAACTGTTGCTAATCAAAAATTAAATAGATAGATTTTCTATGGGGAGTGAATGTTTCGTATGGTTATTATTATTAATTTTTTAGAATGAATCCATTGCCTGAAGATAAAACTATAGGCCTTTGACACCATTTCATGTTACTGTTTACTGGCCGGCAGTCGAAAGGACTTTGTGAGTAGATACTCAATATATATTTAATATTCATATTTATCGATTTGTGTGTCCATGCCAATTCGATTTATTTAGCTAATTTTTAGGGATGAAATTAATTCTTACTTGCACGTATGAAACTGCAAATTACTTTGACTGGAAAATCCTTTTATTGAGCGCAGGAAATTACTAAGTCTATTCCTAAGGGCATCTTTTTGTAATCATTATATTAAAAAAAAACATTTTTACTTACGAGATATTTTAAGTGATTGTGTGGAAATATGAGTAAATGTTTTTTATCTGCGCGATAGCGTGCACTCGACCGCCGGCCCATACACCATGCCGCCTCCTCATCTCTACTCGACGGCATACCTTCCAGGGCCTCTCGTTTCTCGTCACGGACGATTGTGACGACTCGGCACTTCTAGGGAAACTGCGATCTACCTACAGAAGTTTCGAGCGGACCGTGATTAAACGATTTCCGGAGAGAACCAGTGCAGACCAGAGCCGAGTCGAAAGTTCAAGACAATGAGCTTATCGTCGAGATCTAAGCGGATGGGGTCTGGCGTGTCTGCTAAGATTATTTCTCTTCCGCGTGTCGCTGAAATGAAAATTAATTTCCCATTATACTTGCGCTCACAGTTTACCACATCCCTACAAAGCATTGCAGTGTGTATTGCAGAGGGGGAATAAATAAATAAATAAATAAATATATATATATATATCACGCAGCTATATACACACATATTTTTATTTTTATTTTTGGAAAGAATTTGATATCTCCTCACATCATAATGATATTCTCTGAAAGCGATTGCGATTTCGTAAAATTTTGATATTTAGTGTTTCAGTAGTCCCTGTATGATGATATCGGGAATAATTGTAACAGTTAAACTTTGTTGCGAACTGCACTTACTTGTATGCATTTCATAAAAAAAAATAAGAATAAAAAATTTAATCTGCTGATGTTTAGGAAAGTGTTAATTGCTGGGCACGACAGCCCGTCGCAATATTGTAGCACGACGAAATTTAACACATTTTATTCGCTGTTCCAAATACTCTGACAATGTCTGTCAGAAAAGTGTCGTTTTTAACTGGGCAAATCCTAAAATGACAGGTCACTCAAATAAATTTAATATTTACATATGGTGAACATAAGCTAAAATGACGTATTTAAAAACGAAACGTAGGGTTGCTTTGTTGTATAATTTACTTTGTTTACTACGACAGTAATGTTTTTTTTTTTTTTTTAAAGGATATTCTTCTAAATTTTTGAATTTGCATTTTTTTTTACCAA
This sequence comes from Dryococelus australis, assembly GCA_029891345.1. NCBI lineage: Eukaryota > Metazoa > Arthropoda > Insecta > Phasmatodea > Phasmatidae > Dryococelus > Dryococelus australis. The sequence goes on along the minus strand of CM057007.1, from coordinate 22,978,242 downwards.
CCCCGGTGGTCACGACACGGAGAAGTGTAAAATCGGAATTAACTTCTGTCGTGCTGTCGGGGATGCGATTTTATCGGGCGGACGTTTCTTCTCCTTGTAGATTTTTCTTTGTCGTGTAGGACCTGTCGCTTCGTACTTGGTCGCGGTATTGTGACTGCAGGTTCAACGTCAATGTGTGTTCCACGCCGCTCGTATCTTATGTAGATAACAGGCTTTGGCCTTGTCTGTAATTCCCCAAGAATACTTCAGCTGCAGGTATAAACAGTTTCGCGCCAAATTGGTTCCCTAAAAAATGATCACGTGACCCGATTTCGTATACGAAAATTTTGACGTATTTGGGGATGTTAGCAAAAATACAAAATGACACAATCAGCGCCATGTTGATTTTTACCTTCAAAACACATGCGCGAATGCGTAAATAAAATGTTTTTTTTTTAAAACAAATAACTGTTTGTAAAATACACTTGGCATGTTTAAAAAAAAAAGTAAGTGCTGTGCTGTGTTTATATATTTTGCAACAATTTTTTTTAAGTCGGTATTACGTTAATTATTATTTTATTATTTATTAACGTATTCGCAGCATACCAGTGATGATTGTAGCAATATTACGTCCGTTTTAAGCATTAAATTAGGATACAAAATTTTTCACAATGATAAAAATGTTTTGCCGCGGGGACTAAACAACTGATTGTCGAAAACGTCCGAACTGAAACTTACGAAACGACAAAATTACAAATTAACGAAATTTGTTATTTTTGACACGGCCTTCATCAACAAGCTCTCACATTCGCCTTGGTATTAACGCGCTGCATTTCCTCCGTCGCTGTGATCCAGCTTCGATTCCCGCCAGGATCACAAAACGTGGCAGACGTTAGTGTTGGTCGGCGGGTTTCCTCGGGGGTCTCCTGTTCCCCCTGCCCGCACATTCCATCTTTAATTCATCCCCATCTCGTTCACCCCATGCATGACGTGAACTAATTTTCAGCTCATTTATTTATAATTATTTGAAACAAAATTTATTTGCTACAGCCAAGCAAAATATTTATCTACTGCGTGTTTCGTGGATATTTAGCTTTCGTCTTTACGACTTAAGTATTTTTTGTGATGAAATAAGATATAATAAATGAACTTTCCGAATTGAATAATTGTGTTTTAAAAACCTATTACTTTGCCTACTTTAACAAATACGTACAATTGATATCGTTGAACAAGTTAAAATTCGTCAATACCCTTATATATTTATATAGGAAAATGCTTTTCAACGACCAACGTTTCAGTTTAGGCTACTTAGAATTTCAGTTTCTTAAAGTAACTTACTGTTAATAATGTCCTTGGCTAAAGTTCATTGCATTTATTATGTCTTAATGAAGATCAAGTTTTCTAAACACTTGAACTTAATATTTAGTAAATAAGTATGTTCTTGCATGGAACCAACGTAACTTTCTACCGCATTTTTGTTTTTCATTATTTCATAACATGCTTTTTGATTTAAACTGTTAAGTAATTGTTGATAAGCTAGTGCACGCTCTTGTTGTTAATAATCTTATTTATTGTCATTGCTTATGGTTGATAGTTTTAAGTGTCCGACTTTACACTTACTAGGTTATTTTGTTAAAACAATTTCATTTATATTTAAATCGTTCTACTTAATTTGACATAGTTTGTATCTTGAACAACTTAAATATAATTTAGTAAAGGCCATTCACGTTAAAGTGAGCACTTTTGAAAACCTTCTCATTTGGAATAATAGTCAATATGTATGCTTTACTTTAGCCGTACACGTTAACTCCCGAGGACGATGTAATATACACTCTGTGATTATTACTTATATGGAAATATTTATTTAAAAATGTTTTTTTAAAAGCTAAAAAATGGCTGAAAGGAAAAAGTAACCAGGCCCTCAAAAGTGCTCACTTTACGGTGAACAGCCTGTTATCACTCAATGATTACAAGTTTTATGTAATGGCCTTATTAGGTATCACCTATTGGCCTTCATTCCAGCGCAGCTCTATACCCACATAAATCACCCTCATCGGTTCTCAGGACCTCGCTGTTAAGAGCCGTCCAATTCTCTTCTCTCACTCACTCTCAGAAGAAGAAAAAAAAACGTTTTTAAAAAAATTTTACAGGGCCTTCCAAGAACACGAAACAATTATTTTTGAATACGTGTAGATTTTGTTCCTTTTCGTTGTTATTTGGAAAAAAAAAAAAAATTCAATAACTTCTATTCGAAAAATATACACTCTGTCAACTATTGCTTCATGTGAGGGTTTTTTAAATCAAATGAATAAAACCGAGCCTATGAAACGCTGACTGAGAAACGGTGTTGTGCCTGGGTTTCAGTACCTCGAGCTCAGGTTCAACCAGCATGTGCGCGTCATGGCCTCGCTGTTGTTCACCATCTCCGTCATCCTCTACATACCGATTGTTATCTACGTGCCGGCGCTGGCCTTCAACCAAGGTGAGTGGTAAATAAGCGAGTCAGGAGCCCGTCTGGTCGGCGAGCGCCTCCCCCCCGCCCGCGGGCACAGGGTAGGCGCCAGAGCCTTGCGGTATGCGGGGTCCGATACTCGGCAAACAAGGTCCCCGAAAGGGGCGCGCGGGATGTGTCTAATTGTAAAAATGAGCAGTTTTGTAAAAATTTTCTTTTTTTTTAATAATTTCATAGTTTCATTTGATCGACGCATGGATAAAGGGATGAGGCCCATGGCAATGTAAATTTTACATAAGGCGGAAGGATACACAACGTGTATACAAGTAGATCTTAAGTACGGCTTTCAAAAGTTCTCATTTTGTCGTGAACATCCTATAGTTAAAGTGTTCTCTGTAGCTGTCTCTGAGGCATAAGACAAAACATCTTAGCACAGGACCGAATAACAGAACAATAAGTAATTCTTTATAAAACCAAGTTTTCTTTTGTTCAAAGCATATAAAAATATTGTGGTGAAATATGCTTGTAATAAAAAATTTCACAGAATATTAGATATATAGTTAAAAAGTTACAAACCGGGAATAGATTAAATGTTATAAATGTGAGAATGACGAGCCCTAGAATCAACCAACCTCACAGAACGGCAACATACGGCCACTGCAATGTCCGTAACACAGAAAGCAACGGAATGCCCATGGGGAAAGCAGAAGCACCCCGCGATAACCCGAAAGTCTTTCGTAACGTCCGCCACATTTTCTAATTCGGATCCAGCAATATTCGACCTGGGGTCTCGCTTGTGAGGAACTCGAGCGTTAACAGCACGGCGAAGTAGATTTAAGGAGAACGCTTTGTAAATCACGCTCACCAAATAACTTACAAACTCGGAATGAAAGTGTGTTATTAGACATCAACCTTTTGCAGTGACTAAAAGATATTTTCAGCATAATTTAATATGTTACTAATCGCAATTAATTAAACATGAATTAAATTTTTTTTTCTCTCGTGCAATATGCACCAAACTGACAGTTTGTCGTAACAAATTTATCTTCGATCAAGCGTTGCATACAGATGGCTAAAGGCTGTTCACGCTAAAATGAGCACTTTTGAAAGCCGTGCTTAAAAGATTTACTTGTATGCACGTTGTGTATTCTTCCGTCTAATGTAAGATTACCATTGTCAATGGCCTTATCACTTTATTCATGCGTCGATCAGGAGAAACCATGACCTTATTAGTAAAGTAAATATTTAACTAATCTGCTCACGTTTTGCACCGCGATGCATAAAAAACACAGAAAGCGAAATAAATAATTTAAGTTACGATAAATGGTCGCCTAACAACTTTAAGATACGGAACTGCATCCCATCTATCGTTACCAACTTTACTGGGCGCATGTCACTCAGTGCGCCCGTTGAAATATATGTAGGTAGGGGCACTGACATGTTTCTAAGGTTGATTTCAAAGGTGCTCACTTCATCGTGAACAGCCTATAGATCTTTTACTACTGTTAATTTTGAAAAGTGGCCGAATACACACAACGTGTTTAAACAGCAATAAAGCTGGACCTTCAGAAGTGCTAAATTCCGGTCACGCTGGCTGCCGATTTTTGTAGCAAGAAATAAAAACACTCACAATATGATTATTTTTTTCTCTCATTAGCGAAGCATGGGGTATTAAAGTTGCCTCCTCACGCCCGTCTACGCCGGGCTGCAGTTTACCAGCTCGTTCACATGAGTGTGCCATTGTGTGCCGTCGTTCTGCTTCGTAACTTTTGCAGCAGTTGGACAGCAGTTCGTTTCGAGCGGCGTTCACGAGGAGGAGGGCAGAAATGTTCCCGCTATCACGTGATCTTCTTCGCCCATCGTCCACGACGTGTGGGCATCGCTGCTCCTCCGGCTTTCCAGAGCGAGTAAACACACTGGCGAGCAGGCCACAGGACCAACACGGTGATTCACGCTGCCCGAGCCTGGGAGCCAGCGCGCAAATTGATTCCTAAATTAGGAACGGGCCAAGCAGTCACTTCCCTCGCTTGACGAGTTCCATCGTTCCACCGTCAAGTAGATAACACATTCCAAGTAACATGTTTTATTTTTTTTTGTGACCGGTTGCTGTAAAACGTTTCTTGCCTGTCCCCGACGCACTGGGAAATAGCCATTACGTTGTTTGATGTTCGAAAGCTAAACGACTTTTACGCATGCGCACAGTCGCAGGTCAAGATTTTTCCAAAAATTACTTTCCGTAATGTGTGGTGTTTAATTTCCAGGCGTGGTGGGGGAAGATGAGCAATTACTTTTATGCATGTGCAGAAGTCAAGCGTTGGTTAAAAGGATACAAAATTATATGAACTGTAGACTTTAAGCAATACGCTCAAAAATTGCTGAATCTGCAGTGGACACCCTACACCCACGCTTTTTTTTAAATACTTTCTCTAGATATTTACTTATTTTATTTACATCTCACTTGATCATTTATTGGGATTTTTTTATATATGCGACGGAATAAAATACATAATTAAAAATAATTAGAATAAAAATTAACTCATGTAATTTTCCACGATGGAAAAAAAATCATAATATACGAATAACAGAGAGTACAGAGTATATGGTAAACATTGTAACCATATACAAGCTCCGACACACAAAATTTAATAAAACACATAATTTTTTTTAAATGTACGAATATAACGCACAAACTTTGTTTCGTTTTTAATGCAGTTATACGGAGAATACAAATTATAAGGTACAAATTATGACTATATACAAGCCCTAATACACCGAACTGGATAAAAAGTCATCTTTGCTAATTAGCAATTAATGAAGGAAATGTTACTTTGCAATACAAGACTACAGAGAGTATGCAATAATTTATTTGGCAGTACTTCCGTAAATTCAAATATAGCGCAAACATTTCCATATGATTTTGACGCAATAAGTATTCATAACAATAATTTTCAGTGTCTGAAGTAATGCAAAAGGTTTAACTTAATTTTATTGTATATTACGCAGAACTAAAATAAAGCTGTTCTTTAAATTTCACTGAAACAATGTTTACACGATGAAACTTGGTGCTTTGGGGTGAGATTGCAGTTGAGCTACGAGTACCAAAAATTAAAATTTTACAAGGCTTAGAATTTTGCTCGTTCAATTCAGCGATAAATTAAATAGAGTTAAGAACGGACAAAGGCACTTTTTAATTTCAAAACTGGTTTTCTTAATGTACGAGGACTAAAAGGAAATTATTTATATATCAAATTACGTATAATATTACCAATTAATTTCGTAAAGAAATATTTTTTTTTGCAATTTTTCATATAATCTTTTTTTAAGTTTATTATGAAATGTAATATTTCACGATTGTAACGTTGGAAACTTTGCTATTTCATTTGTAACTTTATAGACGGGAACCCAGTCGAAGGTAGTATGTTGGAAAATATCTCAGAGTTGAGTTTAAAGTCTTAAAAGCCACATAATCGTTGAGCGTTAGTGCGGAACGAGTTTTGCGATTTAACGGGCATTCTAGCACCACTGAAAGTTTGTCTGTTTCTTTTTGTGCATTAAATGGAACAAAAAAAAAAGTTAATGGAATTGCGTTGCCAAATTAGATAATACCAATTTTTCTGGACGATCGGTGTTCATGCTGTAGTCCAAAAATGTTCACAGCATATATCCCGAGGAAAATATCTCTACAGCTCCTAGAATTAATGGTTGGTGCTTCGCATTCCATAACATTTTCATAATTTGGCGTAAAGTAGGCAGACGAATGACATTTTTAAAAGGAAAATAAATAAAAATGAAAATCTAGTGGTCACACTCAAACAAAGCAATAAACCCATTAGTTTAAAAATTACAATATTCTTAACAGTTGCACGATTACACGAGTACATAAATTGGGCACATGATAAGCCTGTACCGAAATATATCCTTCTTGTACGAGAAACACATAAAAATAGCAGTATGGTACGTAGCACGTGATATCGCGCACGATAAATGTAAGTGAATAAATATGGCATACGAATAATATTGTATTTTACAACTTGAGTGCCTGAAATGAAAAACAAAAAAAAAAAAAAAAACCTTCATATTTTAAATGAAATTGTACTGGGACCGAGATGGTGGAGTTGTTCGCAAGACAAAAGACACAGAACAAAGTCGTAAATTTAAATCTCTTTTATAAACGTTTCCTTTGTCCACTCATTGCGTAGTTTTTTCTAAATACACGCATCTTCCACATAGCCTCTCAGAGTAATCTTAAGTTATTACGCATGCAATTTGCGAGAAAATGAGAATCCTAACAAAAGAAAAGCATTTTTTTTTAAAGCGTAGAGATTGTATCCGATCTTCTGGTCACGATGCTTACCAAATAATGTGTACTCTCTGTATTCGTGTATTATAATCCTTTCTCACCATACCTTACATTTTATAAGTTAATTTTTCAAAATTATTTTTAACTACTTCAAACACATGTACATTTGACATAACTTTTATGTCACACTTTATGAATAAATTTTTTTTTTTAAATTCCCCCAAGTAAAAGGTCTTTGGTTGTTTCCTAAATATGCCGCTTGTATCACAAGCTTTTAATAATTTTGTTATAGTGGGACAAGGAACAAAAGAACTTGGGCAAACCCCAGTGACAGCGGGCAGTTACGTGACAGCACTCCAGATAGTGGAGGGGATTATACCGTAAGCAGCTCGCGGCACTGCGGGATCGGTCCGGCAGGGTTGTTGGGCGGCCTGAGTTACATGGTAAGACTTAGGTCACGTATAAAGTTCGGTACAACCTTGCGGGGACGTGAGGTTTCGACCCCCCCCCCCCGTCAACTGGGGTATAAGGGTTCCACCTGGAATTACGATGAGCCCCATGGACCCCCCCCCCCCCCCCCCGACTCGTATTTATATCGAAATTCATTATTTACTGTAACTTTTCGACCATCTCCTAAAAATTAGAGTTCCGTTCACGTTATTATTTTACTTTACTATCGGGCATAATGTAAGGTATGCATTACGAGTGTGGCAAATATCACAAGACATTGTATGGTATGAGTATACCCTATACCACTATGGAACGTTACACATTTCCTCTATATCAACACGATCACAACAAAAGATGGTAGATATGCGACCATATAAAACATTGGTTTATTATTATAAATTAAGAGTAATGCCCCTTAAATTCTATTTGGCAAGAATAATATAATACATTGTTAAATATCTAGGTTTACTTAGAAAAAATAATGTGATTAAAAGTGGCTAACTAGCTTACATGATTTTTGACTACAACATTTCCAAACTTTATAAATTGTAACCCACCAACAATTTTTATCTAAGGCGGTCATCGACCTGGTGCTTAAAATCCGTTGTAGCGTATTTGAAAAATGCGTATTTTGACTGAACTATTAAACATACGGAAAGAAAGCACATTACAAACTGTGACGGGATAATACATTCAAGACATCATGCACACTGGAAACATTATTTTCATATCCTCCAAAATAGCTAGCAAACTGCTTATTCAGGCTGCTGTATCTCTCAATATGCGAATCGGATACATGCGAAGTTACAACAGAGGAATGCACTGGACTTTGCTACAGAGGCGCATCCAATAAAATTAAAGGGTAACCGCTTAAATTCCTGAAATTTTACGATCACGGCGAAACCATTGCGCGCTAGTTCGTGGGCATACGAGTAGAGGCGATAACATTTAACTTACGCCAGTCAGCACCTACGGCTTTAATGGTATAAAACAATGGTACAATGTTAATATTTCGTAATCAGCAACATTATATTGTGTTCTATCAAATACATTTAATGCACCTGAAATGAAAGCTCCATCACCAAGATCTCTTTCTAATGGTCGTGGGCATAGAAACTGAGTTGCTGTGGTAAAAATGAACATCTTTCGAAGACGAACTCTTACTATGTAAACATGCTTCCCGCGCCCTTATTGCGAGGACGAATACGGGAGATCGTATACAATGTTGCAGCGCGTTTCATTGAACGAAAAAAAAAAAAGTAGTTTAAATTTACGTACGTAACTTAAGCAGCAAATTCAGAATCAACGGTAAGACGAATATATCAAAGGGTAAAAAAACAAATCCAGCCTGGCTTTTGAATACCTAGATGTAAGGAAACGGTACAAGAAATTAATTGAAGTAGACGACTGTGCATGTAGTGCTGTGCGGAGAAAAATACACAAGTTTTACACGGACAGGAAAACGTTCCAAGTTTTACAGCGTATGTTCATATGTCTATTCGTTGGCGTGCCGAAATATTTTACGAGCGGCGTGAATCTGCTTGTATCAAATTTGTTATTTTGGCTCAGGGTTTTACTATTTTAGTGGGTTCGCGAGCCCTGAGAGTTCCATTTCGACACTCTTGCTCGTTTAGCTTCCTCGTAGACTGGTCTTGAACAAATAACTGGTCAGTTACGTAAATGCGGAGGCGGCTACGCACTTTTACGCTCCTCTCGACGACGTTTATACAATGGTCTGTGGCACAAGCAGCGAATCAAAACACAAACGTTTAAAGTCCCTTGTTCAGTCTTCTATTGCCACTATAAGAATAGGAAAAACCATTTAAGATATGCTGGATATGTTTGATAAAATTAACATGTTTCAAAATCTACGTAGGTGTACGTGATAAACACGCCATGAAATAAAATGTGATGATTTCACTTTTGCTCATGTAATACGGACTCGAACGCCGGGAAGCGGTTTACTGCCTGTCCCAAAAAGCCCTTTATTTCTTGTTAAATTGAACTTTCGCTTGTATTTTATCGATAAATTATATTTCATTCATAATTAATACGAACAAAAATATCGAGAAAATAGGCGAGTAAGAAATAGTTCTTACTGAAAGTATTTTTACGCTGAGTGCGCACGAATGCAGTGTAATTTTGTAGATTCAGTGAATCCTTCGTGGGTAACCTTTGAAATAGTTGCATGCTTTCCACAAATTGTCCGAAAAAAAAAAGAAGCAAATATCACTTGCGCCAATACAGTGAAATCAAGATGGTGGTTTTCGAATGTGAAGGTTGGTTGTACTGACAGCTCGAAATTTTTGGCAATAGTGGCATGGGATATCATTGGTCAGAAGTTAAGTGTAAAAGTTACAAATTTGGTTAAAGTCCGCAGAAGGGGAACGTTCAAGGAGAACTTCGCGAACATCAGTATGATTTCATGCGAATTAAGGGGCTTGTAAGGAGACTTAGCAAGCGACAGCGTGTTCGAAGTTATTTCGCACATACGCACACACACGCGTTTGCACGTGGCTGCGCAAATTATATGTTGAGCTCTTAAGCTCGCTTTCTCAAGGATACACAAACATAGCTCTAACTTCTTCGACCTTGTCCTAGTTTCTAACTGGGACAACCAATAACGCTTGTTATTTTGCACCAGAGCGTAATTTAAGCTGAACGTAGGCCTACCGTGTAGTTAAACTCTTTCCGACTTCTTCAATAAAATGACAAGTTATTTTGCTGATTGATTGGTTGGGCGCTCAACGATCAAGACCAGCCATTGTGATTCTTTTTTTTATACCAAATGAACAAAATCTTTGTCCTCACTATGGGCATTTGGATAAATTTTTAGTCATATCGAAAAAGTTTATCTTCAATAAGATTTTTTAACGTTTTTTGTATGAATCCTTGTAGCTGCTAGAAGACAAGTCTATCGTGGTACAGAAAATCACTCACATAATTTTTTTTCGGGTGTTTAAATGTATCGATTTTTACGTTTCTATCGCCACTTATGAGATGGATATGTTTTCGTACTTTTAGAGGTCACCCTTGAAATTTTTTGGTGGGTTTATTCATAGTATTTATTCTCATAGAATTGAATCCATTATACTATTTTGTATAAATTACAGAAATGTGGTATACAGAACTTTGTGCCGTATTCTTTATTTACACATTTGTTTGGCAACTATTGGGTTATACTATGCGCTCCTCTTAGTTTCAGGTTTTCCTTAGTCCGCTGGGTTTTATGGAACCTATGTTAACAACATACAAACAAATATTAATAAGATGGGAAATTACTTCAATATCTCGTTATCCCACCGTGCATCGTTAACAAAAACTTTTGAGTCAAACGTAACATGAATAATAATTTTGTGAGCCCACAGTTAGTTAGCAGAGTTATACAACGGATCGCAGCGTACACGGGTCTGGTAGACTACGGAATATTGATTTTCCTTATGTTTTGAAGAAATATATTTACCAAAAAAATTCTGAGGTTTTTCTATTATAATATCGGGAATATAAATAATTTGAGTTTATTTTGTGTTTCAGTTACCGGCGTTAACCTGCACTTCATAACCCCAATTGTATGCATGGTATGCATACTCTACACAATGTTGGTAAGCAACAATTTTTTATAACTTGTTAATTTTACTATTAAAAATTTTGAATATTATATCACTCAACAACAGAGGTATTAAGATTATTATAAGTTTCATCAATTATTTATGAATTCGCATCTTGCATTGCCTGGCAGCCATGCAACCTGGGAGAGATTATACCTGCTTCTTAACAATTAAATTTATTGATGGACATTTTAAGTAAAAAATTAAATTTTTACTTTTTTCAGCACATCCTTATTCCTATAAAATATACATTCCCTTCTGAAAGAATTTTCAAATATTATTTCAGCACTCTGCAATGCCCTAATGATTTCAATAACTTGTGCATCCATGATCTCCTATTTTGGTCTATACTGTCAGGATTTTTTATTTCGTCTTCCAAATTGTTTTAATAACCAAGTAAAAATTTGATATTAGTTGTATTATTTTGTGGTTTGTTTCCATGACTCAAAATAATTCTCTGTAACTCGACTTAGCAAAGATTTCTTAAATCATATTTGTGGTGTACAGGATTGTCGCTGCTGCTATATGTTAATAATCATTACAAATTTTTGTTAATGTGCTCTACGCAACATTTTTTAAAATCTTTCTATTTTGAAATGTCTATTTTTGGTCAGGTATTACTGCCGTGCAATGCTGTTTTCTTTTAAGGTTTACACTTTTAGGGCTAAGAAATGGATAACGTGTAAAGAAATTTTATCACAAACAAAATATTAATTCTCAGACTTAAAATCGGTTAAAGGTATTTAAAAATTGCGGTACATGTTTAATGGATTCTTGAAAATTCGCTAATAATATCCGCAGAGTGTAAATGGTCTTGAATAATGTTTATTAGAGGTGCACATCTTCTTTAATTATATTAATTGTCTTAAAAGGCCATAATTGCTCATAGATAAATGTTCTTAACAAGGCAGTCTGGATGCGTACAACTATAACCCGTTTTGGCAAGAAACTTTCGAAATAATCTGAAATTTGTCTGTAGAAGCCCACTTTATCTTATATTGCCTAAAACACGAGGGCTGATTCACCAAACTATTGTTTATCTCTCCAAAAAGACCCAACACAGGAAGCGTATTATGTAAAACTGAAAGTGTACGACATCTACGTTTTAAAGGTGACATCGCATGGTGCATGGTTGCAGGAATGTCCGACAAGGAACAAAGACAAACATGGCAGCTTGAAAAATCACCGCATGATTGATACATTCTCGCGCAAACCTTATACACTCATGCGGCTGCCTACGGTTCGTTGCCAGCGACGAGGCAGACGGAAAATACCATCGACTGCATGAGATCCGTGAATGTGCACCACATCTCGTCGAAAGGCTGTGACGATGTCCGCCTCATCGCTGGCGACGAACTGAGCACAACGTCGGAGACTAGTTTGAAGGACATTAAAGAGCTCGTGCATGTACGATACGTACCCGTTCACATGAGCGTACAGATTCTGTACGGGAATGTATCAATTAAACGGTGATTTCAAGCAGCCGTGTTTGTCTTTGTTCCTTGTCGGACATTCCTACATCCATGCACCATGTGTGGTGTCCCCTTTAAAACTTACATGTCGTACACTTTCTACTGTACGTAGTAAATTTCCTGAGTTGCATCATTTTTGGGAGATAAATAATAGTTGCCACGACTTCTAAACAGCCTTCGTGGATTACCCTACTCAAATTTTTTTTTATGAACAGAAATTTCAGAAACACGTTTTATAGATTAATTAAAATAGTTCAAAGAACTTACATGAAGTGGTTTTAACTGACAGCAGACTTCAGAATTGTCAATACCTTTGAGCGAGTGTTAATAAAAACTAAATTGAGTTCACTTCGGTTTTGTTGTGGTGGGAGGTGCCTCGATGGGTACAACAGATTTGTGTGGAATTTTACAATGTTTAAACACATATGTCTTAAATACAGTCAGGTTGATAGCATATCTATACAAAGATTTTATTCTGTGGCTAGTTATGAGTCAGTGAAGTTCTTCTGGTAGTAAAAACACCATGTAAAATGTAAGATATTTGAGACTGTTAATTAAATTGCACAAATATGTTACCAACTTACCGGAAAAAACCGTACATTATCACAGTAACCGCAAATGACATTATTTCTCGGTTCCTGCGCAAGTGTAAAAGATTTTGTTTGAGTAAATTCATTATACCTAACCCACAGGCCGCTGGTGCTAGGCGATGACATGCAATATAAAAACAGCAATTAAATTTTTACGTAGTCTCATACGTTTGGGAATCATTACCATAACTGAATGGACCTACGATCACATATGTAGCTCCGTTGTAGACGTCTATAAAAATAATGCAAATAGAACAATTTCCTCCACACTGTAGTCAATATTATTGAAGTATCTCTGTTGCGATAACTATTATTTTTGGAGATATTTTCATCTCACATACTAAACTCATGACCACAGTGTTGAAGTGGATTTGCAAATAAATATTAGGAAATTTTTAACAAATTCTCGCAGTTCGTTCTTTATGAGGATAAATTAATTTTGCATTTATATTAAAATACTAAGGGTCATGTATTGAACTGTTCATGCATTTCACGGCAATAGGGTTCATTACGGAGGGAAAAAAAGGCTTTATAATTTTAAAACAGTATGTTTCTGTGACTTCTTTTAAATGTTTTAGAAACATTTATTTACCAGTGGATCCAGCACTTAAAAAAAAAAAAACTTTACAAAAACTTCAGTGCTATAAAATTTCTATTATTTTCATTTAATTTTTTACTTTTATATATAAGTGATTATAAAAAAAGTATTTGAAAAGTTATAAAAGTATTTAGTCTTAATGCTGCAATAAAATAAGGTTTTCATGTGCATAATGTATTGCCTATAGGAATTATGAAAATTAATGCAAAATGATTTTTAAGTGTTCAAAAAAGAGAATTCAATTATTTAAAGATGACCAAACGTATAATTGAAAATCAAACGAACTCATAAAATGACATAGCTTTGAATGTATATGGACAGTTTTGCACTCCATTTAGCTTTTCTTTTGTCACAGTCACAGAGAATGGATATTAGTTAGCGTATTTGATTTTATTTTTTAAAATGATCCCTGTGACATCCGTAACCCGCCGAGCATCTCTGACTACAAGGTTGTAGCATCGCAATGGAACGGCGCAAAGGGCAGACATTTATCCAATACAATCTAAGGCACTCGGGATCTTCTGTCGGATATTTCCAAGCGATATAGTAGTCATCGACACGGAGTTACATTTTTCTCGTATGTGCATGGAAACTTATATGTAAATATTGATCGTGTGTACGAGGTGATGCGAGAGATATGGACGATTATTAAAGGCACTGTTTACCAAAAATTTCATTATTTTATATTACTTACAGTAATTGTTTTTCTTATAAAAATTTCTAGACCTAGTATTATTCTAATAATAGCATGCCCAAATATGAATTTTAATATTTTTTGGGATTTGCAAATAATGAAAACCAGCGCACATGCCGAAATAAGATGTGATGCTACGATATATTTTCTCAATTTTGAAAATTAGCTCAAAATAATGTAATTTTTGCATATTTTTTTTAAATATTAAGTTCAGTTTTACACTTTTTATGAAGTTAATTCAAATAACATAAAAGAAGTAACATATCTTAATCGCGCAAGTAAGAATTTCTCTATATTGTTTTTGCCTTCTATTTGTAGCTACATCTCAAAAACACTAAAATTGTGATTATGGCACCCCATGATGCCAAAAAAATTCAATCTAGAATTTTTTCATGCAAAGAAAGAGCTTTCAAAGATAATACCCACATGCTGCACGGTACATAGTTGTTATAAAATAATAAATTTCTTTGGTGACCAACACTCAACAGCTGAGATATTCAGCGCTCAAAAAGTAATGGCTATGCCCTCCACGTACATTAAATTTGAAAGTCAGATTTTGACCCTACCTGGGAAGCGACAAACGGAATAACCAAAATGATCGTCGTTTTTGTGCGCGAAATTGGGTAATTCGTCTGTTATGTTAGCAAAAATCTATCTATCCTAACACGGCCTGTGTTTGTGCAGGGAGGCATCAAGGCTGTGGTGTGGACGGACTTTCTGCAGTCCTTCGTCACGATGGGGTCCGTTTTCGCGGTCATCATCCTCGGCCTCATGGACGTGGGCGGGTTCTCCGTCGTCTGGGAGCGGAATAAGAACGGAGAACGCCTTGAACTCTTCAAGTAGGTGGTTCTTAAGGTCCCCGCTTACAATGCGCCTCGCTCGTAGATTGCAGTAAAGAGTGCACGGCGCACGCTGTTTCCAGATGTCTAGCGATTATCAACAGCCAGGAAGTTACGCTGTGTTGACAGAATAAGCGCATAAGTACAAAAATACGTAACAAAAAATAGTCAAATTGTCTAGTAGTGCAGCTGCAAAATTTAAATAGGATACCCCATGTTTATCATTTCAGTCAACAACAAATAAGCTTTAGGCATTCCAAAAAACCAAATATTTTGTTCTGAACTATACTGATATCCGGACGACAATTTCTCTTACATCGGAACCAATAGATATAGGCCGTTCACGGTAAAGTGAGCACTTTTGAAGCCCTAGTTACTTTTTTTTTCCAACGAATTTATACCCTTCCGCCACTTGTTAATGTTAGCCCTGCCATGTGAGTAATAAACACAGTGTATACAGTCATCATACCCAAAACCAAACATCCGAGGCCACAATGAAATGTATCTATTGGATATTATGTCTGATGAAACAGCTTAAGAAAGTGCTCACTTTACCGTGAACGGCCTATATCTATCTGTGCTTTATGTTACTGGCAGCGGTGGTTTATGAGGCTATGGTACATAGTCACGCCAGCGAATGATGTCACCCCTGCGTAGGAAACCTTTCTCATTGGATGGCGTGTTGCAGGCTGTTAACCGTATACTGAGCACTTTTTAAGGCCCTCACAAAAGGCATTAACCCCTAATAAATTTATTTTATTGCAGTCTCGGACGTTAACTTTTGAGAGGGATGAAATGTATACACTGTGTTTATTAGTCAAATTGCAATGTTTACATTAAAAAGTGGCGGGAAGGAAGAAATTAATTGAAAGGAAAAGTTTAGCAGGGCCTTAAAAAGTGTCCACTTTACCGTGAACAGCCTATACTGCTGTGTACATTGCAGACCATTCAAGTCACTTAATATTCAATGTCCCAAATACAAGACACTGTTACCGAAAGGTTTAAGGAAATTTCGCCTCAGTGCGTTAAGGGGGTAGTATCCACTCCATCTTCAAACTTTCTTACAAATCTTCGTAATGAAAATGTATGACCAGAAATAAAAAAATCAAAGCTAGAAATGACATAGACGAATACTTAAGGAATTTTTTTTAATTTGTAGGTTTTCAAATGTGGGACTGAAATTATTAAATAATTACATAATGTTTGATTACGGTTACAGATGTGACACAAATCATGTAAGAATAATAAGTGGGATTTATAAATAACTGTTACAATGTTCTATATGTCATGAATAGCTTGATTTCTAAATACTGACCCCGAAAATTAAATTAATGAGGAAAATACGTAAATCCAAGATAGCAAGGATACCCCCCCCCCCCCCCCGTAAGTTTCAACTAAAGTATATTTTTCACGATATTTTCTGGAGAAGTTCTCTACAGCGGAGATGTTTACAGGACATGTACAACATCTCTGCAAGGAATTTTTAAATCTTATGTTTTACAAAAAAAAAACACCTGTTTTTCTTGAAAAGTTTTAAGCGAAGGCTAAGATTCAACATCCTATGTGCACAGTTGAAGACTTCATTTGACTAGTGGCCGCTTGTCTGTGTGTGAAGAGAGTCTGTTCAACGAGTGGGCCAATCAGAATCAGGTTTCTCCGAGACTGACCGTCCGCGATTCGCGGGCAGACAGATAAGACGCGTTAACGATTCAAATGATCCCATCGTCAAAGTGGCTCTGAACTAAAGTGTTTTGGAGCTCAACTTGCCCTGAATTCTTTTCGCGAAAAACAGGTGTTCCTATTGATCACGTAATACGGCGAGTAACGTTAGAAGGAAAATGCTTTAATAATCGGTTTTTATGGGAAACAAAGTGATTCGAAAAGTTAAAAAATTTATTATTCTGAAGTTTTGACATTACACATTTAAATAACTTAAAAAGAGTATGTATCTGATGTCCCTTCACTGCTGCCAACATTAGCGAGAGAGTGAATGTAATTGTTTACGAACAGTACTGTACTGGACAGTGACTTTTATCAAAGGATGAAGGACAATTAAAATGTCTTTCATACGTAGTGTGCAACTACAACGCTAAGTCTTAGCATGCTTTATATATATATATATAATATATATATATATATATATATATATATATATATATATATATATATATATATATATATATAAGACAATATGAGTACAGGTGCCACTAACTCTCAGCTCTAAACTTAATAGTAAAACGACGAAACATAGAATTACTTTTTTTTTTTTTAAGATCTTTGGCTGCATTACTGTAGGTATGTGAATATTTTTTCACAAGTTGACTGCGAAATGTTCAATTCGCCATGAGGTACGCTCATATATTGTGGTTTTATTTGTGTTACAGCATGGATCCGAGTGTGTTCGCCCGTAACACGTTTTGGACCGTGACAATTGGAAGTACGTTTGGATCCCTTTCATCACTGTGCGTAAACCAAGGCATGGTTCAGAAGTTCATAGCTTTGCCGGACTTTAAGCGAGCAAGAAGGTAATGCTTGACAAAATGGGTAGTCTATACTTACTAAATAATTAATGCGAACTATTTCTGTTCAGCTTAAAGTCAGCCAGATTTAGTTGCAAAGAATGGCATTTTCCTTCGACAATCAAGGTACAGAATGGGGCACGACCAAAACGAGGCAATGGGTGAGTGAAGAGATTTGGACGGCTGTTAACATCGAGGTCTTGAGAGCCGATGAGGGTGACTGATAGGATTATGGAGCAGCGTCGGAATGAAAGGGTAGGGGAAATGGAATATCTCCGAGAAAACCCGCCGGCATGATTACCACATGCGAAAATCCGGAGTGACCCAGTCGGGGATTAAAACAGTATCTCATTGGTGGGAGGCGAGCAGGCTAACCGCTCAGTCACCGTGGCCTCTAAAATGAAGCAATGCAACAGTTTTCGTAAATGGCATAAATATTGCGATCCGAGTAGAAAATTTACTCCTTATTCCATTGACAAGGTGGCCTTACGAATTTTTATTAAGTATTCAGAACCTACTGCCGCAGAAATTTAGGAAAACCAGCTGTGAAAAGAATACATGTATTACGTAAATATCTGACCAATGAAATGACTTCTGCTCGAGATGTGTATTCCGTTTTACATTGAAATAAGACAATATATCATACGTTACTTGTTCTGTGGTGGTCTATCATTCTACCTTCAGTCAAACTTCGTGACTTCTTACATTTCACTTCAGATTTAACCAGATTAAAAAAAAATTACAATAAATAGTTCACGACAATCCATGAACAGAACAAGTTGATATCACACGCGCGCATAACTTTTTTGCACTCTAGGAAAAAAGAAAATTGAAAATTCTTACCAATAATTTCCTCGCTGTGCTACAGGAGGAAAAAGAAAAATGCAAATTTCAAATATTTTTCCGAATGTTCGTAGGCCCTAAATAAGATTCTGGAACGGCGTATGTTATATTGTTACTAATCAAATACTTTTAGCGTCCCGTTACGCCATAATTATTTTAGATTTGCTGTGTACATTCATCGGGATGTTGTATCATTTAAAAAATGTCACGCGTAACCAAGATACTTTTCGATGCCACTTTAGTGGGTGTAAGTTCCATGTTTGGTGGTTGTCAGGAGTGGATAACTGTTCATAATTAATCTTTATAAAGTCAAGTGCGTTCTGAAACTATGGTGGCAAACGCTACCATTTTAAATGACCAAAAATAGTGCATAGTCACAAAAAAAAAACGTTTCATGAATGAAATTACTTTTCTAGTCGCCAGTTTTAGTTACAAACTTTTCATTGCGTATTTCGATAATGCCTCTAAGGTTATTTCAAATACGTTGTAGGAAATAATTATATTTTTGAAGAAATTTTAAGTTCTCAGCGACAAAGGAAAGTTTCCATAGTAACTATTGCAGATAATATTTAAAAAATGAAACTGCCGAGAAAATATTACGAAATGATTTAAATCAAATACATAATTATAGAATACAGCCACCACGACATTATATGTACGAACGCAATAATGAAGCGGTTGCTGGCTGCTAAATTAACAGAGACCTCTGTAATTATAATATAAAATTTCGTAATATCGAATTACACGAATAATATTCTTTATCCACGAATGACGCAGATGCATTTTAATTTGTGTGATTTCATTCCGATAGAGGGGAATATTATTCAGATATTGACACACTATTAATTATATATACACACTGTAATATGATTTTGCAATAACAGACCACTCGGACACAGTTTCAAATTTAATGAAATTTTTTTTAAATGAGTATATTTGTAAATTTTTGAAGTGTGATCATGTATTTAAGACAGAATTAGCTATCAACAACGTTACACATTTTGAAATTCATTATCATTCTTTGAAAGTAGGAAAATAAATACGTATTTACAAATTTAATACTCTCTGTCTTTGTGATATCTGGAAGATAAAAAATTTAAGAACATTAATATCAAAATACTTATTTTATGTGTTAATATATTTTTTCTATGTTTTGAAATTTAATAAGGTGTTCATTTTATTTGATTATTTACGTATTCATTGTCCATAGATCAACTAACATAAATTCCTGGATATAGGGTTTACTATGAACTGTTTAGATGAATAAAGTAGCTAAACACTTACATCCATTTCGCTATGAGTAGTTTTTTTTTTTTTTTCGTACATGTCTGAGGCCTACAAACGCGTATGATGTAAGGGCGACGCAGGGATACCCGTCGCGTGTATTATAGTCTGTACTGAATTAGCGCGCAGTCTTTCCTTCGGCAGCTCGTCTCCGTAAGGCTTTTAGCGGCAACCCTGACATGTTTCACTGCAATTATAAAGGTAAGGGCGCGCATCACGTCCCTGCATTACTTTAAACGTTTTGTTCAAGTTTTTTCATGCCCACAAATTATCGCGAAAACGTCTGTCACGAGCCCGCGTTAATAGCAATACTAAATTTTTTAATTTATTTCTTCCTAATTCAAATCGAGAAGGACTTATTGAAAAATGCGACGAAAAACGCTTAACTAATTGTGTTAACCACCATATCTGACATAACATATAAACTACCAACGCATGTTTATTGAAAAATGAACCTAACACAAAACGTTACATATTAATTAATTCTCATCGTTTAATGAAAGCCAGGGAGCGCCTATTAACTGTCAGGTAACAACAATTTGCAGAGAGGCATTAAATGCAATGCTTTTATAATGAAACGTCTTCTGTAATGTCCCTGGCCGTTCTGTTAAGACACTTAAATGAATACCTTCTTTACGAGGGGTGAAACAGCCTCTTAAGTGATTTCCACTTTGAAAAATACATATAAGAGACGGATATGTGAGGTTCCTTAAATACTGCTTATAAGCAGACATAACAAGATTGGTGATCGTTATATTTTCCCACTTGAAGTTCTGTTCACCGTTTAGATGACTAGAAAAACGACATTCTTAAGGCATTCTTATGCAGAAATTATTTGTATTCGTGTCACAATTTCAGTTTCAGAGGTATTATTGAAAATATTTGATTCTAGAAAATTTTCTATTTACTAGCTGTATCTAATTTTTACAATTTCTACTGTGTGTTATTTCCTCCTCGCATAAAAAAGCCCTGACAAAATATGAAATTGTTCCTGGCATTTCACAACTAGCAGACAGCACATAATGAAAATCGTGGCTCGAAAATATTAAACAGCTCATGATTTTCCTATAATCGTACATTGTCAGTAATTATTCTGAATCCGGAAATTATGACAGGCAAGCGAAGAATTCCCGCAAAAGAGCCGAAGACGAGTATTAAAAGAAGACAATTTCGCTAAGAAGGCAATTTCGTGAAATTCTTTCGAAATTGAAAGGCCATTCCGCCCGATTTGAAGTCGCGTGAATGCACTCGGTGTGAATTACGAGTTGGGATGATAATCGCCTCTTGATATGTTTACAGTTCTCTCGTCATCTTCACCATCGGGATGACGATTGTGAAGACGATTGTGGTGTTCGTCGGCCTCATCATGTTCGCCGCGTATCACGACTGCGACCCCTTTACAACCAAGGTACGTCCACTCTGTGAGCAGCCAGGGACGAGGAGATCCAAGGTACGTCCACTCCGCGCGCAGCCAGGGACGAGGAGATCCAAGGTACGTCCACTCTGTGAGCAGCCAGGGACGAGGAGATCCAAGGTACGTCCACTCTGTGAGCAGCCAGGGACGAGGAGATCCAAGGTACGTCCACTCTGTGAGCAGCCAGGGACGAGGAGATCCAAGGTACGTCCACTCCGCGCGCAGCCAGGGACGAGGAGATCCAAGGTACGTCCACTCTGTGAGCAGCCAGGGACGAGGAGATCCAAGGTACGTCCACTCTGTGAGCAGCCAGGGACGAGGAGATCCAAGGTACGTCCACTCTGTGAGCAGCCAGGGACGAGGAGATCCAAGGTACGTCCACTCCGCGCGCAGCCAGGGACGAGGAGATGCGAAGTGTCGGGATCTTCCGCACGCTTGATTTTGCGTATCGTGAGGCGTGCTCGTTTGACGTAGGCTGTCCACGGTCAAATGAGCACTTTTCAAAACCCCTGCCTAAGATCTGCTACTTGCATGCAAGTTTTGTGTCCTTCCGCCTGATGTAACATTGACATTGCCAAGGGGCTCGTCGATTTCTTTATACGTCGGTCAAGGGGAAATATGAAATTATTAGTAAAGTAAATATTTTATAAATATGCTAATATTTACACTTCGACAAATTAAAAAAAAAACAGAAAGTAACAAATAATTTAAGTTATCACAAATGGTCACTTAACATTTTTCATTCGACGTTAAGATACGGAACTACTTTCCCTCCATTGTCACCAACTTAACCGCGCGCATGCCATTCAGTGCGCCCGTTAAAATATATGACGGCTGTAGCAGTGGATTTTTTCTTAGGGTGATTTCAAAATTGCTCACTTTACCGTGAACAGCATTTACTTGGTTTAACTAACGCACATACTTCAATTCGAAATATAACTCTTAACTCGTAATTTTTCTACAAAGTGAAAATCAGTTCTAACGTCACTTAAATATTAGTCTACCTCAATTTATTTTCAGAATGTCTTGCAGGAGTTCGTAAATTGATTTGGCACCATTATTGCTCACATTTCGGTTACGTCTTCACTAAATATCATAGCACACGCATTTTGGATGCAGATTGTAGGGAATCGTCAGCATTTACGGCTTAAAATAGGGAACAGATTTTATTTCCAAGAATTTTTTTCTCTAATCGTTAAGGAACGACTTGTTTGTGGCAAAAACCGCTTAAAATTTCTACGAGTATGGCCGTTTTGGAGTTGTCACAAAAATTAGGCTAAGTATTTGGGATTGCTTTATCTTACTGCCTAAATGTCATACATAACTAACTAGTCTTTCACCGTTTCAAACATTTCAATCATTTAAATGTTTTGGGGAGTAATATTTTTTTCATAGACTTGAAAGTTAGAATTCATTTTAAATTCCCCTGTTGCAAAAGTTTAAATTATATGAGCAAATTGCGTAATATTACAGTTTACGTATAAAAAATTAAAAACCTTCCCGTGTTTTAACACTATAAAATTAGTTCTTTTTTTAAATCTGGCAAGCAACAAAATTTTAGTAAGTTTTGACATTTTACATCAGATTAATTAGATTATATATATATATTTATTTATTTATTTACATGGTAGTGAACGATACTCTTGACGGTATATTTGGTTTCAAAAACTCCAGTTAAATTAAGTTTAAAATAAATTCGAAATGTTGAAAGTCCTTTAAAAGTGTGATACAAATTGATTCTAAAGTGAAGCCATTCTACACATTAAAATATGCTATTCACGGTAAAATGAGGACTTTTTAAAGACGCCTCGTTTTGAATAATCATCAATAAATAAATTATTTTTAGCCTTATACGTTAACTTACGAGTACGGTGGAATATACAAACTGTGTTTATTACTTACATGGCAATATTTATTTAAAAAGGTGCTTAAAGAAAAAAAAATTGCTGAAAGAAAAAGTAACTAGGGCCACAAAAGTGCTCACTTTAACGTGAACAGCCTAATATCAAAATTAATACTATACATTTATTTATAATGGTATGATATGAAAAAAACCAAGAATATTTTTATCCTGTTTTTATAAATGAAGGAAAAAAACAATAGCGTGTTGTTAAATGAATGATACTTTTTAATTACAGCAAAATGTAGAACATTCACCAGTGAGACGCAATAACTTTTCAATTTATTAAATAATTTGGTTTTTAATTAAACGAATGGCACTGAGCTAATTAATGGTTGGAATATTTTGTAAATATTTTTTCGAGCTGAATTATGGTCCACACAAAGACGTAGGTAATACCGTTTTCAATTATCTATTGTACCTGTGAGTCTCTACTGTAACAAATTTTTTTACTTTTTCATTAGACGATTAGAAAAATGTGACAACGAAATTGGAGCTTTGCTTAGACTTCTGCAAAATGCTACAATAAAATAAAATGTTCTTACATAAATAGTCCTGTTGTTTAAATTCCCTAATGGATAGTTGAAAATTGATTGAAATTGTATTAAACTTATAATTGTTCAAGTTTTACAAATCATCGAAATCGTAACTAATTAATGGCGGTATAAGTTTGGAAAAATAGTTAAAAACTCGGAGCTTTCTAAACAAAAAATCGTAAATTGTTATTCGTAGTTTCTGTAGGGGATAAATAACTTTCGCTGTCAACTACTGTAATTCTCTGCATAAAATTATTTTTATTTCTCAAATGTCAATAACCTTCCCACCTATGGTAGTCTGTCTCTGCAGATGTATTACATTTAAGCTTAGTGTATGCATTATTCATTAAAGCCCACGATAGTTATGTTATTATTAATTTTTGCAAAAGTATTATCTCAACTATGCCCCTTATTAACGGTATTGTTACAAAGAACTGCAAGTTTGTGGCAGTATTGATGTGTCAGTAACAGTACTACGATTAAGTTGATCAACTGATTTTCGAAATGCGAAAATTCACATTAACGTCAAAGGGAGTGATTTCCAAATATTGTTGTGGATCTAATTTTAATGAGGCAGTGATCGACTCTTGTGACTTCAAATTAGTCATCTAAAAAGGTATTGCAAATAGTATCGGTAAGAATATTTATAAATAGGCTGACATTAAGCAGTAATGTTGCAGAGGACCCTCGTAGCAACGAAAGAAGAAGTTTAGCTTAACAAAATCCATGTATGTAATAATGTTGAAAAAATTAATAACCCATTTGGCCAAGCATTTCTCACTAAGCAGGATAAAACCAATAACGAAATTGATTTTTTCCCCCATAAATTCAGCCAAATCCTTTTTTTGATATAGTAAATTATGATTTTATAAAAAAAATATTTTATACAGATAATTTTCTTTTCAGTGGGCTACATGCAATATTATAAGTGTGATGTTTGCACACCTCCATGCCATCAATAACTAGCTCAAAGTGACGTGAATCACAAAACAAAAACAAAGAATTTATTGATATAACTAATAAGCCTACTTTCTTCAACCTGGGTGCAATTAATTTTTAAATAAGTTCCTAAAAGCTGAATTGGTAGATAGGACTTATTTGAAAAGCACTAACATTAGAAATGAAACGAGAGATGTATGCAACAGTAGCGAGACGATTTCAAATACCCACGTGCCTTACCCTGGACTTGAACCCAGAACTATATTATGGAGGTCGGATTCGGAGAGTCAACTTCGGATTTAATTAGTCTAAGGTTTCAATGATCGGGTTTTCTAACCTAAAATATTTACATGGACATCATTTTTAAAATAATTAATTGAGCCACATAAAGCATGCAAGTTTACACTATCTACCGTAGCGCTACTTGTGTAAAGTATTTGGTGTAAATCGGTTATTTGGTCCCTATATTTTAGAGATATAATGGAAAATATTTCTTTACATTTTGTGCTATTTTCCAAAATGGCGGACCATATAACATTACCTATTCAAAATTCAATGTTTACGCGATGCTCTGCCAGCATACAAAAATTGGTTCAAATCGGTTGAATGGTTTCCTAGATATTACATATCACCGCAAATTTATTTATGGTCACCATTTCGAAAGCAAGCACTCGACGTGGTCGAAAACTATAAATAAAACTCAAACATTCTTACTAAGTATGACATGTGTACCAATTTTGGTGAAATTCGGTTCACGCGTTCAAAAATCGAAAGAGGGGCACATACGCCCATACGCTCATATACACACACAGACAGAAAAGTGAACTCATATGCAAATCCCAACGTATAAAATTGTACCACTTGGCAAGGTTAGTTCCTGTAGTTAATTTGAACTATTTCACTATCAACGTGTCTCAAGTGTTAACATTTTGTATGTAATTAAAAAAAAAATTATTTTTGGATCACTTTTTGAATAACTGTTTGACTTGACTGAAATTGTCACAATTTTTTTTTTGCATTTTCCAATATGTTTTTAGCGCACATGGTACAAACAAAACAGAGTATTTATAATGTGTGTATTTTTATTTAACAGAAAATTCACAAGGCAGACCAGATTGTACCATACTACGTAATGGACACCGCAGCAGACTTACCTGGCCTTCCTGGACTCTTTGTAGCTGGGATTTTCAGCGCTGCCTTGAGGTAAGATTTTTCTAAAACGGATAACTTTGGTGACTTGCGCACTTTGAGAATGTAGTGCTGACTGGAAATTTTTAAGGCTATCGGATTCATTTGCAGGAAAATTAAATTTGAAACCCGATCAATGTATACACAATACAAAGTGAATTAGTTGGTGTAGTGCTATGATAATTAAGTTTAGGTATTACAATATAAATTTCTCATTAAGCTACAAGAAAAATCGAATACCGAATAACATCTTATAATCATCTCATAGTTCTATAAAAATAATTAGAATACATTTTAACGTTAAAACATGCTTATTTTGAATTATTTGTAATGTTTTCCGTCAAAGTATTTTTTTTTTTAAAATTATACACTATTATTTGTCAATTACTTTTTTTTCTTTCTAAAAGTTATTCCACTTAACAATGTTTATCTGTTGCGCAAAGATTGAAAGGCCCTGGGACTGATTTTTGAGACAGCTAACACACACTTATGAGTCTTGACCAACAAACAAAAAATTCATTTGGGAAATTCTGTCAATTAAACAATATTCAGAAATTCTATTATATATATATATATATATATATTTGGGAAACGGTTCAAGTAAGTCAGATATTTCCCTGTATAATAAGACACAATCGTGGGAGTTACTAACTTTGTTCCCAGGGATGTTTCATTTCGTGTAATTTTTGCTTGCAAAATGTATGTAAAGTATCTTTTTTTTTTACTACCCAATTGAATTTACTAAGTTAGTTTCCCAACACTCCCGTAGCCCTGTGAATAAGAATATGTTAACTTGTTACCCGCATACCGGTCTAACTCGTGCATGAATTGCTTCTCAGGGTGTTTGAAATACAAGGTTATTTTTGTTCAATCCTATTAAACGCGTACCACTGTGGTGATGAATTAATAAGGATACACCCTTCAGACGTACGCTGCCGAGTGCATTCAATACATCGTGCTCGTTAGAAATTACATTTTTTCAACCGCTGTGTATAAAATTTATATGGGTTAGATGAGACAGAAACACTCGAGGAGCCTGCATTGAATCTTTCCACTAATAAATTTACGTAGATTCACTGCTTAAATTCCCATAGGTACACACAGCGTGAAGAGAAAGCTACACGTCAATTCAGAGCCGTGCGCATAGACGCGATCTCGCATTTGTTTCCCGCGGCAGAGTCGCCCTTATCGCGCTTGCGTTTTCCTGCCTAAAACGCGAAAAATATTACTAGAGGGAGGCGGGCACCTCAGGTTATGTCAGAAATTTGTAATCCATAACTGTTTGCCATATGTAGTTTTTCCCTTCATAATTTAGGTATAGTCAATTCATGGTTACTTCAGCCTTTTATGAAGCCCTGCCAACGTTCTACTTCCAGGATATCCCTCCGCCTCGTGCAAACTAAACTTAACAAGTCTGGGGGAATTACACCAGAGGGACAACGTACCACATTCGTGCGCACTCAGTTGTAATGATATTTTGTATAAGAACTGTTTCTCACTAGACGTTACCAACTTACCAATTTTCTCCCTGTTTTTAATTCAAATTACTTATCAATGAAGCATTATAATTTATAGATAAGATACTAATAACATTTCAATTTAACAGAAAAAAAAAAGTAACTTTTATGAACACAAGTAAAAAAAGCTTGTGATACAGGGCGTATTGAGGAAATAACTAAACACGTCATACACGGGGAGATTTTTCAAAGGTTTGATTCAAAAAGGCCGAAGAAACCGTGAATGGACTATACACCTAAAATCGTTGTCAGGGTTTATAGGTGTGGTACAGATGAAATCTAGTGTACGTTTATAAACTTCCTATGGAAGTTTCGGATTGTTATTTAATATTACAATATTACAGCACATATTGTCCTGGGTGATTCTCTTTTCCTTGTTTTAAAGTTATCTAAAAATAAACTAAGATTTTTTCCTTCTTCAAATACATACTCAAAACATTTAATTAATAAAATATGAAGGGCGAGCTCATTGTTTTCTTTAGGGACAAATCAGCATTCATCTTGTGTCCATTGATTAGTTGCGTTAAGGAGAATAGTACATTAAAGCAGCGTATTTACCCTATTTTCGATATAAGTCGTTTTCCAAAGGGTTTCGGCGAAACTTTAGGCTCGACAAGAAGCAAACAATAATTTTCAACGTCTTTTTACGTTGTTAGATATTTACAGCCGTCATTATTCCCGGAGCGCTGATGGACTAAAGTAAAGAATTTTGGTTTTATTATCTTTAATGAGTTCTCCGAGAATAACGAACACAGCGAATTTGTAACAATGCAAGAAGGTGCTCGAAATTGATATTTATGTCTTGTCGAGCAAGCATTTAAAAAAAAAAATATTCTGCAAAACAAGTAATTACAAAAAAATTATATGAATGTACGGTTTGCGCGCACCATTCCCCTTAATGCTTATAGTAGGTCAACTTATATTTTTTTCTGTACTGTGTCATTGTCGTTCGAGGAAGAACTCGGATTGACGGTCTTCAGGCTAATAAAATTGACCCACACACTACCGCGCTTCGGCAACATGGCGACAAGCTTATTGAGTTTGTATATCTCGGTGTTTTATTATTTCACTTGTGTATTCATGGGCACGTTTATGTACATCTGAAACTCCCGAGTGTAGGGTATATTTGAAGGGATACATTATGATAATTAATAGTTGTGTTGACCTACCGCGTTTTGTTTGCGTTCTCGGGCAAGACCGCAGCAACAATTTCAAGCATATCTGCTAGTGAAGTCCAGACATCAAATGCTGGAACAGCACGCTTGCGGTGACATAAAAAAAAATCGTGTTTTATGATATGTTATCGATAGCTAATATCCCTTGGGATTTTTGCCTATATTCCTCATACTCATCTTAACATCAAACATACCATTTTTATAGTAAGTATGTTGAACATGCATCGTATGAAACTGTGTGTTTTTTAATATTAATAAGGACTTGAAAAATTCTCGTTTTTTGGAGATACTTCAAATTCTAGAGTCCTGTATACATCCAAGTGAGTGTCATGTGTTCATTGTCTGTATCCACAGAAAAGAGACACTGTGTTTATGATTAGACACTGCGTAATTCTGCCGTTGAACTGTAAGTGTTTAATCTGTCGTCCGGTGATAAAATAGGCAGGAACTTGGGTGTGTTTACGCTGCGCCTTTATAATTATTAATAATGTCAACATTATCGCGTGATAAGATGAGAGGTTTCATGGAGGTATGTGTGGCATTTTTCTAATCATGGCACATCGTAACAAGCCTTAGATAATAATTAAAGCACTATTTCTAGACGTCTTCCTTCCGCCAAGTAGTCACGGAGATTTTAGTGTTCATTTAAATTGCTTCGTTGTTAGTCATTGACTTCACGTAAATTCGGTCGTGGTCCACGTGTGATAAGCTAAAATCAATCACCTTTTCAAAATTAATAAGTATCCCTCCTCTTTATTGCCGTTTAGTGTAAACGCGTTTGAAGTTTTTTGGATTAATTTTCTTTTCTTCAATAGCAAAAGAATGAAGTTAGTACAAATAAATACATTTTACATGTATCTTATTATTTACGATTACAAATTGGCGTGCATTCCCCAATCAAGAGTAAGTCAAATATAGAATTCCCACGTAACATGGCGAAATGAATGCACAAAAATTCATATGAATATTTTAACACCTGGTTTAACTATAATCGTTTATAAATGGAGTCTATGTTTTATTCCATTTTAGGTTGCAATATTTGACATTTCGAAAAGACGAACCAAACGTATAATTTGACGAGTGTCAATAATTAATCAGTGCATGTGAATAAAGTTAGGAAAATTTATTCGGATACCTGCAAACACAACACCGTGGTAGTAAAATTATACGTAATATTACTATGCAAATAATTAATTTTGCGATTTAGTGAAACTCAATTAATTTTACATCCCCGCAACAGTAACGATCAGTCTTTTTATTGGTTTACGGGTCGTCAGAAACGTTAATATACTAAAGCCCGTAATGCATCAAGTACACGACGAACATGCACCACAGTTTCAATAATTAAATAAAATATTATTTAAATTGAATTCTCCTCGTTAAGTTTAGTTGAATTTTATACCAGCTGCGTTAATTGATAATTAGTACATTGAAAATTAGAGTATTGGTACATAGGTTTATACATTTGTAATAATATTTATAGATTCAGAGTGAAGGGTTCGGAGTTATGATTTTAATATACGCGTTTATATAATCATCTTATCACTAGGGGGATGTCTCGCTTTTGTTGCCAATATGATGATTCCAATCCTTGATATTACTTCTTAAAAATGTATATTTCAAGTGGAGATATAATAACTGCTCTCCGCAGGGCATTTTCCACGTAAGTCACATGTATGAATATACGCAAACTTCAGACATATTTGTAAGTGCCCGAACCGCAGATTTACCGTACGCAGGGTCATTTACTATAACTGGAATGAGAAAAAGAAACAAAGGTACGAAACAGAACCAAGCGAAGTCTACAAAAAAAAAGGTCAAAAAAATTATATTGATAAGAACAGGAAACACTTACGCGTTTCAGGCCTGATTTTATTTATGGTACAAGATGTTGTAAATAAGAAATTTTATGAGGTGTGCTGTACTTAAGTCGATACATCACTTGTTTCGTCATCACAATCAACGAGCTGTAGATGTTGTGTACGCATTTAGAAGTAAGAATCATTCATAATCAAGAAAGTTAGTAATTAGTTAATTAAAAATTAGTATTAATCAGTTACTTACAAGTAAGATTATTGAGCACTGAGCTATGCAGCTTACTGCACGGCCAAAAATAAATATGTTATAACAAAAATTTTGTATATTGGGTCAAAATTGGTTGATCGGATAAAGGAAAAAAAAAATGTAGTTTGGACCTCACGTAATACCAAGTTTAAGACAATAGACGGATTTCAGAAAGAACACTAAAATGTTAAAAACAATGAAATTAATAATAACACTGTATTTATAATCAAATTACACTATACCCAATGTAGCGTACAGGGAGTTTGACGAAATGCTTAAACGGCAGAGATTATTCGTAACTTTGACAAGTAAGACTGAATTTCGATAGCATTCCACTGAGGCATGTAATAAATATTCATATTATTTTCAGACTACGTTTCGTTGCTTAGGAGCAGGCTGACGAATCAGTCGACTGGAAAACGATATCTAAATAATGTCAAGCGAAGAAACTTACATTTCTCACTCTCTGTGAGTGTGGTGTGTGTGTGTGTGTGTGTGTGTGTGTGTGTAACATTACCGTGCCATTGAAACCATGTAATATCAGACAGTTGGTATTTCCCCAGCGGCTTGTGTTGTAAAGCAGATCGTGACAAGTGTGGTTTCAGATTTAAATTCCTAGAGTCGTGCCCGCGTTATTTCGCGTCTCCACAGCCTGTTGCCCGAACAGCGGCAACTGATGTGGACGCTTACGAGAGACTGATGCCGTCGGAATAACTTTGTTACGAATTTCGCAATCGCCTCTCGTGTAGTTTTAGTGTCTCTCCCTTTTTTGTATCCGAGAAACATGGTGAGTTTTCTCGGCGTACCTTAGCTTCCTCTCATCACATGCATTTGCTACTATCAGCTCCTTGCACAACACAAATTCGTAATAATAACGGGCGTTAAATGGTGTTAATGTGGCCAAAATTTATCGTTATAACAGTCTTGTAGAGAAGTTTGGACAAAAATAGTACATTTAAAGTATGTGAACGTATTATTACAATAAGGAAAATTTTAAAAAGTAACAAATGAAAACCACTATTTGAAGATGCAAATATACTCGTGGGAAGATGAATTCGCAACCATTACGAGAATTCAGATGCTACTCAAAGACGGTGCCACCAACCAAGATGCACTTTGATGAATTACTTACACTGGTGAATCAGCAAGGCGCGTCTTCATCAAAATTTACATGGTCGAATGTTGTGTTAAAATGGAATTGGTATATTATAATGCCAAAGAATAATGCCAGTCATTACAAAAAAAAAAAAAAACTCATTTCGTTACCTATCACCAAAGTCCTGTGACCAGTACAGAATGTTATTTATGAGCTGAATTCAACTTAAGGTACAGAAAAATACTTCCTTCCATTTGGATTGTCATATTGGAGAGTCAAACTTACAATTAACCTTCGCCAATTCAGACGATATTTACACTGTCGGAATTTCATTGAAGTATGTATGTTTCAGTATGAACATACGTGAACCCCGCTTGTCACTAAATAACTGACATGATTTAAGAAACTTTTTTTTTTCAACACTAAGGCCATGCACAAACATTAGCATCCACGATAAGTTCGAAGTGAATTGTCCATAGTGACGACCATAAGTCACAGACTTATAGGCTGTTGATGGTAAAATGAGCACTTTTGAAAGCACTGCTTAAGATCTACTTGTATGCACGTTGTGTATTCTTCTGCCTTACGTAAAATCAACATTGCTGTGTGCCTCATCACTTTATGCATACGTCGCTCAAGAGAAACTGTGATGAAACTATTCAAAAAGTAAATATTTTACAAATCTGCCCATAACAGAACTCGAAAGAAATAATTTAAGTTCTCACAAAAGGTTACCTCAACACATTTCATTCGACGTTAATATATTCCGTCCATATATTTCCATTCCGTTATATATGTCCGTCCATTGTTACCAACTTTACTGGGAGCATGTCATCCAGTGCGCCAGTTAAAATATATGCAGGTAGGAGCAGTGACTTTTTTTAAGGTTGATTTCAAAAGTGCTCACTTTATGGTTTACAGCATTTACCCACATCCAGTTGTCACGTACCACGCTAGACACACTTACTTACTATGCTGTACAATGTAAGTGCGCTGTAAAAAAAAATCGTTTATTTTACGGAAAAGTGCTGGTAAAAATTTATCCAGAGGTGTCCGTAATGTCTCCGTAAAATTATGGACACATTGATTTTCAAAAACGGACTTTCTGTAAAAATCACGGAACCTTTCTGTTAACCCCTAGTTAGCTTTCTGTATTTCTAGTTTAAAGAATTTTTAATCCTTATATTGTTTTAATTTTCATTATGCGGGTGTTCTACTGTGTATAAAAAGATATTTAAAAAAGTTAAAATTTGTTATACTTAAGCAAGATTAGAACCTGAGTCAAAAAACTTTGCAAGTTGACGACCCTGGCCACTTCCTTACGATGCTCACATGGTGATTCTGGTATAACTTTTGAATTTCTATATTAGTAACATAGGCAACTTTTTTTAGTTTCTGTTAAAGTTAGCGTATTGTAAGTGTTGCTAAGTGTTACATACGCCTGTTCCTACTTTTTAATTTTTGAAAGAACAGGCCTTAGTGACATGGATAGCCTTAAATGCCGCAGAAACGATAATTTCCTGGTTAAAGTGGCGAAGAAAGTTTCGTGTAGACTCGGCATTGTTCGTGCCCGAAACCCGAAGTTTTTAGGAAATACGGAGATTTTCCGTATTTTATATTTACGCACCTAACTCCGGTTTCCGTAATTACGGATTGCGTTTCCGCATATTTAGAGCGAATTTTCGTAAAAATTTCCGTAAATATTCGGAAATGTTAACAGTATGTTTGGCAGGTTGTGGGAAAGCCGAGTTCCGTTTATCATTAAATGCCCTATATTATATATATATATATATATATATATATATATATATATATATATATATATATAATATATATATATATATATAGAGCAGAACCTTTGCACTCCAAATCTAAATCAGTTATTTCAGTCAGTGGAAATATTTTACTGATACCTCAGGTAACGAGCGAATCAGTGTAATGCAATGATGTATTACAGTCGGGCCAGTGCAATTCTCTAGGTATCAGTAGAAACCCCTTTTAATCAGTGGGTAACAACAATTTTAATTATCAGTAAAATTTAATGATTCAATTGAAGCAGTTTCATAGCACCTGGAGACAAATCCGCTATATTTGGACCATTTTCGATCTGTTTCGATTTTAGAGAGTGATGCAGTGGATCTACATACTTCGGAATTTCCCTTCAAGGGTAGATTAATTTTCTTATAGGCTGTTCACGGTAAAATTAGCACTTCTGAAATTCCTGCTTAAGATCTACTTGTATATACGTTGTGTATTCGTCCGCCTTATGTAAAATTAACACTGCCATGGGACTCATGACTTTATTCACGCGTCGGACAAATGGATCTGTGAAATTATTAGGAAAGTAAATACCCTACAAATGTGCTCATTTCCACACGTCGATGCATTAAAAAAAAACATAAACCGAAAGAAATAATTTGAAGTTATCACAACGGGCTACCTCAAACTTTTTATTCGACGTTAAGATACGGAACTACTGTCCAGCCATCGTTACCAAGTTTACTGGGCGAATATTACCCAGTGCGCCCATTAAAATATATGCACGTAAGAGCAGTGACTTTTATTTTCCAAGGTCCATTTCTAAAGTGCCCACTTTATCGTGAACAGCCTTTACTAACATTACACGAGCTATATTCGGATGTGTTTTGTCAAATTGAAAACTTCCCTTGCATCTCTTCGCAGCACCATGTCCAGTAACCTGAACTGTCTGTCGGGTACCATCTACGAGGATTTCATCCTGCCGTTCATCCGAGGGAACAAGCGGTGGGAGGATCGGGCGCACATCATCATGAAGATCATCGTGCTCTTGTTCGGCCTGCTGTGCATCGTGATGGTCCTCATCGTGGAGAAGATGGGTGGCGTGTACCAGGTACGAGCCCACTTTCTCGTCCCTCGTCGCCGTCGTCATCCCCAGGCTGTGTCCGAAATTCCCCTGAAGTACATACGTGTGCGTGCCTGTCGACGGAAGCGACGTCGTAAGTGCTGTCCGAACTGCAAGTATGCGGGTATTCAAGTAACCGAAGTTGTATATACTTCTCGCATACTTGCGGAATGTGTGCCGCCACTTTCGAGAAGCAATTTGTGGGTTACAATTGATTTCCAACATAATTATTTGATTTAATGTTTAATAGGGCAACATTCCTACTTCGTAGCTGATAAATACTTATCGCAAGTTTTACCTTAAAAAAAGTAAGTCTAAGCAATTAATTCGTATTAGGCATATGTTCCTAACCTACAGAAGCTAATATAAAAAAAAATCAATCCAAACAGCACTTACATACAATAATGCAAGGCGATAAATTTTAATGTAAATAAAATTTATTACTTTACTAACCCCTAAAACCTTTGGCAATTATCAAATTCTTAGTTGGAATACGTGAACATTTAAAGTGGTTAGCTGGCTAATAACTTGTACCCAAGCCAACAAGACAGCCTGTACGAATTAATCAAGTTTGGTGCCAAGGGTAAGTGAAGTACGCAAGGATGCAAGTACACAAGTACGTACTTGATTTCGGACACGGCCTCAGATGTTTCCAGCGTGTGGCCGGGTCAGCTTTGTAACATGCGTCTACGCTCTAAATTAGAATCAGTGGGAATTTCATTGTTTCAATCAGTCAACCGTAACTCGCTGATTCAACAGTCACTTCAGTGAATTTAACCGATGAATCAGTGGAGAAAAAAAAAGCCAGATTTCCTTCACCTATTGGTCCAGTGACATTTTCCGCTGTTTCATCAGTAATTTTTTTTTCTCACAGTTGTTCAGTGGTTTTATTTTGACTGATCAATTAAACAGCATGTGAGAACGGCTAAAACCAATACAAAATACTTTCTAGGATGTGTTCCGTCGTTCAAAACACCATTTTACGAGGTAATATGAACATCCAACCTTTCATTCCATTTTTACGTCTTTCGTTTCGTTTTCATGTAACTATCACAACGCTCTGTTTGAAGGTTTAATCTGCATATAATGTCATAATTACCATTTGTTTTAACAATCCCGAAGGTAGCAATTAAACCAAAAAAAACGGTACGTAAGAGATTACAATTTAAATATTCACGATTTTGCTCGCATTTTCCCCATGTTAATTAAAACTTGACATGGTAGCGCAGATGAGACCTGCCCCCATAGCTCAGGGGCAGGGTGGCCGCGCCCCGGCCCATCCGCGGCAGACCCTCACCTGGCCTGCAGTACTAGGAATTTGTCTGCAAGTTGGTCCATCTTGAGCTTCACAGACAGCGTTAATACAATTAGCAACAACACCAATAACAACGAGAAAAAAAAATATGGCAAGGAAACGGCCTAAAAGAGAAGTGGAGGTGTGCGAGTTTAACCCCGGCCACCGACGAAATTTTTTTTTTTTACCTTTTTTTTTTAAATTCGGTCAATTGCGCAGTATGTATAGTAAACTATCGTAAATATGTTCATTTCACGAAATTTTTGGGCTACATTCAATAAAAACAAAATTCAATTCGCCACTGCAGTCGCCCGCCACATATTCAATCAGTGAGATTGTGTATTCAACCAGTGAAGTTTTTTTTTTTTTTTTTTTTTAATACTGAAACAATCAGTGCGTTTTCATTGATTCGAGTAGTTGAATTCCACTGCGAATCAGTTGTTTTCCACTTATTCGAATTTAGAGTGTACTTTCTTCTGTCTCTCCACCTGTTTCCCAGACTTAGCCTCTTCTACTCACTTCCTCGGAAGCTCTGTAAGTCTGTGCAGGGGTTCCGAAACTTTAGTTTACTTTAGTTCACCATGCTTCACTTGTGCAAAAAAAATTAAATACCCCCACACCCCCTCGTGACCCGACTTCATTATTATAAGGATAAAACATAAACGGATAAAAGTATTAAAGGTTTTATTTAATCATTAAATTTTAATGCTTATTGAACACAAATGGTGGCGAACAAAGCAATCAATGAGACGGATGAGCTTGCACATTTTTAAAAAGATTCAAAAATTCATGGCAAATCACTGGCAATATCGAGTTTGGTGCCCGCACCACCCCCTCCCCCTTAGCATGTAGTCACGCCTCCCTTGGGAGACGCCCCCCCCCCCCCACTTTGAAAATAAATGTATCAGATGATGACGCTACGACTGTGGTCAACATCCGGAGAAAAAAGATGGCTGGTTTAATGCACAGCGACTCCCAGGAGCAGGGATAAATATCATGTTTTGTGACTAGTGCGCCACGCCCGACATCACCATTTATACTCGAGTCTCAGCAATTGTTCGATGGCTGTTGCCTCAGTGAGATTTGTCAATTTAACTTCGGACTAATTAGTACGTAATTCGTCCCTCGTTATTTCGAGGGTTTATTGTTTAATCAAGTATCCTCAGGAAGTTTTTTTTATCAACTGTGTCGCAGCTGAAGAAAAACACGTTCTTAACAAGGCTTAATAATTATGGAAAATATTTGGGTCTCGAGCAATTGTCCATAATAGATCAGAAGATTGGGTTTCAAGAAACACGTACACCATAACCTTACACTACTCCTTTAGGCCCAAAAACAAGGCTTAATAATTATGGAAAATATTTGGGTCTCGAGCAATTGTCCATAATAGATCAGAAGATTGGGTTTCAAGAAACACGTACACCATAACCTTACACTACTCCTTTAGGCCCAAAAACAAGGCTTAATAATTATGGAATATATTTGGGTCTCGAGCAATTGTCCATAATAGATCAGAAGATTGGGTTTCAAGAAACACGTACACCATAACCTTACACTACTCCTTTAGGCCCAAAAACAAGGCTTAATAATTATGGAATATATTTTTATAGTTGAGGACGCCATCAAATATTTGTTTTATAGGGACAAAAATTGATTTTGTTGCCCCAACAAAGTATTTTGTTGAATAAACGAAATTGAAAAAGTAGCAAAATTAATTTTGTTTATCTAAAAAAGTCCACGGTTGAATGAAAAAAAAAACTTATATTTTGGACCAAAAATTAAATTAGACTGCCAACGAAATATTTGGTTGAATCAATTGTATGTATATTTTTAGCCACTCGTTTGATCCCCTTCGTTCGAACATTCAGCTCAAGAGTTTGTTTGTATTTTTGTGACAAATTATTACAGTAACAATGTTTGTTTAGTGTATTTAGTGATGTTTATAAATTGTGTAAAAATCCTAATTAAACAAGTTCAGCAGGTACTAAAAAGTAAAGCTGTAAAACTTGAAATACTTATTTGCGCACGTTGTCCAATATTTGAAATGTATTTCTCTACAAACATTCCGATTTGTTAAGTAGTTCTTTTAGCTGAAGCGGCTAAGGCGTAGCACTGAGGCGCAGCTGATATAAATTCAAATTCCAGTGGGTTTCAATTTTTTTTTTACATTAACCGAAACTAATTTATGTAGAGCCAAAACAAATCTTTAGTAGCACCACCCAAATCATTGTTTGAGGCAACTTGATAAGAACAACAAAATGGTTTAATTTCAACAACATATTTCATTGCTCCTTTAAAACAATTATTTCGGTTGCGCCAAAAATAAAACCATTTTTGAATCAACGAAAAGTTTTTCTCAATGCTCCAAATGAGATTTCAATCGGTAATATATTTCTAAACCCTACTGTGTTGACTACTTTGCCTCTAAGACTAAGAGATGTTTGCTTAACCACCTCTTGGCATACGTCTTCGGAGTGAAGCCAATTTTGTTTAACATATATTCACCCTTAAAGGATTTCGCGTAACATTTCATGAACATGGGCGATATCAATTCTAAATACCACCTTATTATTTTGTAACCTTAAAGCCGTTTTCCTTAATAGGTGCCATACCTACACAAATTTTGAACCTAACCTGTGTTTTCCTAAAAATACTTAACCGGAATTTCAGGTTATTTGATTCTGCACTAGACAACGTGCAAATAGGTGCCGTATTTTCAAATAAATCAAGACTTGCCCTTATATATTAAAACGGAACGTATGGCAGTGACATACTGTGTATTTGATCAATAAACAACGCATGGCTAATTTGCCAAAAGTAATCACCTTGATGTTTTGTTCTCACATTTACGTATCACTGAAGACTATTTATCAGGCTTCTAAACTGTTGATTAGATATCAAACACGTAGTTCTTTCTACCTCGAAACGCAGACGTGCATTGACCTCTGCTTCTGAATGCATCGCCGTACACATAAATGTAAAGCTCGTTCAGGGTTGCTTATCAAACTGCTATTGTAATTTCTCGCTTCAACGTCTTAGTAAATATCGAATACGGTGTAATGGTCGTCGGTTGGCGTTACTGTTTATCCAGGATTCTTGGAAAAGTAAACGAAAAATGAGGAGAGAAGGCCATGGTAGCAGCACAGAAACTTGCAGAAAATGTTCAATCGACCACTGAAATGCTGAAAACGACGAGTTCATTCATTGTATTGGCATGTACAAAACAGTGATAAGGGAAACAATGTAACTTGATTTTGTAGATTTTCCTGATATTCTTCAAAATAAACATTACACGGCAGTATCAGGTACTCTCGATAAGCAGGCGTTTTCTCTTATCCGGTAACTTTCGTCACCCGACGTGGCGCTTGAACGAGAGTCAGTTGTATTTTAATTGTACTGGCTAAATTTTTGCTGTGGAAAAAATTTGTTTCTGCAGTAATTACACGACGCGGTTTGGTATACGCAAGTGTGAAAGCCAGAGGTTAAATGGCAAGATTATCTCCCCAAAAAACACGAGAAATTTTTTGTTTCAACAACTACAACGGAAGCGATTTTTTTTTTTGTCTTCGAAGTTATTTATCAAGGGCGTTTCAGGCTCAGAAGCGAGCTAGCGATAAGGATGACACTGACACGCGCGCCTGGTGCCTCGTCACCCCTACGCTCAAGGCGCTGAACTGGCGTGCAGTGTTTCCGTTGTACTGCCATTACCTGTGGGATTTTAAGCGACCTTATAATTTTATTATTGGAAATTCTGTAATTAATGTCCCTATAACAGTTCCGACCAGTATATTGTGAGATACAGGTTGTGGAAAAGAGGTTTTTTTTTTTCTTCCTGTGCCGGAGGTCTCAGGAATAGCATTTATAATGTTGAGAGTATTATCATACTTCGTTTGAAGTGTGTTTTCTTTTCGTACTTTGGTATCATGGGCACACGTTTAGTGGTTTCGTAAAAAAAAAAAAAGCGCGAATTTCAAACAGTCTGCAACGCAATTCACGAGACATGTGGGCGAAGCCTTTAACCGCTAATAAAGGCTGTTCACGATGGAATGAACACTTTCGAAACCAACCTTAGACTAAAGTCACTGCTCCCACCTGCATATAATTTAACGGGCGCCCTGAGTGACATGCGCCAAGTTAAGTTGGTAAGGATAGTTGGGAAAATAGTTCCGTATTTTAGCGTGGAATAAAAAGTGTAAAAAAAGTATCAGGTAACCATTTCTGTTAACTTAAATTATTTATTTCGCTTTATGTTTATTTCAATACACCGAAGTGTAAAAATGAGCAGATTTGTAAAATATTGACTTTTCTAATAGTTGGGTAATTACTTCAGCACACACACAGGGATACAGTCATAATACTTTAATAACTTAATTTGTACTGATAAATAAATATGGAACGGAAATAACGTTAATATAAAAACAGCAATCATATTTTATTTTGGGGCTATCTAAAAATATTGCTAAAGCAGACTGTAACAATACCAATACAACTGATTTTTGTGCTGAAAGTAGTTGCTTTTTAACTACGAATTATTTGTAAAAACGTATTTGACAAAATGTTATAAAAGTATCAATTTTTCCAGCAAAAACTTATGCTATTATAACTGCGTTTATATTATGACCCCAGTATTGACAGTTATTCCCTCCCAATTTCTCTTGTAACGTACAAAATTTTTGTCAGAAATTTAGGAAAAAATATTGTGTGTTCTTTGCTAAAAAAAAACATGCAAAATTCACGTTGTATTGCGTGTATTCAAAATTCAGTTGTCTTTGCAAAGCACATTTCACAATCCTGTATAGCTTGCTGCTACACGGTCTCACACGTGTCCAAACAGTCACTTTCATCATACTGGTAAAATGAGTTTCCCTGCGTTCAGAATTTTCAGCCAAACATGTGTTCGCCCCGTCGCGGATTTTTCACATTCGCTCAGCAGGTAACAAAATATTTGCATCTATATGATT
Organism: Dryococelus australis; assembly: GCA_029891345.1. Classification (NCBI taxonomy): domain Eukaryota; kingdom Metazoa; phylum Arthropoda; class Insecta; order Phasmatodea; family Phasmatidae; genus Dryococelus; species Dryococelus australis. The sequence continues at coordinate 22,937,649 of CM057007.1, read as the reverse complement.
TCTCTCGCGAAACCCTACGTCAAACATTAATCATCGTTTGATTGTTCACACACGCACCAGACCGATGTTGCGGTAGTGGTGTTTTTTTTTTTTTAATATTTATTTCCACCTGTTTATTTCCATAATATCGCGAGCAGCAGTAACAATGAATCCTGTTTTGTTTTTCATAGCTTTCCGTCAGCCTGAGTGGAGTTACAGTTGGAGTCTTTCTCGGAGTCTTCACTCTTGGAATGTTCTTCCCTTGGGCCAATTATAAGGTGAGACAACCTACATAGCACAGTATGTATATAATTAGAATTTCTAGAAACAATAAAAGTTGCAACAAACTCCTTCTTTGATATAAAATATTACTTTGTACCAAAGATTTTCACAGTTGCCCTTTTACGCCTCAGAAGACTCTATGCGTATATGACCTATCCGTGGTGTTAAATTATTTTCACAGCAAGCTATTTTATCAGTTTGCAGTGTTTTACCATTTGAGTTATGCATCTGAGCATCAGTAAATAAAATGTGCACACACATGTTTCGTGGTTTTATGGCACATATCGAAAAAAAAAACTCCTTCCAAACCGGATCCAGATGAGCTATATCCTATGTCACGGATCACAAATGACTATCTGCACTGATGAAAATTAATACTTTCTGGCAACAAACATATTTACTTGGAGAGTATTTGTTTACTTTGAACAATAATTGGTTAACACGACCAAAGCACTCTTGCTTCCCTTGAAACAAATAATATTGTTAAAAATAATGTGTTGGTCCAAACACATTTTTGGTCGTGTCAACATTATAAGCATATTTTTGGTGCGCACGACCATTTTGAGAAACCAATTTCATAAAATTAGCATCGTTTCCAACTGAAACTCATCGCTCGACGTTAAGTGGCTGGCATCGCCGTTGTCTTTCACTCGGAGGACTCGAGTTCGTTTCTCGGCGTCGACCCCTGCAATTATCCCGTTCTGCGGGAGTTAATGAAGATCACTACAGATTCATCTTGTGCAGGCACAGGCACACTGGCTGTAACAGGACCTTTCCATACCGTCCTGATGCCTGGAAACGAGGCCACACTTACAACCTTCGGACTGTCGTGTCAACTCGCCGCCATTGTTATCGTCATTGCCGTAACCGTCATCGTCATCGACCATCGCGGACCATCATCGTGAAGGGAAACTCAAGAAACGCATTTTCCCCATCCAACGTCACGTAACACAGTATTGTGCGCTAGTACATCTAAATACACAACTTTAATATATTTTTTCCAGATTTTTCTAAAAATATTTTTTTTTGTAGCGAACTCAATTCATGAAAACGAAGATAAAGGCTGAGCGTGGACAGCGAGGGAAACAGTGAGATGGTTGCGCTTAGAGATAAAATGTACTGCTCGAAAAACACGAGATCCTGCTACCACAGGCCACTACGACTCAGAGCAACGAGTCTACAAACATGTGAATCGTGCTCAGAAATACTTGGTTCAAAACCCACTGCGATTACGATGTCCTACCGTACATGACGTCTCGGACATGCCAGTCTTACGTAAATATAAAACGGTAAATAATTCTCAATACGCTCCAGAGATTTGCCAACAGCTAGAGAATCATGCCAACAGTTTTCAGTCGGTATGTATGAATGGTTCACGGCTAAAATAATCCCGGCCTGTAACTAAATGTACATTTAAATGTAACTTTAAAGAAATTTTTATAGCAATATCGACAACGAATAGTGGAAAATGATACCATACAGTGACGTCTTATTGTAGAAGTGCGGCCAAAATTGATGGTCACATTTACTGTTTTTTTTTTTTGTGGTACACATCAGTATATACTCTAGGGTATTAATAACATGCAAATTTATTTGTTATGTACGGCCCGACGCATAGACTTACGTAGCGTGATTTTCGTCTTCTGTATATGTCCACATGTCCCCAATATTGACTGACCCTTCAAAAAATAACGTGGTCAAAGAATGACAACGGCGGTTGGGCGCTATTAGTTTTCCAATACACACATAAAAAAAAATTAATATCTTATTTATTAAATTTTAGTTTTAATGAAGGTAAAAATTACATATCAATGTACGGACACGTGATTTTGATAGTCCTGTAGGCAAGTCTTGAGTCATTTTTAGGGATATGCATGAAATGTGTAAATCAGTAATATCAGTCTATAATGTCCGGCAGACATCTGGGCAAATCCCGTAAGGGGAAAGCAGGGTGAGCATAGTAAGGGGGGAAGAGATACGAGCGCAGCGGTGATCATGATATACTTAACCTGTCTCACAAACATCAGGTGGTGCGTCGTTACTGTTGTTGCCGAAGACTGAAGACCGCATGTTTGTGGGACGGTGTGTATGTTGCCGGGCCGTTCTGTTATCACTCAGATACAGACCGGGCCGTGACGGGCTACAGAGCAAAACCGTGCCCAGAAGTCTGCTGAGCACTATACCTCGTCTTTAGTCCATGGTGATATCGGTTCTGTTTGAAATCGCTGGATGAGCGTGATGAGTGTCATTGCGTGTGGGGTGCAGGGTGCGCTGGCCGGGACATTCGTGGGGCTGCTCTTCATGGGGTGGATGGTGTTCGGGGCGCAACACACGAACGCCATAGGAATCGAGACGTTCCCGTACCTGCCGTTCTCCACGGAAGGCTGCGAGGCGAACACCACATATGACTCCACTCCACGAAGTACCCCGATGTAAGTATGTTCTTTCAATAGAACTTGTATAAGGGAATAAATTATTAAATGAAAAATAACTTCGGACATATGCCATTCCAGAGACATGTCTCCAAAGAAAACACAAAGGGTGAATCTCAAATCATACACTGTTGTCAAACGATATTAAGCTAAAATAATCCCAGAAGGAACTATTATTGTGTAGTTTATTAATGTCATAATCTGTGCTTTCCATGAAGTCATAGTCCTGCACTGGTGTATTTCCGAAGTAATTTTTTATTTATCAGATGGAAATGTCTTTACTTAGTAGCAGCAGTGTATACACAACACGAATTGACAGCGAAGAATGTTTTTTAATAATATTCCGTGGTCCATTGCTAAGAAAATGTCTCCACCTTTGCAGCTGTCGTGTTTAGGAAAACCAACAGAACAGCAGCTGTCAGTCTGCTCTTTACGTTTAAGCTTGGTTCACTTTTGGTTTTCTTCACATTGCAGACAGAATTATTTATAAACCCCTGAATGATGTGCAGCACTTATGTAACAATATTTCTTATAAAATTTTCCAGAGGATATAACAAAGGATAACTTTTCAATGATTGGCGTTTACAAAACCTCATTTTCTTTTATTGACTGCTACAAATTTTTCGCGTACTAAACATTGTGAATGCCAATGCGCAAATGGATTATACATTTAAGAGGATTAACAACCGCTGCCCAACTGTGAACTTTAAACTCTCTGAACTGGTTCAACGCTGTTGATTGAAGAATTTTTTGGTTTCATTTAAATGTAACTTGATTCCTTAGAACCAGTTCGGGTAATCTTCTCCGGTACAGTTCACTGTCATAGCTGAAATTTGCTGCACAAGTAATGGAACGTATCTCCGATATGCGAAAACATGATAGGACTCGTTTACAAAAAAATATAACAAATAAAGGCGGTTTTAGAAATTTAATTTATTAGTGGAGCAATCTTTTCGTGGTGCATCGCCGTAAGTGTCAACAAATATTCTTCGTATGATAAATCCTTAGTAGTTTTTTTCCCCCGTATTTTTCCGTTCAGCAATTACTAACAGATTAATTAACACATAGCTTATTATAGTTATTTGGATTCTGCAACATTTTTCGGTTTCACTTAAATTTATAAACATAAATTAATGGTATCTCCTTTCCAAGACGGCGTAATGTTTCCGGGACAATAAAAATTCTACCACCTACGGAGTAAACAACTAATATTATTGCCCGAAATTGCTAGTCTGGTGGTAAAGGGGTCGCGTGTATTCCTCCGCGATGAGATAATTACAGTAGCTTGCGAGATAATAGTCAAATTTCTCACGATGTAGAATACGTGATTCTTTCGTGTGGGATGTCTAGGAGAACATATTGTGAAGAGGACGAAACGACACACAGGCTCGCATTTTCGTAACCACGGTATTTCACGGCGACGCTCATTTCAGTAACATGCCAGTGGATTACCTGCACAGCGTGGCTAAGAAAAGTTATACATTTAAGATAAAACTCGCCTTAAAATACATGTTTCTCACTGCACCCCCTTCACTAGTGTACATACTGCTTTTCAAGGCAGCAGAATTCAGAGTAAAGCACGAGCGTGTTTGTTTGGTTTTAAGGTAAAATTTAAGTTAACTTCCATATGTGAGATGTCATTATTTTGACACAAAAGCTACAAAACGAGAGTTTAATCAACATAAATAATATTATATGCTGCTGTAGTTAATTTGAAAACAACACGTGGGGCCTTCTGCGAAACTGATATAATATTTATACTTTAGATTGACATCACATTTTAAGTATTTTTATTTATGCCTATCACGAATTTCACTTTTTTTTTTCCTGTAGGTCTCTATTTTCGAGATTCTGAAATAATGGACGAGTTTTTGGAACCCAGGGTTTAGATCTGAATTTTTCTTTTTCCAATTATTTAGGAAATAATCGATAGTACTGAAGAATAAGTTAGTTACCGTATTTTAACCATACGATTTCATGTATCGATCCTTGGGTAAGCGATGGCTGTGTGTGAGCGGTTTCTGGACATTAATTTAGGTTGTTGCAGTAGGTAAGCGGGATACACGAATGTCTCCCATAATAAGCATCAGAAAAAATATTGACGAAAAAGTACAGTTTCAGTTTTATAGAAACCTGTCAGTATCATTGCAAAAACTTAGTATAAAATTTTGTTTTATTCAACGATTACCTTCTCCTTTAACAGGAAACACTCATGGCTCACGGGCTGTAAATTTCTGACCATTATTCTCATGCGGGCAGTGCAGAAAACACTGTTGTGAAGTGAGAATTTTTCTTTTCCACCCCCGTCCGCTGATGTACTTCAATCCAACAATTTTTCTTCAGGCTGGCAGAAATAGAAATCGGTTTTTTTCGGGTGAAGCAGCTGGCAAAATATTAGTACTGACCTTGTTTCATTCATCTTCACTCTGTAGGACAGAAAGCATAAGCAGGATTTTTTTTAAAAATTTCGCCATATGTTGGGGACGTAAAATGCAAAATCATTACATGTCAATATTGATAAATCACGATAGTTAAATTATTTGATTATTTCTTCACTGGCAATAAACAACGTTTGAAGTTGACCTTTACAGAATAAACATCGTCCGCCTAGCTTCGTGCATTCGCCTGTTATCAATACAACTAAATAAAACAGAAGTGCATGTCTGCGATTTTCGAATTTTCCTCTTTCAATTATTTTTTCATATAGTGTAATTGATTACTAACCATACCTAATATTAGTTTTTTTTTTCGTGTCTGTCTGTCCGACCGGATTTAACTCAAAAACCACTGAACGTATTGACATGAAATTTACACAGTATATGTATGTGTGTATATATATATAACCCCACGACCGACTTAGTCTTTGTTTCATCGAGATATCTCAAACCGTTCCGGAAATATGATGATCACGGATGTACATAGGTACTGGATTAAGCTTTTCTTAGGATTACTGCATAAAAAAATCGTTGTTAAAATAAAGTTCCGTCATTTCTCCTTCCTTCACAAGAGCGATTCCAAATCCTAAATGTCATGCGTACGAAGTAGCACAGGAAAGCTAGTAATTAATAAAGTTACCATTAATCTAATTTCGTGTAATATAATCCAAGCATTGGCTAAAACATTCTAGTAAAGTGGGCTCAAAATTAAGTCAATTAGTTAGGTCATATCGAGTGTGAAAATTTTCAACAGATCGCTCTCTTGCACAGTGACTCGGGCAGTACTGCAATGCCCAGCACAAATCGACATCCAACCGTTCCCCGAGACTCGGGCGTAAGTCGGTGTGCCTCGAAGGTTGGCATTATAAATGCGCCAAATTGCTAGGTGTTAACTAGCTATTGCTGCTCTACGCTGTAAACAAATTGTAATTATTACTGAGAAATTCTTTAGAATTTAACTCAAGTTTTTAAAACTACGAAGGCCGTGGTTATAATACACTTGCCTCAAGAGATGTTTCTACTATATTGACCCGTATTCACGAGCTTCAGCAAAATGGTGGCGTACGCAATAACGTAAAACCGTATATAGCTGCTTGTGCAAAAACTATGGGTGATGTACAGTGCAAATGGGTGCAGAAATTAATGTATTGCAAGCGTGAATAGCGTAGAACCTTTAGAACAGCTCAAATAATCATAATAAAAAGGACGACAATTTTAATAAAACGTGAACGTATTATTCATCAAATGTTAATGTTTTCTAGTTACACGGAAACCTTAAATTGGCTCTCAAGACCTCGCTGTACCTATTATTTTTAATCAAATAACTTCATTAATATTTTGTAGATACTTGCAGTTATATATAATAAAAAATATAAGTGTTCAGTTCGTAAGTCAAGTTGGTCTTGTGTTTAAGGGTGCCGGCCAGAAATATAAGGAGTGTGGGTATAGTCCCCGTGCAGGCAAAGTGTATTTATTTTTCGTAAATTATATATTAAATTTATCTTAGTAATTCTCTGTTATTAAATCATTGTATTTGTTTCCTAGAAGGAAAAAAAAAATTTTACGTTCACTTCTCAATGATGTAAGATGTAATACAATTTGTAATATTACAAATAAATGTTTTGCAGATTTTACAATAAAACTCTTTGTAGTTTTACGTAGTATATATATTCTTGGGAAATGGGTTTCCGACGATTCTTCTTGTAAAAGTACCAAAAAAAAAATTGGGTTTGGCTGTGTTCGGGACACGGCCGTTTGTTTTGCGTGAATACGTTTACTACGTTGAGGCGCTAGTGCGTTTTGATGTTTATTTTTCGTTCCCGGCACCGCTTCACTCTATAATGTGGGGTTTTATGGGTATCACTGGATTGCATTTTTGAGATGATCTTTCCAACTGCATACGATTTCTGCATTTCGACTTGGCTTATTGACGAGCATAGGCAGAAATTGTGTTAAGTTTTCTCAGTTTTTTACATTAAACTTATACAATTCCACCGTAACCACACAAATGTTTTTATACATGCAATCGATTGGAACTTAAACGAGAGTCGTAGCTTCTCCTAGTCAAAAGTTATGCTACGCAGAAGTTTCGAGACGCAGCGAAAAGAACTAAAAATGATGGCGTGCGATATCCATCCCCACTCCCCCCGGATTCTTTACAGTCCGTCCACCCAACGAAACATATTTTTTAATCCTTTGTAAATCGAGTGGTGTAATTGGATTTTTAATGTAGACGATAGATTCGGAGCTGCAAAGCAAAACTGTATCCCCCGATTTTGTTATCATCGGATTTCCTGGATTGCTTCAACTATGGGCGCAAATTTAAAGACGTATTCACGTCAAAAAAAAATTAACAGTGTAGTAATAGTTAATATAGGTTATTCACGTAAAAATGAGCACTTTTGAAAGCCCTGCTTAAGATATACTTGTAGGCAAGTTGTGCATTATTCCGCCTTATGTAATATTAACATTGTCGTGGACCTCATCGCTTTATTGATGCGTCGATCAAGTGAAACAATGAAATTATTAAGAAAATAAATACTGCACAAATATGCTCATTTGTACACTTCGGTGCATTAAAGAGAATAGAAAGCGAAAGAAATAATTCAAGTTATCAGAAATTGTTACCTTACACTTTTTATTCGACGTTAAGATATGGAACTACTTCTCATCAATCGTCACCAACTTTATTGGGCGCATGCTACTCAGTGCGCCCGTTAAAATACATGCATGCAGGGGGCAGTGACTTTTTTCTAAGGTTGATCTCAAAAGTGCTCACTTTATCGCGAACAGCCTTTAGCGATGTAACTGTTTGTCGAAGTGTAAGTTTGTTTTTTTTTTTTTGCGCTGGCTGCAGGACGGCGTGGCCCGCGGAAGCGGACAGCGATCCGGCGGACGTGTTCGTGCTGTACCGCATCTCCTACATGCTGTACAGCGTGGTGGGCACGTGCGTGGTGCTGCTGGTGGGGATGGCCGTCAGCTGGGCGACTGGCTTCACCGACACGCGCCACCTCGACCCCAGGCTCATCGTGCCGCTCATGAAGCGCTACGCCGGCCCGCCCGTCAGACCGCAGGAGAAGCAGAAGTTGTACAACGGCCCGGTCTGAGATGTCCCCCCCGAACCAACTCTCCTCCTCGACCTCGAACCAGCGTGGAGATGGATCCCTCCCCCTACCCCCCCCCCCTCGCACAGTTTGCACAAAGACTGCACCTTGTTCCCGGTAAAATTAGCATCATTTGAAAGCCCTGCAGAGGATCCGCTCGTACGTACGTTGTGTTGTAGTCTTCCACCTTGCGTAGATCTAACGCTGGCAAGGGCCTCGTCACTTTATCCACGCGTCGGTACATTCGACCTGTGAAGTTATAAGGAAAGCAAATATTTTCCAACATCCTCATTTTTACACTTCGAAGCATTAGAATAACACATAACAATTTTTATTTGATGTTAAGATATGGAACTACTTTCTATCCATCATTACGAACTTTACTGTGTGCATGCCACTCAGTGCGCCCGTTAAAACACTACTTGGAAGTAGGAACAGTGACTTTTTTCTAAGGTTGATTTCAAAAGTGCTCACTTTATTGTGAACAGCCTTTAGACACTTCAACGTCACGTTAAAGCCAGTTCACGATAGAGTGGGCACTTTTGAAATCAACCATCGAAAAATATCACTGCTCATACCTGCATATATTTTAACGGGCTCACTGAGTGAAATGCGCCCACTAAAGTTGGTAACGATGACGAAAAAGTAGTTCCATATATTAACATCGAATAAACAGTGTTGGGTAACCTTCTGTTTGTTTTATTAATGCATCGAAGTGTAAAAATGAGCATATTTGTATACTATTAACTTATCTAACAATTTCAAAATTTCACTTAACCAACGCATGAGTTAAGTGACGAGGTCCGTACCAGTGTCAATTCTACATAAGACGGAAGAGTAGATCTTTAGCAGGGCTTTCAAAAGTACTCATTTTACAGTGAACAGCCTATATGCGTGTGTGCCATGGTGTGATGATCGGTTCAAGATTCGGCTGTAGCTCCTACGAGACCTACTATCCGAACGTGCTTGCAAGCAGGTGTGCTGGTTTCTATAATGGAAGAATTTGTGTTAGCACACTTGGAGATACACAAGGAAACGCGAGTGCATTTGTTTTGATTGTACTTCTACAACTGTGGCTCTAGGGTGGACATTACAAATTCTGCATTATCCTTTATTTTGCTGTGGGGATGATTTCCATAATTTTCACATGACGTTATGGCGTCTGAAAACTACATTTTCACTTTTTCTTTCACTATTTATTACGCTCTTCTCAAAGTAAAATAATCGGAATTACTACTAGTCAGTGCACACTCATCCATCCTCTCTCTTCCTGATTTGCTAGAAAAAAAAATTACCTTGTAGGAAACTTTCCACTGAAAAATGCACCCGACCAATCAGGAAAACGTTCACGTAAAACGACCAGAAGTCGGCAAAGTCTTCCATAGAACAATTCATACCAGCAGTTATACAAGTTTGTATGGAATATTTCAAGGGAACCTCCATTTTTAGTAAAACTTGGAGTTGTTCCTAACATGCTTCCCTCTGCCAAATGAAATGCAATTTCCCCAGTACTTTGGCATACACTTGAGAACACGTGGGATGTTTACTATTATCATCCTTCGTGTGTGGGTGAAAAAAAACTGGATGGCTCCTATCGTGTACACATTGTGCCTTACTGTCAAATGACACATTCTTTAAAAACTCATTGCTATTTCGTGCGTAAGTGAGATGATGCAGCAAGGTTCCAGATATGCATAATTATATTATACTCTGCTGGTATGTGACACAACCGTTAAGCATCAACTTCCTTCACGTGTATCCCATAGCTCGTGGAGATAGTTCTATACACCCATGTGCACCACAGCATCCCACCAAACGACACTTTCTTTGAATGTCACCTTTCACATGCGCGAGGAGGTACAGGACGATTCATAACACGACTGCATCGAAACCTTCAACCAAATGACAGCAACATCTTAACATAATATTCGTTTACATTTAATAGAGACGATACTCGACGATTCATACCATGCTTACATCGAGCACAATATTCTTTATATTATTATTTCGCATGTGTGTTGGAATGCAGAGAATGATTAGTATCACGCATACATCGTGACTTTTTAAGAAATGACACATACTGTAAATTTAAGCTTCCTTCAAGTGTGTGGTTCCTAAAAACCGTGGTACATACTGTATTTCTGCCTGAGGGACGTCATCTTTACATCACCGTTTTACACGTGTTATTGGAAGACTTGAAACAGTTTTGCTGTGCTTACATCGTTGCCCACTAACAAATCCGACCCCTTTTATGTCATCTCCCTTAGCGTGCGAGTGAGAAAGACTCTACTGTTGTTATCACAAGTAACTCGTGCCCTGCCGAAAATTACTTTATTCTTATTTTGTGTGGTGTGTGTGTGTGTGTGTGTGTGTGAGAGAGAGAGAGAGAGAGAGAGAGAGAGAGAGATAGAAAGAGAGAGAGAGTAAGAGTATGACAAAAGACAGTGCAACAAAACTTGTTCCAGATAAAAGTTCCTACTATTTGCTCTCACACTCGTATTCAAAGCGCCTGCCTACCTGGAGACCAACAGCTTTAAGGGCGACGCTTACTAGGAATGATCACCATCGTGTCGCCTTAAACATGCCCTGGTGCGCAAGTGCATTCTCCGTATGCTGCTTACGACCAAGGGAACTTGGAACTCTGTCCCGGACCAAATGAACACCTGAAGCACATTTCATAGCAGTCCTCTGCGCAATTTTTAAGTATATCACATCATTAATTTTTCGGATGACAGCTGAGTCATGCTTATTTGTTTTGAAAGAGGCAGTACTGAATAGCCTTAAAATTTTCAATATATTATGTTCATGTTTAAATTAAAATTTTTGAAAGACCTGTCTGGATTCAGTTTCCTTACTATTCGCCAAGATAAAAACAATATTATTTTTGGCGCGTTCCTGTTGACTATAACCCAAGTATATAAGTATACCCAAGTGATATCTTGAAATTCGAAATATACACATTTTTTCTGAAAAAGGTCTTCCTTTGATGTGCATGAAATGAGAAGTAATCATACAATACCCAATGACAATGACCGTCAGTTTAATCATTACACTTTTATATTGTATTAAATTGCTGTAATCACTGTAGATATAACATTCAATGTTTATGGGCAAAAATGTTTTTTTTTTAATTTTATATTTAAAAAAATTGAGTATACTGCAATTCAGTTAAATTTTCAATTACAAGGATACTTGGTAGAACCTGCAACCTAACTCACATCTCAGGAAGGCAGGTTGAACATAGAAGAAACGAGCCAGAATTGAAACAAAGGACATCTCACTCGAAGGACTTACACCAGAAAATACACAATCGGAAGACCCAATATCAATTTATTTTTAAAATTTACCCATTTATGGGTACGAATAGTGTTTTATGAAGGAGAATTAATTAGACACACACATAAGGCTATAAAGTAAACTGGAACAGGAACCAGTGACCTCAAGTGTTTGATTGTGGCTCTGATAGATTTTTAAACGCTTCAAGACCTATGGCTCAAAGCAGAAATTTATTTTTGAAATCTACGTTAATTGTTTTTATGTTGTGTAAATTCACAGTGACTTTACTGAATAATAAAGACAATACAGAAAGCTCAATGAAAACCTAAACACATTGTTGTTCAAGAATTTTATACTCGCAATTGCTAAAAATATTTGCAAAGTTGAAAGAAAAATGTTTTATCATGTAAGTGTCTATTAAATATTCTGAGATGGTGGCAACAAGAAATGGTCGCATTTTACCCAGTTGTTTCTACTGGATGCATTTTAATGTATTACATGACTATACTTTGTGACTGTGTACAATGTTCCATGAAGATCTTATGAATATAACATTATCACTGTGCTTTTGAGAGATAAATTGTAATAAAAACTATTTTTACTTGTGTTTTCTGTATGTAATTCTTTTTTTTTTTTTTTTCATTCAAAAGCGCGTATACTTTTTGCAAATTAAAACTCTTATTTTGTAACTTATAATTAACAGATCTGTAATTATTTTGAATCACGTTTCAGTGTCGATATGCTGAATCCGCTATAAATAAATATTCAAATAAACGTGAATGGTGGAAACACTTCGTTTGACGGGGCACAAACAGATATTACTCCTACGTTCTGACTTGCTAATTAACTTGACGATGATCTATCTTTTATAGGCTGTGTGACCTTTTAACTCAAATATTGATTGTCTTTAGAGGTCAAATGAAAAATTTCCAGTCTCATGTTTACATGTTACCAACATAAAGGTACAATAACCAACCATGTTACGGTTCACATTAAGTAATGCCAGTCTACCAAGTAGCATTAGAATCGTAGAATTGTTCACAGTAAAAAAATATATATATATATTGGAAATTGTACCTGACAACTGTTAGGAAATATCCACTATCTTGCTTCCTCTTAGCAGCTTGACAGAAGGTTTGAAATGAAAGAAAATGCTCTTTCCGGAAGATTCTATGGTTTATATTTGTCGAGGCAATCATAAACATACGTAGAATTAATTTATTTTAAGGAGAAAGGTTGTAAAACAAAGTTAGGAAACAGTTTAAAATGGAAATTTCTTCATGCAATACGAGTATGAAAAAGTATGTTCTGGCGCAAGGGGTGCGGGGCACCGTAGCTCGAAGCTGTTCATGCTCTGTCATTCTGGTCGGACGATGGCCATTTAAACACCATGTTGAACCTAGTTGAGCTTGTCCTCGACCTTTCACATTGACCTTGATATCCCTTTGTGAATTTTACCTTAAAAATATCAAAATACAAAAAAAAAAAAAAAATACATTTAAAGAATTTTTTTAAAACTTTTAACATAATCTTAAAAAAATCTGTTAAACATTTCATTAAAAATAATTGATATTCCTGGAGGTTCTCCACAATATGTTCAGCAGACGACTGAAGCTAACTCCAGTCAATTACATCGTATTAACACATCTCCCTCACCACCCTCTACTACCCTATATGATATTCCATATTCCTAAGTTTATAAATATAGTCTCATAAGGAAATGTAGTATAAATCAATGCCTTCATCATCGAATCGACGATGGAGCCGATACTGCGACAAAGTGTATGCTTTCGACTATAGTGCGCAGTGACATGAGAAGAGTGGATGCCTGAAGAATCCAAATCATGTCATTTTTAGCTGCAGAAACTGTCCTAGGTAATTCGTTCGTGGAGATAACTTGAATAGACAAGTCAAGTTCTGCATGTTCGGTGCTCCTTCTCCTACCGAGAAACATCGTGTGCTGACATCGCTACCGCATGTCAATATGTCCCACGATACGTTCGCAGAAGACGAGGGAACGATGGACAATACAAGGTGACTTCCAGCACGACATACAGTAAGTTCGTATATAATATAAACGTGCTAATCTGGCACGTGAACTGAACGAGGTTCGATAAAAAACATTTCAGCACCGTACCTGCTAGGACGAGTACCCCCAACAATGCCTCAAATCAAAAGAAAACTCGCTGCCTGCTGAATTAAAGGAAGGGGATGCAGGCGATTATGAAGAAACTTGTCAATGTTAAGAAACTTTTCATTATGAAGGTGGTGGCATTTCTGCTTATACACTCACATACCTCGCCAAAAAGTCAGCTGCCGCTCGTGAACTGAAGAAGATACAAGATTGCTGAGTTGTGAATTTTGAGGTATGATTGTTGAAGTATAATTATTGAGGTATGATTTTTTAGGTACATTTTTTGAGATACGATTTTTGGAGGTATTTTCAGGGTATTATTGCCATTTGGTTGGTTGGCCTTGGTGTTTGGGATATTTGGTTGGTCAGCTTGTAAGGTCATTTAGGGAGATTAGTTTAAATATTGGAATATTGTTGGAATGATGGATTGATGGCTGGGAAGAGCGCAATAGATGACTGTCTATGACCCAAGTTGAGCTCATATATTCCAAGTTCCAAGGGTTCTGCCCTAATGGGATTGCGAATAGCATCGACGAAAAAAATAACAGTCCAACTGAAGTTAACGATGATACCGCCAAAGACGAAGACGCGTGATGTTGCTCGTTAGCATAGTATTAAACGAACGCTTCATCTTCACATGCACAATCCAGTAGCTTGCTGGTCCAAACTGGGAATCAAAATTTTAGGCAGAGTTCTTAATTTTGTCTGGAAACATGCGCGTAGTTGCGAGAATGTTCGATAACAACCTGCAGAATTTTATGGAAGAGATGAACATAAATATAATTTCTCAGACTGAATGCTGAAAATACCAGAGAAGAGAATGAGACCTGTCACCTCTCGCATCAGATGAGAAATTGTGTCGAGGGGGCGATATTTGTTCACATCAGCTACTTTCCCCACACTAGTGCACCCTGGTGGAAATGCTGAAAACAAGGGCGGTAGTGGCAATGGATAAAGCGAGGGTGAATAATTTGTTGGAATATAGTGGTGGGTTTAGGGGGTAACATAATAACCAATGAAGAACAAGCTAATTCTTTTTAGAGAGATGGAGGGGGGTTTTGTCCGAAAGTGTAAGCAAATTATGAAAGCGGGAAAAGGGGAAATGTTTTGCATGTGATTTAAAACCAATAAAACCTCTGATGTGTAGAGGGGGGAAATCGGGATAATTAAACTGCTCATACACACTGGCAGTAATTGGTATGGGGGATGGAAACTATTTTTAATTTTTAAACATGTTTTAAGGCTTAAAAATGTATTTTAAACACTATATTTGTGGGTATTTTGCGATTTTTGGGTTCAATGCCATCGGCATGGGGTCAAGGTCACATGTGTGAGCTTAAAGTCAAAGTCAGCCATATCCAAGATGGCAGTCAGGCGATATCACAACATGGTGGCAGGCAAATGAGGGGAGAGGTAGTGATGGAGGTGGTTGATGAAGGGGGAGGGTCAGATGGCAGGGGAAAGGAAGACGGTGCTGGCAAGGGGTAGTGGGGTGAAGAGGGTCGGTGAGGGGAGGTAATGATATGTGAGGGGGTGAGGGGTTGTTAGGCATGGGCGGTGAGGGTAGGTGAGGAGGTGAAGGTGAAGAGGATAACAGAGGGAGTGTTAAAACAATGTGATTGATTGAAGAGATTAGTCTTCTGCTAATATAGTGTGAGGGAACTTCCAAAATGTAAGCTTATAAATTAATTTTCAGTAATTTTTAAAATAATTTCTATACTTTTAATACATTTTTAAGAACTTTTAAATGGTTTTATATATAGCGTGTTCGTTTTTAATTTTTGGAATTAGAAAGAAAAAAATTTAAATTTATTTGGGTAGGTTGCAAAGGACAAGGTCAAGGTCACTGACATCCAACATGGCCGCCGGCCGACTGGTCTGACAGAGCATGAACAGCGAACTCTGGCTCCCCGCAACCCTGGTACGGAAACATACTTTTTCATACTATTTACAAAGATAAAATGCCATAGAATTTTTTTAAAATTACTAACACTCTACACTAGTCGCCACGTGAGTTCAGAAACCGTCCAGGTTAAGCCAAGGGTGTATTTGTTTACGTTTGTACGTGTCAGTATCCTCTTGCAAATAATCGGTCAGATGCGCGTTAGTAACAAGAGGAAAAAAAAATATTTAAAATGTAGTAAGATCTATGATGAAAAACCAAAAAGTTAGCCATAGTTTTATCGCTTACCAATACAGAAGCTGTAGACTTTTTACTTAGCGTATTCAAAACTCTAACTACATATCAATTTTTTACACGTTTATGGGAATTTTTTTTTCTGTATACAGATAAATGGAATTCTGTAAATGTAGACATTACTTCGCATTAATAAAAAATGCAAAAGAATATCCCCAGAAACTTTCATTGTGGGGGGAGATTAGGTATATTTGTTACTGAGGCCTCCTGCAACACATAATGTTATAGGCTATTCACGGTAAAGTGAGCACTTTTGAGGCCCTGTTTACTTTTTCCGTTCAGTCATTTTTGTAGTAAACCCACATTATTAAATTAATATTGCCATGTAAGTAATAAACAAAGTGTTTATATTATTCAGGACTCTGAAGTTAACGTCTAGGGCTAAAATAAAATACATTTGTTGGCTATTATTACAAATGTGAGGGCTTTCAAAAGTGCTCACTTTAGCGTGAATAGCCTATAGATAGTAACACCGCTATCGGGTGCATGTTTTTATCACAAAGAAAGTGTAATTTTCTGCTGTTAAGCACTTTGTTTTTCGCAGTTTATGATACGTAGATAAAACCTGGTAATTGCGCATGTGTTAAGACTTTGTAGCCATTAACTATTCTATTTCTGTCCACTGCGACACGTCAGGACTTGAGCTCCAACATAAAGTTTCTGCACTTTGGGCTAGTTGTTACGTTTATTTTGGGGCACCTTGTTACATTGCAACAACGTGCCCCATTCCGATGATGAATTTAATATTCCGTACCGCAAGTTTCGGCGCTGTACCCCGCGTTCCATAAACTGCAAAAAAAAAAAAAAAAAAAAAAAAAAAAAATTATTTATGAAATTATTTTGTACTTTTGCAGCACTTTGTAATAACACAAAATTGTGTCCCTATTTCGATATTGTGTTTCATCTTGATACTTACAATACTGACGCGTTGTGTGTCGCACAGATGTTTAGGTAATATGTTTGATATCGAAATTACGCTGGTTTAAAATTCCAGACAGTGGATTTTTTCCCCGTTTCGCTATAAGAAAATTTGTCACGCGTATCTAATGAAAGTTGATTCTTTTATTTAGTTACTTTTTCGTAGCAGCAGCACAATGATATATATAAAAAAAAATGGATGTTTTTAAAAATGCAAAGATATATCTAGTAATTTTTAACTGGGGGAATCGTCGTATGCGTAGTCCCCCACAAGACTGGCAGCTACGAATCTTAACAGTTACCTTTGTAAAAGAGGATAGGTACAGTTCCCCGGGTGAAAAATTAATAGAGGGCTTCAATTCTTAAACCTGGAGCCGCTAGGTAACGCTTGCTGTCAAGATTATTCTTCACGTCATCTTCAATATAGGCCGCCGGCATTTTAAGATGGGAAATAACCAGTTCAATTAATAGGCCTAGCAATTTTGTTTCTGACGTATCTCACGCTCGAGACGTCGTTATTAAGCGTCGACGAAAACCTCTTTCAACTAACGTAAGTTTCTGTCAAAAATGTCTTCAGAGAGGAAGTCAAAAGAGAAGAGATGATCACAATAAGAAAAATTCAGACTTCAAAGGAGAAAATTACTCTCGAGTAAACTCAAAAATCTGATGCGCTAGGCAGGTACAATAAGGAGCCAAGTTTAAAACTGAAAACACCGAACTATGAGATCCGTATTATCAGAAGATCAGGATGAAAGCAATTCTTACATAGACCCTGCTGAAGACCTTTGCTGGAGCGGGGGTGGAGAGGGGAAATGGTTTAGTGTGAGAAGTGTACTTTTACAGGCATACTTTCATTGTGCCAAGAACACATGTTACCTGTGCAGCTCCGGCAAGTATGACAAAAGACAGTTACTTTGGTGATTCATAAGAGGGTAACATTTAATCTACTTTCCAAAAATCAATATATATATATATATATATAATTATTAAATAGTGCTGCTACAAGTGTTTTGCAAGTTTATGTTTTAAATTTTATTAATTTTATGGCTGAAAAATAATAATCGAATATCAGTATTTCATGCTATATATTTTTATTGTGCTACATTCGATTTCGTGAGACAAATTTTTGTTTTCGCATTTTTTTTAATGAACACGTCATTTTGAACTTCTAGCATTTTTTTTTTTTCATAGTGTAACAAAGTGGCTATTCAGTAAAACAAGAAAACCTGTACTTGGCATGTTGCTACAAAATGCATAGAAGAAAAAACTAAATGTTTTTCTCCGAAAGATTCAAATGTTTCCAATTTTTTTTAATTTCAGAATTTAAAGGGTTGATACTAAAATTAACAGAGAAAAAACTACTTCTACTTTTATATATATTTAAGTTATAAAATGATCTGTTATGATTGTGAATCAAAAGCCCCAGTATCCTTTATAAAGCACAGAAATAACTAGTTAATATTTTATACCAAATTATCGAAAATTCTTCTAACTACAAAGAATTTCTCGAGTTCGTTATTTCAAAGTCAATTACTTCGTCATTTATCCAGAAAGCACATTTAATTTTTGGCAGTATTCCGCGTGATATTTTATGCTAATGACGAGCAGATTTTCAGCCAAGATTTGTACTAATTAAGTTGGAAGTTACATGAAGGAAGTGTCTTATAATTTTGTGAATATTTTATTCAATATGTTTATTGTAATTCATGTAAGTATGGAAGACTGATTTTTCAGTATCAGCAGATAATGAGTTATAACTAAACTCGCAAGAATGCAGTAAGTTGCCAAATACCACACTGGTTTGTGATTTAAAAGTGAGCCGGTTCGCAACTGTTCGCGGCCGACGGATTTTGAAATTAAAGTTAATAAATCTACATTCCGTAGGAACCGCGTAGTACCTGCATTGTAAAGGGAGGGAGGTACTCTCGTAAGAATATCTTTCCGAAGGCGAGTAAGCACGCTTTTTAACTACTTGGGTCGAGCTGTAATGAGGGAAAAGTCACAAACGCAAACTGCATATTTTCGGGACACCTGACAGTGCATGGAAATCAAGGGATGTATCTATATGCATGTTTTCAGATGTTTTACGAGTATACTTCTGCAATAAAATGTAACGTCTCGTCTCCACGAACAAAACTCATTTTCTAAACATTAGGTATACTACAGACAAATAAATTTGAAATTGTCTTGTTTCTTGCAGTTTATAAATATTTAGTATTTTGTTTTAAAAAAAAGAATGTGATTACATTTTTGAAATACTCTTATTTGCCACTGGTCGTAATGAGATAGCGTTTCTTTAGGTACATGATCAAAACAAACGTTATCCAAGTGTTTCTGCAGACCGTATCTCAGCAAGTTAATTCACGACAATTTTCCCGTGTAAGCGCAAGTTAATTACTAACTCTATAGAATAAATTCATGTGCAGTACAGTGAACAAAACCAACTTTTTACCAAGAATAAAACCATTTACGTTTGTAATTACTTTGCATGTTGCTTCATATTTGCTTATTTGTTGAAGTAGTTTCCAACTAGCTGAAATCCAGTTATTCGTCCACCGGAATTAACATCTGTCATTAAATGTGCGTCCTGAAACAAAAATAAAAAAAAGGTGTGTTTCCATGACGCTTTAACTACACGAAAAATGTATATGTCAGTAAATCTGGTGCTCTGCATTTAGATCTCAAACAAAACCTTTGGTGCGACTTCACCGGAAAGTAATTTGAATCTGCCAATGTAAATTTGGTTTTGTTGGTAAAATTAGATAGCTGTTTAAAAGTATTCTTAAGGAAACAAAAAGTTGGAATAAGTTTTACTACAAATTACCCAAATCTTAGTGTTGTTTTAGAGGGATATATATTCATTACTAACGTTTTAATCGTTGCTGTTAAAGAATAATAATGTACAAATCGATTGTTATCCAACACTAGTGTTCCAGTTATATACCAGTGAAATGTAACCCAACGAAGATGTTCTCATAAAAATACATTGTCTTATAAAAGTAAGTAATTTCCAGTAAAAAAAAAAATAAGACCAGAAAACATCCTGAAATTGATGCATTTCTTTTCTTATTGCACCTTATCAAAATCACAATAGGAAATATTTTTAAAAATATTATATTTGATGTAGATTTTAAACCAAAATAATTGATCTTACAAGAGAAATACATCAATTTCAGGAAATGTTCCAGCGGTCTAAATATTTTGTCAGTATAAATTGCTTACTTTAAAAAAGAAGTATCATTATTATTAGAAAAGATTATATAAATGTATGGAATATCACTGTGTATAATGATACAGACGTTCCGT
This sequence comes from Dryococelus australis, assembly GCA_029891345.1. Classification (NCBI taxonomy): domain Eukaryota; kingdom Metazoa; phylum Arthropoda; class Insecta; order Phasmatodea; family Phasmatidae; genus Dryococelus; species Dryococelus australis. The sequence continues at coordinate 22,917,586 of CM057007.1, read as the reverse complement.
TACCGTTGTCTGTTGCAGCAAAAGAAAAGCGTTAAAAGCCAATTTCGTAGTCTTGAAAAGTCATTAGGGCAGAAATGTAGATTACCAATACTTTTACAAATGAGGAATGCAATTCTACATTCGTGCTCCTTCTATAGTGTTACTGGCTGACAGTAAATCCATATGCGGGGCAGCAACAACAAAATGAGGAAAAAACACTATTCCATCACATCTGAATGCAGGCCTGGTTAAGATACGTTATATTAATGGAACGTAGCTTCTTTTGGCTAACACGAGCATATGTTATCCGTGTTAAATATCATTCCACGCCCATGATTCATGTTCTTGGCAAACTGGAAAAGGCTGGCTGAGACCTTCTTTTTTTAGACACGACAAATATATTTTGCCATACAGAAAACATGCGACACTTAATTCTCAAGGGTTTTGGGATTCAACGAAAAAATCTATTGAACATTTATTCATTATGCTGGAGGGCGAAATAAACAGGAAAAATGATCCTCCAAGTGTAATTTACAAAGTCGATGAAACAGGGTTGTCCCTTGTTCAAATAAACGTTTCTCATGTTATTTATCCCAGAGGAAAACGCCAAGTTGATGCAATTACTTCGGCAAAGAGGCGGTCCTTGATAACTGTAGTTTTGTGTATGAGTACTATGAGAACATTTATTCAGACTCATTATATTCCTCCGATACCTAACATAAGACAGAAAAAAACATCGACTCCTAACCGCGGCAGAATGAGCGGGACATATGCGTTGATCACATTGCCGCTGTGCAGAGAAAATATGGCGCACGAGTGAGAAAAACATATATTGTCACGAAAGAGGGAGAAGGTACAAAGAAAGCGAGGCCAAAGGAAGCCTGTGGTTAGAAAAGGAAGAATAGCGATATCTTTTTGCAGTAAAACTAATGGGCGAGGATCGATTGAATTGAGTTCTTCTGCTGAAGAATTGTCTGCTCGGTACGATTCCTGCGACATCTAAATGGCACACAGTGGAACAACTTCAATACGTATGGTGATATGTGTACACAATAAGCCACCTACCAGCTCTGGTGCTATCCGAAGTTGCACGTGCTGTGAGAGTAGAGCACATGTTTGTAATTATTCGACGCGTGCCACGTCCCCCAGCTCCTAGCGTCCGTTCGTCCCGCCGCCCCTTGCGCATCTCGCGCATCCCTCCTCTGTTGGACTCGACGCGCCTGGACCGCTGACGGGCTGCCGTAAATGCTGCCGACTGGAACGGCGTTCGGGAAAGCGTCCAGCCGAGCCGCCATACCACCAGCAGCATCAAACTGCCGTCCCATCTTCATACCTCCCAAGAGGTTACTTTTGGGGGTGTGCTCGTTCAGGCCAGCTGAGCACTTCTAAATTCAAACCCGGAAGAGAGAACGTCAGGCTAACGAAGGCCTCGCCGGGGCATCACTGGTATAGGCTACTCACGGTAAAATGAGCACTTTTGAAAGCCCTGCTTAAGACCTACTTGTGTGCATGTTGTGTATTCTTCCGCCTTATGTAAGATTAACACTGTCACGGGTCTCATCACTTTATTTATGCGTCGGTCAAGTGAAACTGTGAAATTATCAGAAAAGTGAATATTTTACAAATCTGCTCGTTTTTACACTTCGATGCATTAGCAAAAAAACAAAACCGAAAGAAAAAAATTAAATTATCAGAAATGGTTACCTAGCACTTTTCACGCGGCGTTAATCCCCATCTATCGTTACCAACTTTACTGGGGACATGTCTCTCAGGGCGCCCATTAAAATATACGCAGAAAGGAAGGGGCAGCGAATTTTTTCTAAGGTTGGTTTGAAAAGTGCTCACTTAAACCTGAACAGCCTTTAACTGCAGGCCAGCGCCCCCGCGTGTGTCCCTTTATCCCGCCAGTAAAGTGAAAGCAAGATGAAACTAGGTAAGTGAGTGTGTTTGGGGCTCAATTCCGACTTTTCCTTATATGCTCCCATCAGGATTATGATCTTTATATAGCGGTTGCTAATAAATACATATTTATTTCGCATCTGCGATAACTACCTGCACCCCTTCTTCTCAAATTTGCAAAGAAGGACTGGCCAAGTCTCGTCAGAGTCCTGGCGCCATATTTCATATGATCATTTGTTTTGTTTAATTTTTTAACACTTTTTATTAAGTTGCAAGTGTTCCTGTCAATAGTTGTCACGAGAAACGCTGAAAGATACCTCTCGATTTCATTACCGTGACACGTCTGCAGGGGGATAGCCAACAGCAGTATTTGTATCATGTGTAATCTGTTATATAGTAGTACTTTCGATTGTCTAATATGAATTCTAGGGTAACTTACAATTTTCCATGTCGTTGTTTACGTGGTATATAGTCTTGCTGCTTTTCGAAAATTTTGGCGCCAGACCGCCCTGACCTTGGAGCAGCCCGATGATCTGTCAGAATCACGGGCGCCTACACTCTAAGAAATTGATCGGAAATTTACCATACCAGTGTCTATACTTAGCGAGGAAGCGGGAATGGTACATTTTATCCCCCATACATTTGTTGTAGCGTTCCTACATTCGCTCAGGAAACATTCTAATGCGCAGGGGAGCTCCCAACTTTGGACAGCAGTGCTGCTAAACATTCCTACATCTGCAGCTAGATGTGTGGTATTATTTTCATGCGATGTATACGTTTAAAACTTCCATTACGGCTTAGAAAGATTACCAGAAAATTTTTTACAGTGTAGGAGAAGGGTATTCTGCTCCGCCGCTCCCCGGCCACCTGAAATTTGTATGTAGCTTATCATTTAGCGTCAATAGATTAATTATTTCTGGAATCCTATTTACTTTCTGTGCCTGGGAGTAGTTCCCCCTCCCCCCCTTCTTGCTCGCCGTGCCCAAAGGCTTAACTTCTCCTAAAATATTTCGCGCTCCACACTTTCTACTGTTTCGGGTGGCCACAGCCCTCAGGTGCGCGCCAATTGCGTATAGGTTATTCACGGTAAAGTGAGCACTTTTGAAAGCCCTCTCATTTGGAATAATAGTCAATAAATACGTTGTATTATAGACCTAGACGTTAACTTCCGGGTGCGGTGGAATATAAACTCTGTGTTTATTACTTACATGGCAATATTTGTTTTAAAAGGTGGTTAAAGGATAAAATACGGCTGAAAGAAAAAAATAACTAGGGCCTCAAAAGTGCTCAGTTTAACGTGAACAGCCTATAAGCTTCTGTATCCGGAGTCAACACGTGAGTAAACTTCGTGTACTTATTTACTTTGTTTCATTTCACGTGTCAGGTCGCTTCACGGCCTCTTAAGGGTGTTGGGACCATAATGACTCATTCTGGCCTTATCTGTTATTATTACACTGTCGGTATGGTCGACATCAGACGTAAGTACTACAAATTATGGGCGTTGTGAGGTGGTCCAAACATTTAGCGCCTTGAGAGGGGGTCTACACCCTCCTAGGTACGACAGGTCGCGTACCTACAACAATAGTCATCTGGATCCATCACCATCTTCGACGTTATCATGTCAACATGGATCTTCAGGAGAGGGCTACATGGATGAAAGACCCACTGCCCGCTATTCCGTGCTCGTTGCAGCTAACCGGCGCTCATTTAATTAATCCCGCAATAAAACCTCAGCTATATGCTGTTCACGATAAAGTGAGCTGTTTTTAAGGCCTTCTCGACAGGCACTAACCACTAATAAATATAGGTTATTGCAGCCTCAGAAATTAAATTTTGATGGCTGTGGAATGTATACACTGCGTTTATTGGTCACATTGAAATATTTATATAAAAAAGCAGCAGGAAGATGGAAATTGAATGTTCTCACTTCACCGTGAACAGCCTATATCCCCTTTCCTCCTGGCGCAACTCCCGTCGTATTATAAATAAAATATATTGTATAATAGTGTGTTGTGTTTGGTGTCACTTAATGTGTACGGTAGTAGACATGTACAGTGATTTCACGATTGTGTAACATAATATACTGTACATAATTTAATATTAATCCAGTATTAAACATTTGTTGCTCTTCTTGTGTAATGTTGTATTGTAACAAATTAATAAAACATTTTTTTGTTTCATTTTTAAGAATACAATCTCATTGCACATTATTAATAAGTATGCGTTATTTTATTTATTACTGTTAGATAGCATCATGGCAACTGGACTACAAAATGTGATTATATTAAATGTATTTGGTAATCAATATTTGTCGACTTTCATATACATGTCGGGTGTGATATATATTTCTCAATTACTACCTAAAACTTCCTTTGCTAATGTTAATTTATAACAATAATTGAAATGTAATGTCAATTTAGTTTAATTCATCGGCTAATATTAAATAATAAGAACAAAGAAGTGACTTCAAGACACTTAGGAGGGTGAGAATGTTAACATGGTGGTACTAGACTTTAAGGACATCCGCTGTGTGATTGCAATGGTTAAATTTTCACTATAGAAAAAGGATTGATGGTTATTGACACACGTATTAATAAAGAGTGATATTTATTTAACTTTCTATAACTTAAATTAAAAAATAAGACGTAATTGTATGCATATTGTTACGTTTTAATATATTTAGTCGTTTGACTTTATGTGTGACACACGCTACTTTAACGTACAAATTGGGTTAGGCATAGCTCAGACGATTAACACGTTATATCAATTAAATGTCGTTTACAAAGACTGTTAGTTAATATTTAACTCGGAGGAGCTGTGAATATAATAACTGCTTAGATTGTTATAATTATTATTACAAATTAATTAGTCAACTAATCAATTAATGCCACGCCACCTTAAATAGTCCCTAAGTAAGGAACGTCTTCACCTTAAACATGATGCCGAAGGGTGATGACTAGACGTATCTAGTTGGACGGCACGCCTCCATCTCTGGACGTCTTCCTGGCGGAGTGTCTCGACTACAAAGACCTCGTTCGCCGTGTTTTCTAGCGTTAATATTGGCCCGTGTTGATTACCGACCGTCCCTGCCTTCGACTCGTTGGAGGAGGTTTTGTTTTATACGCCAAGTCTTTGTCGCCCATTCCTCGCGTTGTGTTTGTGCTCGCAATCGGGTGTTGCAGCGCATGGCACTATTGTTCCCTGAGGACCGCAGTGGTGTAGTGGTCACACTACTCGCCTACCACCAAGATGAACCAGACACGATTCCCGGCGAGGTCAGTTGAACTTTCGCATCGTTGGGAAAGCGGCCACCTTTGGACGGCGGGTTTCCTAGGGGCACTCCCTTTTCCTCCCGCCCTTGCATTCTCCTGCTGCGCCACATTCACCTCGTTTCAAAGATCTTGCTGTTACGTTCCAAGAAAAACTTCGCTATAGGCAGTTCACGGTAAAGTGAGCACTTTTTAAGGCCCTTCCAACAAGCTTTAACTTCTAATAAATACATTTTACTGCAGCGTTAGTCGTTAACTTTTGAGAAGGGAGAAATTTAACCTCTAATAACTACATTTTACTGCAGCGTTAGTCGTTAACTTTTGAGAAGTGAGAAATTTAACCTCTAATAAATACATTTTACTGCAGCGTTAGTCGTTAACTTTTGAGAAGGGAGAAATTTAACCTCTAATAAATACATTTTACTGCAGCGTTAGTCGTTAACTGTTGAGAAGGGAGAAATTTACACACTGCGTCTATTAGTCACGTGGCAGTTTTTATATTAAAAAGTGGCGGAAAGATAGAAATTGAATGAAAGGAAAATTTTTGCGAGGCCTTAAAAAGTGCTCACTTTACAGTGGGTCTATTTCTCCCGTTTGGTTTATCGGCGGCTGTGTGCACCGAGATGACGCTCACTTGGTCAGTAATTGGATCGCTCTCAATCCCTGCATGGTCACGGTACATGTCCGAATAGTGGCTACGAAACGGCATTCTGGTGATATTAACTCCAATATATATAAAAAAAATCCGAAAGCGTAAATGCTACAACAGATGATATAACATTGGCCGAAAATTTTTCATACGACGTGATATTATGAACTGCTGATGTCCTTAAATAAAATGTAAATGTAATTAAACTTAGGAATCAATGGCAGTGATACAGAACGAACACTTTGGGAAGCCAAATGGCCTGTGCCATTCGCCAAAATTAAATCTACAAAAGAAACTATGAAAAGCTCCTATAAAGGTATTAAAACAAAACTACAAAGCGTAGAAATGCAACGCAGATATTTGTCGATTGCAAAAATAAAAATATTTTTTGAAAGAAAAAAAAATTAAATTATCGTGAACAGAATAAAAATGTAAAACGACTACAATTAATAAAAATTATACATTTTATCCCTCGGGGAAATATTAATTTAAAAGAAAGTTACCAAATATTAGCTATCGTATTGAAGTATTGGGGTGTAATATTTTGTTTGGGATCTGAAAATGAAAAGACTAGAGTTTAGCAGTTTGCACAACTGTATTTTGATACACACGAGATATGTTTATATGAAAGGTTGCATTGTGATGTCGTTATTGGTATCATATACATACATAATTTCATGGCAGTCTTTTCAGTGTTTCAAAAGTTATAAATGGGGATAAACATATATTCTACAGTCGCCGGCACGAGTTCATAAGCCTATCTATGTGAAGGACAGTAGACTAAAAACAAAGTAACAACAAACAAAATTAACAAAAAATGTATCTTGAAAAAACAAAAAAAACGATTTCACAATACTTGTATAAAGCTCATGTTCAATTGTCAATATTGGGAACAATAAAATACTTATTCACTGAAAATACTTCTCTACTGATATTTTGATCTATGAGGGGAGATTGTGTAGAATAACAATATATAAAAGATATTTAAAAGTAATCATTTTTCTATCTGTTCTTAGAGGTCAGGAAAATTAATACGTAGCGTCCACGTAGACTTATTTCATTCGGAGCCGCCAGATCGTTATTAAGCGCCCTAATAGCTAAGTTACGGAAAACTAAGCAGGCTTAACTTTACTTACAAATTTTTTGTACTTTCAGTGCTAGAAAATATTGTGCATTATACGATGTGCATTAATAATCAGGAAAGGATAGTTGAAGGCCCTTACATCCACCTTTATGTAACGACATTTTATTTTGAAATACAAAACTCTGGAAAAGCAACATACATAAATTCTTATTACTGTAATTCTAATTCGTGTCACTTAGAAACAAACCTGTATCTTAAGTAAATTATGAAAATCTATTAGAGCAATCGACTAGGAATGTCAACTCTTACTTAATTATTTGGTTTTCTAAAATAAAAATTTTTCCCCTAATTATTTTTGGGTTTTTTTCGCACCAGAGCAGTTTCATTTATTACCAATCTAGTGAAAAGAAACGAAAGCTTCATTTTCCTCGCCTTCGGCAGAATACATATCGATGAAATCAAACTCTCACTATATGCAGTAGACTTCTCATTATAGGCCTACGCATATTTAGTCTAGGAGAGACTCTAAGGACGTGGAGTAATTGTCATAACCTGGGTCTAAAATATGGTAACGTCTGTCCGTTTAGATTAGTAGCTCGTGTACCTCATTCTTATTTATTTTTTTTTAGAAAGAAATATCTTAATTGCGTTAATGACGAAGAATTTATTTAATCACTAAACAACATTTACTATAGAAAATTCGATTTTTCAAACCACTTAATTATTTTAAAGCGTTTGACATAAGTAAAAAATAGTGAAACACTCTCCTTCCAGCAAACGATTCTGAGTCAATTTGCCAATGAAAACATTTCTACCAAGAGTAAACAGCGTGCACTGGTCGATATGAATCTCGCGAATGAATGAGTTAAATTTTTCAGGTTCCCTGGAACGTCTGAAGTATTTTTCTTTATAACCAATTACACAAGAGTGGACCTAAGACGAAAAAAATACTATCCTATTAGCTGGAAATATACGTAACTAAAAAGTAGTTAACAACTAATTGTTTTGAATGATAGCTCCATTAGTTAAGAAATGGACATATTGTGATGCACTTATATAAAGATATGTACATGCTTGTTAAATGAATCCATCAACACGTACAAAATATATCAGACAAATAAAACAGTAAAAGTAGGAAATATAGTGAATTTTTATTGTGTGTTTTTTTTATCAACGTCAGTCGGTTACTAGAGTATTGTTTTATTATACAGTTTTCAACCTTGCAAATAACATTATGCCCGGGAAAAGATACACATGCGTGAACTACTACGTATAGGGAACATACTTAAGTAGTAAAATATCATAAACATTTCGTTTTAGCTGTTCTGGATAAACCGTAATTCTGGAGAATCGGGGTAAAAACAAATGAGTTGTCCTGTACGGCTGGACATAGTGTAAAATATTTGGTGATGGAAAAAGAGGCTGATTCACGGGGTAACACGCCGCCCCTCTCTCCCTGCATTTACTTATCCGCATACCATTCCAGAAGATTATTATTCCTTAAATTTTAATTCAAGGTAACACGAAAATTAGCAACACAGGATGATTCGTTGCTCATTAAAGTACCCGTATTATTTATGATACCTGATTGTGGAGTAATTTACACACAATTACCTAAATGATTTCCCAAATGCCACCTTATTCACTGATTTGTATTTCAGTACACCTTAATTAGTAATTACAGGACTGTTGCAGATCACGTATCTATCCGTAACATTACTGTTACTACTAACAATAAAACGTCTTCCTAGAAAATAACGAAAGTTTTCTATCCAGAATATTACACGAAAAATTCCAAAAATCACATTCTAGCATTTATTTAGTTAAGTGATATATGCTTACATAGGTATATATTTGTATGTGTATATATATATATACACTCCGAAATATACGGGCTTTCATATAGTGCCAGTCAGTCGATTGATTTGGACAAGATTTGGCTTCGCCCTTGATTACAAATAACAATACACAAGTGCGGGTGATTCATAAAGTAAGGTAACAAGAGCTGTCAAGAATGTCATATATCTCCTCTTATTCCAATTTCCCGCCAAGCCACAGCACAAGACCACAGTTTTGTCGCACAGCCTTTAGATGTCGCATATGTTGCGTCGGACCCTCGCAGTATCAGTTGTGACCGCGGCCACATGGGTTGAAATGAGTAGTATCATCAGGTATAGTGAGCCTAAAGGGCACAACACCAGCCAAATTCTTCGTCAACTTGTAGAGGTGTACGATGCTTATGTCGTGTCACGGAAAAAGATGTGCGTTTGGTGTACGCAGTTGGATAACGGAAGTACATATGTGCAAAGTGCAAGATGAGCAACGATATTGTCGGCCAAGCACTTCCACCACAGGTGACGATATGTGTCGTTCTTGAAGGTCTGATACGGGACGATCTTCGTAATCGACATAGCGACGTTTCAAGTGAACAGTAAGCACGATATCGTCCGTAAGTGGTTGGCCTAACGAAAGACGTGCTCGCGCTGGATGCCAAGGCAACCAACAGCAGGTAACGAAGTCACTAGAGTGGCATGGTTTCTCATGCACTTTATGCGGTGCCATGAAGAAAAGCTTGCACCGTATTGCTACAAAGATGAAGTGCGGGCGCATAATGTGTAACCCGGAGACGAAGCAAGCATTATGACATATAAAAAAACATCGTCCCCACCTTCCGAGAAATTCATGACAGCTCCATCTGCGAAGAAAGTTATGGCGACGGTCTTTTGGGATCACAGGGACGTGCCTATGGTTGATTTTCTTCAGGTGGGTGACAGTCAATGCTGTAGTTTTTGCCACACAAAAGGGTGGTCGCGGGAAGACATTAGCAGAAATTTTGTAGTAAAGACATCAGTTTGTGATAGAATTGTGCATGAAGCAAGGATATTAGATTCATCCGTGTATGATGTAATGGTATTTGAAGAATTTGATGATCATTTTCGTATGCCTATTTTGTTACGCTTAATTAATTTCTCATAGCACACATCGTGTTACTGCACGATAATAGCCGGCCACACTCAGCCAAGAGAACGCGTGGAGGATTTTTACGACGCTCTCGTTGGGACTTACTGGGCCATGCTCCCTACAGTCCCCGACTGGGCACCCAGTGACCTCAATCTCATCAGACGTTGAAGACAGTTCCTTAACAGCTATGGAGGGGAAGCAGAAGGACATAGCCCTTTTAAAATCAATTTAATAAAGGGTGCCATAAAGAGAGTAATTGAGGGCCAATGTTTACCGAGATGTGTTAAGGGAGATCAGTCCCCACTGCCTTGGATTTATCCATTTTTCGTCAGAACTTACATTTAAGTTGGTTTAGCGACATTCTTTCGACCGAAACAGCATAAATGTTACCTTCTCACACTTGATAAAGCTCTTATTTTATCACTGTCTTTATTAATTTTTAACTAGTAATAGCTGGGAAGAAGAAATTGGATTTTTCCTTGCGGCCGACTTCAGCAGTTAAATTAGAGACTGTAGTCAGGAAAAGTCAACTTCAGGAAATCCACAAATTGTTGTTCTGTGTCCTGTAGATCAATAAATTCAATACCAAATCATTCATTAAGGTTTTTGCGAAATATCTAGAAACTCGCTATCGCAGGACCCGAGCCTCCTTAATATAGTATATGATCTTTGATGAATTTTTATTATATTTTACTGAAACTTAAAAACATCCTTATTTATGGGTTATTGACTTTTCTCTATATTTAATGTAGCAAGTACTTTAGGTATTAGATCGCACCAAAATTAAGTTTGTAAGTGAAGCAAAAATATTTTAAGAGGAACGCATAGATGAATGCCATAGCACTTAAGTTGGAAACGTTCTTTTGCCACTTATTGAAGAAACAAACATCAGCGTCGTAGGCGATTCGTAATCGATACAGACGTTTTTTTTTTTCAAACCGTCATGATGTGGGTTCACAGACTGGACGCAGACTTCTCTTGTGCTTGCATCGAAGCCTTGGTTTGCAGTCGGAACAAATATTTGGACTTGGGCGGTAACTGTTGAAAAGTAGCTTACCAGTGCCGTACTACTATGTAACACAATGCCTGTCGAATTAAGTTTGTCCATTAGAGCTTTTGCTATAGCCTATTCACTGTAAAGTGAGCACTTTTTAAATCCCCCCCCCAAGCATAATAACCAAAAATTATATTTAATTGTAGCCTCAGACTTTTAAATTTTGAGAGCTATAAAATATATAAGCCGTGTATATTAGTCACGCGGTCATATTTACCCTATTTCCCGAAGGAATGATAGGCTTATGCATTCACCCTTGCAACATTCACATAGGCAATTTTAGTGGACAAGACACTTGTTTATAAAATGGCGAAAATATAGGTTCTTTAGGTTCATTCACAATACATACAATACCGTTTAACAAATTTTGGCAAAAATTGTTATGCTGAAAATATCTTTTAAAATCATAAGAATGCGTCAAAATATAGACGTTTTTGTCCTCGATGTTGTAAGATAACGCCATGTGAGAAATACTGTTTTGATCCATATATCGGGAAATAATCAACCGATTCCTACATAAGTAATACAACAGTACGTCATGTTAAGTGACATGTTTTAGTGGGCCAGACTATTATTCTCAAAATGACGGTCACATAAGCATTATAGAATACTATGCAATTACTATGAAACCGTGTAACCAATTCCAAATTAACTTCGTATGCTAGAAGTATTCAGGATGATTCATAGCACCCGTATCACCCCTTTTTCTCGGAAATAACACGACACGGGGGGTTCGCAAAAAACAAGTATGATAACTATATCCTAAATGAATCGTCGAGTGGTAGTAATTCTATACCCCCGAAAATACTGGCTGTAGTAGTAAAAGGGGGGGGGGGCGGGGGAGTCTTTGAAATTGCAAATGGGTACAGGAGTCAAGTATGGTATCGTTGGATAGATCGTATAAAAGGAAACAACATTAACTAAGACAATTTTTTCTGACGTGCATAGTTTACGCAACAATTAAATAAATAATGTAAGTATATGGTTCGAACGTGCATTGTTTACATACAATGAAAATTAACGAAAACTATTGGTATTCTTACTACAATCAAAAGGAAATCAACAAAACCGGTTTTTCTGGCGTGTATGCCTAGTTTATGTACAGTAAAAGGACGTCGGGTGTACTGTAAATACCGGTATATGCGAGAGAACCACAGTGAACTGGGAACTGGTAACACTCATGCCACCCATCACTCTACATAAGTGTTCTAAATGTCAACCATCCTGTATCAAGACACGACGCAACTCTTCTTACATTCGCGGTTGCTCGGCGGACCTTAGCACAGCTGAGAGATCCACATGCTGCTCTGATTCTCACTTTCAGGTGTCTTCCCTCGTTGTTGGACGCACGCAGTAGACGATATCTTTAATTCAACCCCAACAAAAAGCAGTAATTTGGGGACAAGTCTGGGGAACGTGGTGGCCAAGCTACAAGACCAATTAGTTCCAAAACACTGTCTGAGGAATAACATGTCATCAACTAGCCGAGCTCTGCGTGAAAAATGAGCAGGACAGCCATCCTGTTGAAGCCACAGTGTTAATCGCACAGCGAGAGGGACGTCTTCGATCAGCTGATACAAAATACTCTCTAGGAAGTCTGCATAAGCTGCACCATTCAATTACCCTTCAAAAGAATTTTGGTCCTATGACACAATGACCGAGGTCACACCAAATATTAAGGCTCCACACATGCTGGTTATCCACTTGAAGGAGCCAATGTGGTTTGACTGCAGACCAATAATGACCATTATGTATGTTAACATCACCATTATTGTGGTCTCATCAGTCCACAAAATGCTGCAATGGAAAGCACGGTCCTTGCTCAGGTACCAGTTGCCGAAATCAATTCGCTTAGGAATGTCATTATTCCCAAGTTCTTGGTGCAGCTGTACAAGGTACGGATGTAAACTATTATCGGCGGGGATTCTCCACACTGTGCTTTAAGAAAATCCTGAGTCGCGGGCATTCCTCCGTGTAGAATCAGGAGGATAACTACTATGACAGCAAGTACATCAACAGCTCTCTCGTCTCTCACAGGTCGTCTGATGCGACGTTTGTTGAGTGTTGGTCGCACTTGCCCGGTTGTGCGCAAGCGACATGCAAGACGCTGAAATACATTGTTCGAGTGATAGACGCGATGTGGGCATCTCTCTGCGTACAAATGGGCAGGAGCTCTGTAGTTCCGACGACATCCTCCTGGTATCATCAGCATGTCAAATGCTTCTTCGTTTGTAAACGGGACTCCATTCAGAAAGCAACACCATAGACAGACAATGTCTGACACCGAACCAACACACACGATTAATGGTTGCAATTTAAACTGAATGACTGTTTGAATGAACGAAGATTCGATTGTCAGTTAACTAGCATGCAAAACCTGCAGTTCCTGTAAGTGGTAGATGACGTATCTGCTTGCTGCGTCACTACGCATTATTATCCGCGTTTGCTCGGAAACAGTCTAATACCTACTGAATGAGTCCATGCAGTAAGGCACACAGGTCACTGCTAGTATCAAGCGAGTCTCACACCCCAACCAGCAATACCGTGATGGTACACATTTTTTATCTGACGTGCATAGTTTACGCACAGCCAATGATAAGTGGATACACGTAACTGCTTTTGTATGACTATTTCCGAATAAAAGCGGAGAATAAGGTAGCACTGAGCAGCAAGCAGATAAGCCATCTACCACTTACAGGAACTGCAGGTTTTGCATGCTAGTTAACTGACAACCAAAAGTTCATTCATTCAGGCTGTCATTCTTTTGCATTGCATGAAAGACATAATCAGAGCAGTACGCGGACCTCTCATCAGTGCTGAGGTCCGCCGAGGGACCGCGAATGTAAGACGGAGAGCAGAGTCTTGTCTGATACACGGGATCGACATTTAGAACACTTATAAAGAGTGCTATGTGCGAATGAGTATTCCCAGTTCATGGCAGTTCTCTCACACCATACCGCTATTTACAGTATACCCGACGTACTTTTGACTGTACGTAAACTAGGTGTCCACGCCAGAAAAACATGTTCAGTTGATTTCCTTTTGATTGTAGTAAGAAAAAAACGTTTGCGATGAATTGTCATTGTGCGTAAACTACACACGTCACAAACCATATGCTAAGATTATTTATTTTATTGTGTGTAAATAATGCACGTACGAGAAACGATGTCATAGTAAATGTTGTTTCCTTTTAACCGATCTATCTAACGATACCTTATACGACCCACATTCCCATTTGCAATTTCAAATCTCAAATCCTCCCCCTCATACCCCTACATCCGGTATGTTAGGGGGGGGGGAATTAATACCAATCGATGCTTCATATAGGGTATAGTTATCACACTTTTTTTTCGCTTTTTTTCGCGTACCACCGGTGTAGTGTTGTTTCCGTGAACAAGGGGTGATACGGGTGCTGTGAATCATTCTGTATATGCAAGCATCAAATAAGCTAATATATAAACACATTTGCCAGCCATTTTAGAAGATAGCACTACATGAAAGATTAAACTTTTGTGTCCTGACTTATAACCACTAAATTCAGGCCACAAGTTATAATTTTGTAGTCAACCTAGATTTATATTACTTAAGGAGGTGGGCACATATATTCAAAATAACAGCAATGTTAATATTCTAGGTTAGTTGGCCATATTTTCCAAACAATTTCAACGTACTTTAATATGTAATAGAGTCTATGACAAACATAGAATGTGCCAATACAGTAACGAAAATTGAAGCGCATTAGAAACTAGAGCTTTTATGTCATATATCCACCCTACCGATTCCCGCCGAACTTGGCAGATAAGAAGTGTTACATTAGGATATATTTTTAATGTGTCTGGGTTTATTTACAGGATGACAGTTAGATAAGTTTGTCATATCTATGCAACAATTTAACAGCTTTCATTTAAGCTTAGTATACTGAGAGAAATCATTAGAAGCATTCCTTTTGCTCATAGAGCATATGTTTTGCCGACTTTTAGTAAGATAGCAGCAGGTGATCAAATGCAAGATTTATATCATACTTCGGGAACCAATACGTCACACAAGAAGTATTACGGAGGATCGTGTAAAATTACATAATTTAAGTGGGTCGAACATTTTTTTAAAAAATGATACTATTACAATTATTTGGGTAATTGAATAATTTGACAAATTTCAACCAAACTTTTATATTGACAGAGACGCAATAGATACGCATATTCCGGGTTTGTTTTTAAGCCATTTTGTTGAATGGCTACAAGTGAGAAATTAAAGCTTTTATGCCATACCCCAACAGTTGACCTTTTTTCACACGATTCTGCATCCAAGTAGTTCTACTGTAGGCCATGTAAACTTATATGATTCAAGTGACTTACACGCTTGTTTTGACAATGATACGCCTGTAGGTATTTGAAGTTGCTAAACGCAGCCTACCACAACTTTAGCTTAGTTACTACCGAAGGTGATGATCGGAATTTTACCTCTGGGAAGTATCTGGCTACACTGTGTTCGAGTCCAAGGTAATGCACATGGGTACTCGTAATTGTTTCACTAGTACTGAGTTTGTATGTTTGTTTCTGGTTTCATCTGTAGTGATATCGCTATCAACGAGACACCAAAATCCACCTACCATCTTAACTTCTTAAAAACTTCATGGAAAATATTTGCATCCATTTAGAAAAAAGTAGGCTCATTAGTTATATAAATAACATCTTGTAATATTAACAATTGGCGAAATCCTTCTATATAAGTATACGATCTCTGTCTGTGTGTCTGTCCGTCTTTAATACCCCCTAAGTCCCTTTCAAATTTTGCAGAGAGAATTTTCGGGGTAAAATACAGATTAACTTCGAATTTCAGTAATATCAGATTACGCAATCATTAAATTTTACCCTAAAACATTTTTTAATTACTTTTTCCTATGAAAAGTTTTGTATTAATGCATAGTTAATATTGCATAGAGATACGAAGGTAATGGGATATCATTTTTCTTTACTTTACAATGTCTCGGTTCAATGTTGAGTTAATTAAGTGGGACCACAGTGGCTCAGTGAATAGAGCGATTCCAAGTGGGGCCTTAGTGGCTCAGTGGATAGAGAGATTCCCAGTGGGGCCGCATTGTCTCGGTGGATAGAACTATATCAACTGGGGCCTTAGTGGCTCAGTGGATAGAGCAATTCTAAGTGGGGGCTTAGTGGATAGAACTATGTTAAGCGGGGCCGCAGTGGCAAAGTAGATAGAGAAATATTAAATGGGACCGCAGTCACTTCAATGTTGAGTTAATTTCACATTGTTACCTACGTGTGTGTGTGTATATATATATATATATATATATATATATATATATATATATATATATATATACACAATATATTTTTTTCAGTCTTTGTATGGTAACAAAATTTTTAACATGGTAACTCTTCTAGCCCTGTGACAATACAAAGAAAAGGTCACGGGCTGGGTCTCCTAGTATACAAATCACAGGAAAATAATTTTTAAGCACGGCCTAAAAAAAGTGCTTACTTTACTGAGTGCACTCTCTGTATCTTTCTTTTGAACCACTGTAGTACATATAAAGGTATTGTCTATATACATATAATACATACGTATGGGCTATATAGGCTTACAGGTCTTTTGCATGGCAAAGGGTTTACACCCCTTTCTATTCCGAACGGCTGTATCCGCCTTGTGTTTGAACAGTGGTGGAAAGGCTGATGTCAGGAAAATGAGCAACGTCCGCCTCGTAACCTACGAAAAAAAAAATTCAGGTTTGGCACCGCCAGGAACAGGAAGAGTGATTACACAAAAACACAACAGCTGAATTCCCCCCCCCCCCCTCCTTTTCCGGCGTAGCATCGGGAACATGAAAACGCTCGTGTGACATAACTTTAGGAAGGGGTGGAGGTAGTGGTCTGTCATACAACATCCCTATCTCTTTCCGGGGGTCGCGGTGGTTGAGCGGTTAGCGTGTTCGCCTCCCAAGGCGAACCGGGTTCGATTCCCGGCCGCGTCACTAGCAGAATTTTCGCATGTGGGAATCGTGCCGGACGATGCCGCCGGTCGGCGGGTTTTCTCGGGGATCTCCCGGTTTCCCCTCCCCTTCATTACGGCATTGCACCATTATCTCCTCAATCACCCTCATCGTTTCTCAAGACCTCGATGTTAAGAGCCGCCCAAATCCCTTCACTTCACTTCATATGCACCTATAGGCTATTCACGGTAAAGTGAGCACTTTTCAAAGGCCTCATATTATAAATAATAATAAATATTTATATTTTATTTTGGCTTTAGACGTTAACTTCCGAGTGTGGTGGATTAAACACACTGCGTTTATTACTTACATGGCAATATTTATTTTAAAATGTGGTTACAGGATAAAAATGTCTGAAAGGAACAAAAGTAACTAGAGCCTCAAAAGTGCTCACTTTACCGTGAACAGCCTATACCATCAGCTTCGCCGGCTCTGAAGAAGTCGTAGAGAGTTGCCCAAAACATCTACTCTCTTCATGGTTAGTTGGAATATTGCACCTGGCAACCGGAGCCCTGAGTTATGCAATGTCACCTGCCCTTTGGAATTATTACTAGATACGGATTCAAAATATTGACTGCCTTTACAGAAGCTGCGGCAGACGTTGCATAAAGGTAAACAAGAATATCTCCTTTTCAAGACCAGCAAAAGCTGCGGGATAAAAAGCTGGATGGCGTTGTTTACTCCTGAAGTGTTTTCTGTCGGGATGTTATCTAACATTTTTAGCCGTAAGTATATAAAGCCAGTGATAATGAAGCATCATGGAGACTAGTATACAAGAAGGGCTTCGTCTTCGAGGTAAGTACTGGAGATCTCAAGTACGCTTTTCTAAACTCTGAGAATCCTGAATTCCATGCATGGAGCCATGAGTGTTTTTTTTTTTTTCACAGAAGGAAAAATCTACATGTAATAATACTGAGAACTGTATATCCCTATGGTATCCCTACGATATTGTGAACAACATTAGCTGCTTTATAAATACGCACATATTTTCTAGAATATTATTATTTTTATATATAGTAAAGATACGTCAGTAGCTCTCAAAGTGACAAGTACGTATTCGGAGAAAATAGTATACTACTTTTTTTTTTGCATCTGAGTGTGTTTTTGAACCTACCTTTAAAAAAATAGGTCCCGAACCGGTGTAATATGATATCTACTAAGTCTTTACCAAAAAAAATTTCAGTTCTTAATTCCATAAACAGAAACCCAATTTTCTCAATATATATTTTTAAAAATTACTATAATAATTAAAAGTATAAATTTATCTGCAATCATAGCCTGAGAATTTCTAATTCAAAAACTCGATTGAAGAACTAAAAAATAATGTATCTTATAAAGTATTACCTTCAACAATATTGAGAAAAGATAGACAGGTATTTATGGTAAGTAATTGACGGTATCTGTTCAGTAGATAATATTTATGATATTCGTATATCTTGAAATAATTACAGTGTTTGAGAAATAACATTAAATTTCGAAAAACGTTTAGTTTTATAATTTTAATATAACAGCATAACGATATGGGGTCGTTTTAAATTTGTGTTTAATATCTCTCAAATAAACGTACACAGAGGAATTCCATTCGGAGTGTTTTATTGGCTATTCATCTAATGAAAAGTTACCATACACCATTAGGATCATAAATATTTCACTGTGGTTCATAACAAAATATTAATATTAATGTAACTGACTGCTCTCTCTAGAAAATACGGAAACAAGGGGAAATCTTACGGCAATAGTTAAATTTTCTATCAGCAAACAAGCGCCAAATTAAGTAAAAATGTTCCTTCATTTCACAGGTGTAAAGCATTTACCGAAAACACTAAAAAATTATATCTTCCATTCTGTACAAAACCTCTCTTCGAAAAAAAAAATTTTTTATTTTTATAAACCATATCAAAATTGGCTGAAGTAATAAAACCTGGGTTAGATGTTCACAAGAATACAGAGAGAAGTATGAGAGGACACGTATAGCTAACTAATATTACAGGCATTTTTCATTGCGACAGTATCACTTACAATATATTACATTTTTAGTATTCATATGTGTGTCTTTCAAAGAAAATTGGAAACAATTTCTGAAACGTATGTCATACTCACCAATATATATATATATATATATATATATATATATATTGGTGAGTACTCACCAATATTTAATTGGTGGTCATACTCACCAATATATATATATATATATATATATTGGTGAGTATGACATACGTTTCAGAAATTGTTTATATATATATATATATATATATATATATATATATATATATATATGAAAGCAAGACAACATTAGTAAATGCTACACATGTGACCGTGTGAAATTAATTTTAAAAAAGCTATTTTAGACAGTAACGCTTAGTTATTCATAATAAAAGCGACATCAATCATGACAGTCAGTAATAAGATCCATAGTTACTGAAGCTGTTCACGCTGGCAAAAAGCAATGCATAACCGAACCTAATCACTTCGCCTTAACTTTCTGGCGAATCACTGTTTTTGGACTGCTGAGATAGGTGGATACGCTATACATATGGTTTTAATTCATACTGTCAGACTAGGTAATCTTCTGCTAGGGCTGATATCTTTTTTTTGCTTGCCTAAGCGTTTTGTGTTTTTAGTTTTACGTGGTCTTGACAGGGAAGAAGGTTGGCACTGAAACGTATATTTGCATTGTTCTTAGCGGCAAATTTAGGACACCATGTTTAGTGCTGTCAGCACGAGTCTAGCTTCTTTGATAACATCCGACGACGTAAGTCGTAAACAAGTTCATCAGTTGGGAAATATGCCTGGAAGCTGCGTCTGAGATAGACGATTTTGTTGCATGCGAGAGACGTAAGCAAACCATCTATTCTAGTGAACTCAATGGTGATAGTTAAAAAAATACACTTTATATCATCATCAGATATTTTGTTGACGTAATTAATTAAACACATTGCCGTACTTTCAAGTATAATGACAAAGGATTTAAATAAAAACTGAAAACTAACCCACCCGTGCAAAAAGCAATAAAACTCGTATGAGATATTTTAAAACGGATAATAGTGATTAAAGTTAAACTCATTAAGGTCCTTTGATAAACAAGCGTTTATTAATTTATATATCAACAAAATAATGTTTAGCTCTTAGACGCTGCATACTCTTTTGACATATCCTACATAATCGCTTACATCGTTTTGGGATTATAATATGACTGACTACAACGATTAATTCACTGGAACACATTAATAACAGAAACGAATTACCCTGAAGAACAGATGATTATGACAAAAAAAGAGTGTCTTAAGTTACACGAAAACATTTTGACAATAATGTTAGGAAATTAAATTTTTTTCAACTATTATTTCTAAATAAATAAAAGAGGAGACTAAATTTTTCATCATACAATCTACTTGATGCTGCTCCCTAGATTATATCAAACATATGCCAATTATAATTTCTTAAAATGAAATAGGACAATGCCTGTCAAATCATTTTTAATGCGTGTTTCAAAAATGTCAAATTGTGACTGACAGGTGGGCGTGAAGAAAATATTAAGATGAATTACATTTAATTTTCTCTATATAAACCTTGTTATTATAGCTGCAATTTGGCACCAAACGCTATTAAAGCCTCTCGAATTGGGGGTTTCCTAAAAAGATAAAATTGTACATAAGAAGTAGAGCATAGTATTTTCTGGTGCAGGATACATGATCGAGATCCGAGATCTGGCTGCAATCTTGGATAGCGGACTTCCTGCTCTATCATTCCGGTCACGCGTCCGTCATCTTGGATTCCGCCATGTTGCTAGCCAGAACGCCAACATGTTTGTAGTCAGTAGGCCGCTATCCTGATCGCCATGTTGTTAGCCCGCAGGCCACCATCTTATTACGCACATGCATTCTACTGCCATCTTGGTAACCAGTATGTCATTTTTTCATGCTCTTGTATTCCGAGGGTTTTCTCCAAATACTACCACTTTGTCTCTCTTTTGCATTCTTTCTCTTTATCTCTTTCTTTACTTTCTCTCCCATTCGTTCATTTGTTTACATCAGCTGTTACTGGAGGCCGCCATATTTGTTACTGAAGGCCGCCATATTTGTTACTGAAGGCCGCCGTATTGGTAGGTGAGAACTATCTTGGTAGGCGACCACCATCTTGGTAGACAACCTGCAACATGGTAGGCATCGCCCATCTGCCATATTGGAAGTGAATGACCATGACCTTGACCCCATGACCTTGAATGACATTGAAATTCTAAAAATACAAAATAAATACATAAAAGGCAACCAGCATAATATATAACAGACTACTGCCGCGATATTAGATACAGACTTCATCGACCTTGGCCCCATTACCTTGAATGACCTTGAAAACAAAAAGAAATACAAATGAAATACATAATATTCAACAAGCATATTATATTACTTACTAGTATGGCAAATTTCTCGATTTCACTGTCAAGCGAACTGTCACCACTTATGGTTAAAGACTTAAAAAACGTACAATTTCCCATCCTAGTTTTAAATTTTTTTTCCAAGTATGTTATAGCTACATTAATGATGCATGACTTTAAATACATTCTTAATTTATTAAATATTCTATATAGTTATAGTTGTTATTAAAAACTTACAGGCCAACAGGAGGATACGTCATGCTAAAATAAAGATAATTCAATTTTTTTTAGTAATTTATTATTATTATTTTGTAAATACATTTTCAGAAGAAAGCAGTTCATAACATCATCTGATATAACCCCGGTCTTAAGTTCTTCACCACCTCTTTCATGCTCGATAAATCCCAGTGTTTATGAAAGTCAAGCAAATATTCGAGTCTATCATGAAGTTTGTTGGGATCTTCAGTAAACTCATAGTCAGTATTCGCAGCATCTTCTGCCTTCTTCACATCACTTGTCGAAGGAATCTCGTTATGGAAATATGTGGGAACGTCAAGAGAATCATCATCGTCTTCAACATTATCACTGCCATCAGTAATCATCAATACTGTCTTTATGATTGACTTCACTTCCTGCTCCAACCTCAATAACAAGTTTACTTTTCTTTGTAGAAGGATTTGCATATTCATAAGTATTTAGAGCTGATGGTCGTTTATTTTGAAGTTTTCCGACGTCACACGAACATCTTGCAAGTATACCTTCCGGTAAAAACCGACCGTACTGCCCTCATATCGGCTTTAGAAATAACTGTGACGTCATAATAGTCTGCGGAAACAGTACCCATCGATGTAGAATGAGGTATTGTTGACATCACTTGCTGGTTCCCAGTAGACGATCCTTCTCGGCAGACAGTGATGAACTGATCGAACCCATGCTTGTACCTTCCCTTATGTAGCAGACAGTCCTTAACGATCGTCAAAAATCCGTACTTATCTTTCCAGCATAAGGAACACATATCTTTGAAGTCTGCAAATGTCATGTCCGTATTGGCACGGTCGTCGTAAACATGAGGTAAATTCGTATCGTCCATGCGAAACAGCACCAACACATTAGCATTATCGCGAAGCATTTTTTTGGGTATGCTCCACATGTTCCAGAAGATTTCATTGGAACATACACATCTCCAAGCAAGGTGTTACTCTACCCATACACATTCATGATGCATATGAAGATATTTTCCACAAATCACGACATGGCAGCCTATTTCCGAATATGGTGAGGTACATCATCGGGGGACCATAGGGGTTGTGGCAAGACATGCGTCCTACTGAGCCTGCTGGAAGAAGAGTACTGTCTTCGGTTCGAGAACGTGTACCTGTACTCCAGATCGCTCCAGCAACCGAAATACCACCGATTGGCACGAGTACTGCAAGCCGTGGAAGGCTTGGGGTTATTTCCCATGCAGCGATAATGAAGCCGCCGAGCTAAACACTGCCAAACTCTATATTTGTCTTCGATGACATTGTCTGCAAGAAAAATCTCGTATTGAAGAGTACTTTAGCATGGCACTACACACGTATGTGGACTGCGTGTACCTCGGACAGACTTATTCGCGCATACCCAAACAAATGCTTCGCGATAATGCTAATGTGTTGATGCTGTTTCGCATGGACGATACGAATTTACCTCATGTTTACGACGACCGTGTCAATACGGACATGACATTTGCAGACTTCAAAGATATGTGTTCCTTATGCTGGAAAGATAAGTACGGATTTTTGACGATCGTTAAGGACTGTCTGCTACATAAGGGAAGGTACAAGCATGGGTTCGATCAGTTCATCACTGTCTGCCGAGAAGGATCGTCTGCTGGGAACCAGCAAGTGATGTCAACAATACCTCATTCTACATCGATGGGTACTGTTTCCGCAGACGATTATGACGCCACAGTTATTTCTAAAGCCGAAATGAGGGCAGTACGGTCGGTTTTTACCGGAAGGTATACTTGCAAGATGTTCGTGTGACGTCGGAAAACTTCAAAATAAACGACCATCAGCTCTAAATACTTATGAATATGTAAATCCTTCTACAAAGAATAGTAAACTTGTTATTGAGGTTGAAGCAGGAAGTGAAGTCAATCATAAAGACAGTATTGATGATGACTAATGGCAGTGATAATGTTGAAGACGATGATGATTCTCTTGACGTTCCCACATATTTCCATAACGAGATTCCTTCGACAAGTGATGTGAAGAATTCAGAAGATGCTGCGAATACTGACTATGAGTTTACTGAAGATCACAACAAACTTCATGATAGACTCGAATATTTGCTTGACTTTCATAAACACTGGGATTTATCGAGCATGAAAGAGGTGGTGAAGAACTTAAGACCGGGGTTATATCAGATGATGTTATGAACTGCTTTCTTCTGAAAATGTATTTACAAAATAATAATAATAAATTACTAAAAAAAATTGAATTATCTTTATTTTAGCATGACGTATCTTCCTGTTGGCCTGTAAGTTTTTAATAACAACTATAACTATATAGAATATTTAATAAATTAAGAATGTATTTAAAGTCATGCATCATTAATGTAGCTATAACATACTTGGAAAAAAAATTTAAAACTAGGATGGGAAATTGTAGGTTTTTTTAAGTCTTTAACTATAAGTGGTGACAGTTCGCTTGACAGTGAAATCGAGAAATTTGCCATACTAGTAAGTAATATAATATGCTTGTTGAATATTATGTATGTCATTTGTATTTTTTTTTGTTTTCAAGGTCATTCAAGATAATGGTGTCAAGGTCAGTGTCGCATGCAGCTAATATGAAGGTAGTAGTCTGTAATGTATTAAGCTTGTTGATTTTTGGGTCTTTTTTTAGGAGTTATTGTTTTGTTTTCAAGGTCATTAAGTCAAGGTTGAGGTAGTCTGTATCTAATATCGCGGTAGTAGTCTGTTACATATTATGCTGGTTGACTTTTATGTATTTTTTCTGTAGTTTTATAATCCCAAGGTTAATCAAGGTCATGGGGTCAAGGTCATGGTCATTATATTCCAATATGGTGGATAGGTGATGTCTACCAATATGGTAGTTGCCTTACTAAGATGGTGGTTGCTTACCAAGATGGTGGTCGCCTACCAAGTGGGGCGGTCACCTACCAATATGGCGGACTCCAGTAACAAAGATGGCGGCCTCCATTAACAGTTGATGTAAACACATGAACGAATGGGAGAGAAAGTAAAGAGAGAGAGTTAAAGACAAAGAAAGAATGCAAATTAGAGGAAATGTGGGAGCACTCGGAGAAAACATTCGGAATGCAAGAGCATGAAAAATTACATAGTGGTTAACAATATGGCAATTGAACGAATGTGAGTAATAAGATGGCGGCGTGTGGGCTAACTGCATGGCGGTACGAGATAGCGGAAATGTTACCGGAATGATAGAGCAGGAAGTACGGAATTCAAGATGGCAGCCAGATCCCAGATCCCGATCATGTATCCTGCACCAGAAAAAAACTATACTCTACTACTTAAATTGATTGACTTCATATTAAAAGGTTTGCAGAAAAAAATATATTTCGAAATATGACGGTTGGCAGTACCGTGACGGAAATTTTTCGACTAAGTGAAATGGCAACGTAAGTATATCAAACTGAATAGCTGTATAAAATTGTTTAAAAACAATATATCCTTGAACGAGTCCTAGCAGACATATTTTATACGTATTTAAATAGAAGGAATAACAAACATAATAAATTGTACTTTGGACACTTCGTACTCTTGAGCATTAAGAGTATTCTCATCACTAGGGAACTACTGCACTTTCACGAAGCAAGGGCGTGCCACAACTAACACGCTAAGGAGTACGTACGAGAAGAGTGTATCAATTTATGTTTCACCCAGCTTGGGTCTCTTCATCCATTGTCGTTGATCTCCCACTAGGAGAGCACTGAGCCCCTCCTGGAGGAGACACACTAGTCTGCCAAGTTCCTGCCTGCTCTCTACGTCCATCGACAACTAACTCCCTGGCTTAGCACCAAATTCAGGTACCGCAACCCACGCGCGTTCTGCTAGCCGGGCTCGGTCAAAATGCCGCTTGGCCAAACCTTGAAGCGGGTTACGCCGAAGAAACCCCAACTTTCGCAACGCAATGAACCAGTGCAACCGAGATAAAATCTCAAGTGTTTACAACCCATCCCCGTTTTCCGCAGTTCTTCTCGCTTCCGGTATAGGCTGTTCATGGTAAAGTGAGCACTTTCGAAGCCCTGGTTACTTTTTACTTTCAGCCATTTTATGTATTTACCCCAGTTGTTAATATATACACCGCCTTGTGAGTTATAAACACAGTGTATACATTTCACCTTACTCATAGCGAAAGGTCCGAGGCCACAATGAAACTTATGTTTTGGTTATTATATCTGACTAGACTGCCTCAGTAAGTGCTCACTTTACCGTGAACAGCCTATACCATGTAGTGCGTGCCTGTGCCGTTCAGCAACCTGACCCTCTTCAGCTTTCTGGCCTCCTAGAGTGATAGGTAAAAATCTTTCTTATGTTGACCTTCATGGTTTATTTTGTATCCAAACCAGTTAGTGTTCTCCTATTTAGGATAAAGAACTGTCCACCAGCACAGAGATGTTTCATCTACTACCAGCAGTACGAATCGTTTCCAATCTGATCCCGGGTCATCAGATGCGCTCAGGAGAACGTAGGTCACTTGTCCAGGGGAATGGGTGCACTACTCTAGCCCCCCCCCCATTAACTAATTTAAATACAACACTTGAGAACTTCAGCAGTGCCAAATAACTCAGCCCATACTCCTCTTTTCTTTTCACGATACTTGTTGGTTTGGCTTGCTCATAGCAGATGACCAACTTCGTCCAGATCTAGAAAGGTTTTTGATATCCCAACTGAATGACGCCCTCCTCGCCCAACCTGGGTCTCTGTCATCAGTATTAACTGAATCTCTTCAGTGTTGAATTCATATTTTGGACACTAGTGGCTTAAATTACAAGGAGTTGAGCTGCCCGTTTCTAGTATTAAAGCACTACGATATACCCGTGATCCAAGCTCAGATTGCAAAGGCAGATAACCTTTTCGGTAAACCAGGCATGGGGGCAGCCCAGAAGTTTCCCCACTTTCTGAGGTCGCTCAGTGGTGCCGCAAGAAGACAGCGGGTTCTAGTCTAGAAGAGGCTATTTTTTTTTTTGCTCATGACTAGTCCCTTCCCACAGCCAAGAATCCACTTGGTCTCTGGTACGAAAGCTGGCTAAAGCCCCGACACGCCCTCGACTAGCTGTTCTTTCGAGCACAACCACCCGACTAGCAGAAAACTCCGGACAGTTCCTCTTTCCGACAGAGAGAGCACCATCCCAGTAAGGTCTAGGACACTCCTGCTGGGTCCATTCTATCCCGCCCATTAACACTTACCCACATAAAAGCACGGACCTATCAGCCGTAAAGTCCAGGCACCCATGTCCGATTTCCCAATGAAGGGTCTATCAAATTGAGAGGCATCATAGTTACGCCCACTGCCATACACTGGGCACAACAGACATTTGGATAAAAATAATGAGCACTACACTATGCAGAGAAAACACTCTCTAAAATATGACAGAACTATGTAGTTGGTATTCTTGCTTTACAGATTCACGTAAATATCATTCCTTTTATTAATATTAGAATATTTGAATTTTTCTTGCAGACTGCGCCACTATTTTAGAAGCGTGTTTACAGGAAGCATAAAGAAATGTCATAGTGATGCTTGTCTTCATCAGGGAGAGATGTCCAACTCGACGCGTTTTGGAGCAGTCCATTTCGGATGGGCAGACTACAGCGCCTTCGGCTTGATGGTGGCTTTGTCCACTATAGTCGGGAGTCTCATCGGTGTGTGCGGCAAGCAGGACACCAAGGTCGACTACCTCCTCGGAGGCCGCTCCATGAAAGTACTACCCATAGCCGTCTCCCTCGTCTTCAGGTACAGTACCAAAATACTTTCACACTGACAATGCAACGACGACCAACCTTGACCTTAGTATTTTCACATAGC
Organism: Dryococelus australis; assembly: GCA_029891345.1. Classification (NCBI taxonomy): domain Eukaryota; kingdom Metazoa; phylum Arthropoda; class Insecta; order Phasmatodea; family Phasmatidae; genus Dryococelus; species Dryococelus australis. The sequence goes on along the minus strand of CM057007.1, from coordinate 22,890,247 downwards.
TGTACGGATATCAAATAAAATACATGAATGCATTATGCTACTATAATAGCTGTAAAGTATTTTTCATAATGTGATCGAAAGCTTGAACCAGAAACAGTAAGTACAGAAGCCAGCCCAGATGCTATTTACAGTACGTATTAACCATGACGCTGCTTGTGTAAGACATAGAACGAAAAGTGACAAATAGCATGTGTCAAGATTCTGTAGACGAAGTTATGCACTGAGCAATAATAAACTGCGTGATGGTTCAGTGGGTTGTTACCGCAATACGTGTGAGTTTTGCGTGCGTCGGGATGATATAACAGATTTCAGATGGCATTCCTCTCCCCATAGAACCGAGGATAAGGGTCGCCTGGGGTGGAGATCTGTCGGGATAGTTTTTAAGGCTGTCTTGAGAAGCGAGCCGCGCAGATCTTCAGTAAGAGCACTCAGGCAATAGCCAGTGGTCCTAGAATTTTGCCGAGGCCATGTACAATCACCATAGTTATGACTGAACGGCTGGAAGGAAGGTATCAGGATGTGAGAATTGACAAGAACATGTATGTCTATAAATATTGTCACTAACGAATATAATTTGTGTAAGGATGAAGATTCATTACATTTTTTTTGCATTCGGAAATTGGATCAAAGTGATTCTAAAATCAATCAGAGATACGACAGTTGTAAGTAAGACCTTTTCATCACCCCATTGCACATACTTGCTCTGGATGACTGCGATTAATTTGAGCGGTATCCATCCGCTTGGCATTCCACATTCTTTACATTTGTCTTTAAATATGAAGTGCCCTACAGAAGAACAAAAACTAATAATCTATGTTCTAAAAACAGTCTATATATGTTTCATTGTTCTGCACAAGGCAGCTGTGTAACACTTTAGTATACATTATATGGGACAATTATTCTGGCAGACAAGTAAGTATACCAATACACCTAAAATCGTCATTAAAAGACTATTGTATTCGCTTGTGACTACTTTTAGCTTCCCTCCTCTTATTTTGTGCATCCTTCTTTCATTAATCTGCTACTATAATCATGTTTTTGTCTTCACTAAATGAACCATATTTATATCTTCGTACACTGTCTTCATTTATTGTAATTTTCTTTAGATGGGGAATAGTTCAAAATTTTTAGAGATTGACTAGGTATCGCTTTGAAAAAACTTCGAAAATCACTGGCTTAGTTAACATGAAATGGAAGGTAATTATGGAAATTAGTGGCTCAGTTAACTTGAATTTGGAGTTAGTTGTGAAATTCGATAGTTTAGTTAAATTGTTTCATTAACTTTAAAGGTGAGTTGGTATTGGAAATCAGTGGCTATGTTAACATAAAAGAGATGGTGGCTATGGAAAGTAGTCAACTTCACAGGGGAGGTGATTATTCACCTGCTGTGTGCAGAGTTGGTCAAAGAGTAAATTTAAATATAAACATGCTACCCGCATGAACAAGAATACGCTGGCGCTAGAAGAAACACACTGACTTTTCGTAAGGATAAAATTCTTTTTCCAACTAGCTTAATAAACTGATGAGGTGAGTAAACATCGGATGGAGCAGTGGTAGAGCGATGACGCGGGGGAGCAATTTGTTTGATGTGAATACTCGAACTCTCTTGGAACTGTTGGAATATCAGTGTACTCCTTCATTAAAAGTAACGTTTATTTATTATATTTAAATTTTATTTATGCATTTTCCATTGAAGGGCAAATATCTCGAATCAAATCGTTGCGGTATTGGCAAGCTTTTTACTTCAAAATACTGCTTATACAAATGTCCAAAACACTGCTATACGATATTTCGAGAACAAACCATTAAAAGAGTGAAAATAATTGAAGTTTGTTTTCTACGACTACTCGATGTCCTTTCATCCCAATAATATGTGGGAGTGATGTTGGATCTTAAACAAACAAATGCTTTACAAAATTGGTATTTTTTTTTTGTTAATGCAACACTTAAAATGAAGAGAATTCGTAAAAATATTTTCATGGTATTTTCAAAATTTCATACATACTTTTTGATATCTTGGTTTTAATATTTCGCATTTTACAGACACAAAATTTAAAAAGAAAAGTAAAAATTAAAAATAGAATTTAAATATTGAAAAGAGAACCAATTTTCCATTGGTTCACTGTCTTAAATCCATTAAGTTACTGAGTATTGACATCCCTTCTGGAAAATTCCACCATAAAACTTAAAATCAAATGCAAAATGTCAGATAAAATATTTGAATTCCGGTGGCATCAGAAGGAGGGGAGAAAGTTCGCTCTAATTTTTATCTGCCACATTGAAATTCGAAAAAAAAATTAGCATGTCATATCAGCGTAGCCGCAAGAAATATTTTTAATACGACAAAATATATGTTAATTGCCATAAATACGTCAACAGCAGAATTTTAAATTCCAGGCAGGCAAAGCTACAGGTTGAAGCTGGTACATAATAACATTACTTATGAGTTCGTTTTACATTTTTCAATTAATATTTGTGTGATTTCAACCAACTACTTAAAATAACGGACTAACATAATATCATAAAATAGAAGAGTAAACCAGAAATAAGGGATTAATCTTTTACGTTTTTGCTGTGCAGCAGCGGAGAACACACTACAAGTAAAAATTTTGTTGCAACAGAAGTCGTGCTCAAAAAATTATAGTACGTTATTCATATTTCTAGTTTGAAGTATTCAACAGCGTTACTCTTGCCCGCCGTGAGTGAAATTGCAGGAATCTGATGGCACTAACTGGCGATGGACAAATTGCGAAATAGACAAAGACTTATAAAAGATAAAAGTATTATTTTAAAAAATAAAACACATTTTGAGATATCTGTCAAACGCACTATTAGCAAAAGAGTACAGACGATAGAAATTTTACCGGCCAAGTGGGGTTGAGATTTATCTTCGAAGATGCGAAGTTCTACGTTTACTATACATCTTAGCCAAACATATATTTGAAATTAATATTAACAATTTTAAGGACCTGTCATTGTAAGCGTAGTCGGATAGTATGTACCCTTCGCTGAGTGAACCCAGACAAAATCATATGAAATTGTTTTACACGGAGACTCATGCAAGTAATACCATGGTGTGGGATTTTTTCAAAGCTATCTCATTCCTCCACTCATTGTCATTCTACCTGTTATGAAATTACATTGTTGGTCATTTCATACGTCAAATGTTGAGGGCGTATCTGAATAATGAGCCATCATTACGGTGAGTACAGCAGTAAATGATGGGGTTCATTCAAGATAAAGATTATGCAATATCTAATTACGTGATTATTAATTGGGGAGATTAATTGGAATATCACATTGCTAACCACATCTGATAGAATTATTTACAACACGCCACTCTTATTGCAATCTAATTGGAAAGTCCCCACCTTTTGCATGTTGCCGGAGGCTGTTCTGGGAGGCGGTTAACAATGCCCGGACATACCCATCTCAGTGTCTTCTCGTTGCGATGGCCCGAAGATAAAATACGCGGCACCCAATGTTACGTTGGCCTATACCGGGCGCGCTGTTTCACATATTCGGCCCCGATCACCGGCCGGTGGAGCAGGTTTCTGCAACTGCCGTCGCAATGTGATCACTGCAATCACGCCCGTGCCCTGGTTCAATGTTTGAAGGTGTGATCAGGCAGGCCGTCCGCATAAGGCCTGACCACTTCATAACGTACCGCTGCTCCCGATCAATCTTATCTCACATAGTCTATTTCCTACGCCGCGCACTGGGGTAAGCGGCAACAAAACCTGGAAGAAAATAGAAAAAAAACGAAAATGGGCTAGGGTCGGAATAATTGACGAATGTGAGTGGAGGGGAATCTGAACCAACCTGTCGTAGAATGCCGCGTTGTTCGGGCTTGCTGTTGTGTACACGCGTTTGTCAGCAGTTGAAATGTAACGTCTGTTTGTGGCGTTTCCTAGCTGGTGCACGCAAACAGAAGCAAAGATTTAGCGGCGAACCCGGCTACGTCAGGTATTTAATGCTATTATAGCAATAAGAAAAAAACTATAAGCCTGCAAAGAAAGCGCGTAAAAATGTAACATTTACGTGCGATCTTGTTGAGAACGTATCATTTTATTTGTGTTTCAAATCAGATCAAGCATCGATCCTTGTATTTCTGTGTCACGCAATAGTTCCAAAATACCGAGCACTTGTTTTTTCCTGCTACTTTGTGCTACTTTCGTCGCTCGGATGACTGTTCTGGAAAAGATATGAAAACGAAATAATATTACACCAGATTGTATTGTACGTAGACACGAATAAATGATTTCGAAAACTATTTCTATCACGAGCAGAGAACTCCTCGATATAATGAGACGTTATGTGTGCGAGAAAAGAGACAGAGAAATGAACTACTTAAGAGATGAGCGCATAGCAAGGACCTTCTGCACGTCAGAAAAGCTCGATGAATTGAAGCAAAAATTACTGCACTTACAGACTCAATCTAAGTCCCGCTGGATGAAAGCGAGCAGGATAACAGAAACATTTGAGAAACTTAAAAGGAATGGATTTAGTCTTCAATCTAATTTTGTCCGTATACATGGCATGAACGTGTTCGACCGGGAAATTCATTTCAAGGGAGTTCTGAGCGCACAACACGAGAGAAACCCAAATACTTGAGGGAGTCTACACCAATAGCTGTTCTAACATACGCAGCTCAAATGAGTTTAAGAGTTGCAGGTCCCTTTTCGCTTGGCGTTAAAAATTCGTGTGGCAAAACCTACGACCTCTGAAAACAGAACGCATTATTGAATCGATGGAAGTATCATTTCCGGAGAAGGAAAAGAGTCGATGACAAAATACGAAACATCAAGACGAGTAATGTTCTGATTCGACACAGACTTGCGGAAATCAGTCACAATTTAATCATTGCCACGATGGACGGCAATGTATGAAATGCTGTGATCCAAACCACGTCAACGCAAAGTTACAAGCAAGTTACCAACGTAGATGAAATGATTCGGAGGAAATTAAATACATACAACCTTCAATTCGGCATGTCTGTGTCGCATCAATGTATTCAAACGATTCAATTTCTTTTGGATTTGGCTTTTACATTGCCAATCAAGATGTAGCAAGATCGAGGAAGTGACAAAGACATCGTAACTGCAAATAAAGCTTCGGTTCAGAGAGAGTTCCGAGAATGCTGTGGTTTGATTACCAGGCTTCGGAAATACGAATACCGGAAATACAGCAGACAGTTGATTACGAACTCAGACCTCTAGCTTAGATCACAAACATAGATACAGATGTAATTACGAAAATACAGTTAATAATGATCGTTATAGTATAAAAACGATGATTCGTGTACAAGGGGATGCGGGTTTGGAGCGCCGGAGTTTTTAATGCTCTTTCATTCAGGTCCCCCGGCGGCCATCTTTACCTCAACATCTTCATTTTTTCCTATAACATTTCCCTTTTTTTCTCTCAAAATATTCTATTTTTCCCTCACAAAAGCACCGATCCCCCCCCCCCCCCCCAGTTGCAAAAAAAGTCCCCCAAAAAGCACTTTTCGATCCATTTGGACATGTGGGGTTCGTTTTCGAGGGCAGAGCAGTGGCAGCCATATAGGTATAATAGGCTTAGGGTACGCCAAATCGATACACGGAATTCAGGATTGGAACTTGAGCTGACCATCAGCCATAAAATCAATTAGAAAAACAATTTCCTACATTATTATTATAATTCTCTTACATGCAATTATAGTAAACATTATGACGATATTCCTTGACGAAGATTTTCATGCACATTCTGCTTTATGAAGCATCCAGAATGGAAATATGCTTACTTTTGGTCAAAATACAGACTTTTTAATAGATTTTTTTTTTACATTTAAAAGTATATTTTAGTAAAATATTTATAATGTTGCACAATATATACCATCTTCTCTCATATACAGCATAAATCGCACTTTTCTGACAATTTTTTTGGTATCTGTACTACTTTTTTTACGAGTTCTTCGCGTTGTATAGTCGGATGCAATTCTCCATATGAAGTTGCTTTACTTCGAACTTAATAGCTGTTGTGTATCTCAATTCTACAACGTTCGACGGATCTGTGCCAAATTGTGCACGGATATGCTTCAGTGCCCAACTTAAAACACCTTGTATTAAATGGGCTCCGGCCTTACATTGGGCCGTAAAACATATAAAACGGGTTCGTGTATCTCGATTTAACACCGGTCAACGAGTGTGGACGAAATTTGGCAGGTATGCTCTTCAGTAGTCCACATAAAATAACGCGTAGAAAAAAAAAACTGACTTCACTTCCTCCCTCCATCAATTGGGTATGGGACCCTCAAATTATGCTCAGATTCCTTCAAATTGTATCGTTTGTCTCAAATATACACCGTCGCAGGTATGCTTATATCAGCACCTAAACCTGTGTAGCCAAAAGTCCCCCCCCCCTTTTTCCTCCACAATTGGGTCCAAGATACCGTAAACAGATGCGTGCATCTCATTTTCATACACCGTTCAACGGATTTGGGCCAAATTTGGCAGTAACGTCCTTCCGTGCCCATCTTATATATTATTGTGTAGGCCAAATATGCTCTCGCCCCGCATGAGGTCCGAAACACACAAAAATCCGTAAAACGAGGGTTGTATATCTCGATACTATACCTTTCGACATGTTAAGAACAAATCCTGCAGAGAAGATTTTTAGCACTTCAGTAATTATAATACCGTGTATGCCACAAATTTACTCCGAACCCCCCACTGGGCCGGAAACCACCAAAACAGGGTCAGGTATTTCAAGCTTTCCGCTCGACCCGAAAATCTTAAAACGAGATCCCTTATCTCTCACCGCTCTCTTTTACCTAGACAAACCCGGGTACGTCTCCTATTAATGTAATGCAATTGATAAATGGTGCACTAGAGGTTTCATACTCTGTTAATGCTTATAATCCAAATGAACATCTCGTTGAGAATACCACAGCCAATGGACGGAATTGAATTTACAACGTCCAGAATCCCCGTTAGTTATTCCAGCTCTTATCGAAATAAATCAAGAGTTGCAGATAAAAGCTGTGGAGATATTAAACGAAACACTGTTAATTTTGTCTGCCTGCTACACGAAAGCGTAACCTTACTTGTGATTTAAAATTTTTTTGTGGTACCTAATTAGTTATGATACGCTTTTAGAAGTTAATAAACAAACTTGAAAATGTATTTATAACGCTAGCAATGTAAGTCCACTGTTAATATCCGCTTCATTAAACGGTAATTTTTTTTTTATTGCAGTCAGATTTCTGGGATCGCTTTGATCGGAGTGCCGACTGAAATTTACCTGCATGGAATCCATTACTACAATATCATCTTCAGCATAGCGATAGCCGTCGTCATCGAAATCTACGTTTTCCTTCCTGTCTCCTTCGAACTGAAGCTCACGTCTACTTACGAGGTAGGTAATTATTAAGTAGTATGTTTCTTTACGTTCACTCTTTTCTGTTACATCTTAATACACTAAATATAACGAAATATATTTATCTTCTACTTCAAATTTTAGGAAATACAAGTAGTGCCATTACCGTGGGATAAAAAAAATCTTCCGCATTTTTGCAAAAAAAAAAGTGCGGTAAAACAATTACAAATAATAAAAAAATAAAAGACCTAAAAATAACGAATTTCTGTACTGAATTTCCACCGTTAATTTATCGGTGTAAAGAGCTTTTATTTTATAATTTTCTTAAAAACTAATTACTTAAGTGTAAAAAATGTTCACGTTTTCTTTACCTTGTGCAACAATTTCCACAATTTTTTTTTTAAACGTTTGTGACGATTGTAATTATATTAAGTTAATTGGACTATTTTTACTTGTGTGTTCTAAAGACACTTACGGAATGATTGTACAGGAACTACAGAAACAATTTTTGTGTTTGAGGCAAACCTAATTATCCCTACATGTGGTATGTTTAGAACCAACGTTTCCATATTTCCAACAAACAAAAAAACATTACCATGGAAATATATACTTTATTAATGCGTCTTTCAAAGGAGAACGTCGAAGCATATATGACGGCATAGAAATTCTTACTCAAACGTGTATGAAAATTTCATCGAAAAATTTAATATATCCGTTGTTCATGAACATAGTTGTCGTGCATAAAATACAGTGTTAATTAGCACCGTATTTTACTGTAATGTTAGTGGGAAGATGCTCGCCAGCGTTAAGGTTTAAATAAAAGTAATTAGGAGGATTTTTTTTAATGAATTTGGTTTCAAAAGTTTTCTCAAGTCTTGAACCAGTTATAGTTTGTTCACTGTAGATTTGTGCCGTTTTATTTCATAGAAAAACTGAACCGATTTACAGATAATTCAATATTTCCTATTTCCTAAACAAATATTTTATGACAATAATTTTATGTTTCTGTTAATATATTTATTTATTTATGTATAGTAAAATAAACTTTTGCAGTATTTATATCCCACCGTACTCCAAAGTTAACGTGTAAAGCTACAATATACAATATTTTTAGACTATAATTCCATGTGAGAGGGTTTTCAAAAGAGCTCAGTATACCGAGAGTAGCCTATATAAATACTAAATTTTATAATTGTCTCTATACATTGAAACAGAGACACGTGAATTGTGTTGTTAATAGGCAAATAAAAATATTCTTAATTAGAATATTACGAAAATGAGTTTCGGCACGTTCAATACTTGCTAGCGACCTTGCATTTTAAATTTAAACTGGTGTAATAATGTTTAATTGATTTCTATGGAGAATATTTTATTTTATTTTCATTCCAGCGTTTAAATACGATACTTTGATTCCCCGAGGTAATTTCTTTCTTATTTATTTTTTATTTTTTTTTCGTTTATATGTGGCGGATGGATACTTCGTGGGTAGCCCGAATTTGGAACATTTTTTTTACAAGTTTTTTACTTCTATTATGATTGGAAACTTTTTGTAACACAAATTGTGTGACTGTGTCGTGAACAGTTGCCGCATTGTAGGAGAGAGACTAGTTGTAATCGCTCACACGACAATTCTGCACCAATCGTCATGTGCACTGGAAGATGTGCGGAACAACCCACACGATCGAACGAACCAGGAGGATGCGTCACTTCGTTTTCCAATTTCCTGGGAACGTCACTGTAAGTAAGCCAGCATACAAAGTTAATTTGGAATTTGTTTAGTTACTAAAATATGCCGAGCTTAAATATTTACATAGCAACCATTTTGAAAATAAGGGCCTGACGTACTTCAAAAAAATAATATTTTACACCACCTGCTGCAGTTATATTTGTTTCCCTGATTTGGCGGGAATCTGTCAATTCTTTCCCGAGATATTACGTAGGTTCTTTTTATATTTGCGTGGCGCTATCTTACAAACTGGGGAACAAAAGACGCTCCATGTAGATACAGTTTATTGTTCTAATATCTACCGCCAACGCATAAAGATTAGTTGAAAACGATTACATGTTTTATACAATAGAGTGTTTAAAGCTAAAATAGCTTAATGTCCGCCATTTTGAAAATACCTGTCTACCGTACTTAAAACATACAATTTCACATCACCTTACATAACACTACTTGTTTACAAAAATTCGATAGTAATAGGTTAATTGTTTCCCGAGATATGACATAAAAACTTTATTTATTCGCACAAGGCCATCTTACAAAATGACAGACAACTAAACCTTCATGTAGATACAGTTGATAGTTGCAATGTCTACTGCCAGCATACAAAATTATGATGGAATTAATTACATTGTTTCAAAGATATGGCATTCTAAGCTTAATGTTATACCGCCGCCATTTTGAAAATAACTGTCTGATATATTTAAAACACATCAATTAACATCATCTGCATCAGTACTAATCATTGCCGAATTTCGTAGCAATCGGCTAATTTTTAACCGAGATGTCGTAATGACTTGATTATTCGTATAGCACTATCTTCTAAAATGGCGGACAAAAGTGGCTATGTGTTGGAATATATTGTGCTTGTAATAGATCACTTGAGTACAAAATTAGGTCGAAATTGGTATGGCCGCCGTTTTGAAAATAAGTACTCAATCGTGTTAAATCACTTACGTTTACTTGGCCTATTATAGTATTACTTACCTGCTAAATTGGGTGAAAATTGGTTTAACAGTTTTCAAGATTTAATGTAAATTTTTGTTTCTTAATTTCGTGCTATTTTCCAAAATGACGTACCAACATCACTATCCATCTCAAAATGTAATACTTTCCTGCTGCTGCAACTATACAAAATTTGATTTTAATGGGTTTGGGTGGTTCCCAAGATATAACATATTACCCGAAATTTTAAAATGATCGCTACTTTGAAAGTGGTCGAAAACCACAAAAGTCAGGCGCCAATCCTGAGTATCATACGTGTACCAAGTTTGGTGAAATTCGGTCGACGGATTAAAAAATTGAAAAGGAGGAACATACACGAGCACAGAAACAAACACAGTCACACAGGAAGTAAACTGACCTCACAAGCCTTTCTTTGGCTGTGGGGAAAGGAAGAGTGCGACGAGTGTTGACATTTTGAAGGACGTGGCTGGAGTCTGGACTGTTGGATCAAGTGCGTGGGTGAAAGACATTATAACTGTTGGGAACAGACAGACTGGACACATGCTTGACTGTATAAGATGTTCACGATAAAGCGAGCACTTTTTAAGGCCCTTATAAATTTTTCCTTTCATCCAGTTTCCATCTTCCTGCTGCTTTTTAATGCAAACATTGCAATGTGACCAATAAACACAGTGTATACAATTCACCAACATAAAAGTTTAGTGCCCAAGGCTGCAATAAGATATATTTATTAGCGGTTAATGCCTGTCGCAAGGGCCTTAAAAAGTGCTTACTCTATCGTGAACAATCTATAATCAGGAGAGACATTAAGAAGGACATTAAGTAAAGTTGAAATAAACTTTAAATAATGCGCTCACTGTTCGATAGAAAGAGTACACGTGGGGAAAGCCAATTGATGCTGTACATAGCAGCAGAGTGAATAAATTGGAAATAAATTTAGTTTCTTTATTTTATTTATTTTTATTATAAATACCTCAATCCCTTACGAACTGAGATACGCCCCACGTCCGTCATACTTCACATGTAACGATATATACATTTTCTGCCCCAAGGCTCACGATTGACGATAAGTTTTACTTTCGCCACGGGGCACATTTCCTTTATTTCCTATTCTCTCTCTTGAAGCCTGGAATGTCAAGAGTCACCAGGTGTACTGGATTTCCTATTCTCTCTCTTGAAGCCTGGAATGTCAAGAGTCACCAGGTGTACTGGATTTCCTATTCTCTCTCTTGAAGCCTGGAATGTCAAGAGTCACCAGGTGTACTGGATTTCCTATTCTCTCTCTTGAAGCCTGGAATGTCAAGAGTCACCAGGTGTACTGGATTTCCTATTCTCTCTCTTGAAGCCTGGAATGTCAAGAGTCACCAGGTGAACTGGATTTGCTTATTTGATTCTCAGTTTCTGCAACAAAGTCGGCTTAAAACTTTCATCGATTTGAAGAGCTGTACGGCAAACAGCCACTATTCATGTACCACAACAATTCCTTAAATTTCTCGGATATAATAAATTCTTTCAGAAAGAACCTCTCTTATATTTTTAATTTCTAATGTCACTTTGTAACATACTTTATCACGGAAAGGTATATTTTATTTTCAATGTTGGTTTTCGAATCTTATTAGTTAATCGCCAGTCAGCTATACATACAAGACTTCAATATTTTTTCTATAATTTTCACGACACTCCACTATTTCGTATTTGTAATAACGAATCAATAATTATACATGCGTGCTCTTGAATGCACTAAACGAAAACAGCTGCATTAAAGGTTTTTCATGGTTAGGTGAGCAGTTTTGAAAGCCCTGCATTTTCTACTCATTTTGAACCATTCTGACGAAAAACTTTCATTGTCGTGAGCTTAAAATTTTATTCATTCGTCAGTCATGCGAAAACATGAAATTATGTGGGATATAAATTTGTCAATGATATGCCAGTTCGTATTTTAATGTGTATAAAGGAAATAAATAAGAAAAATGCCTTATTTGCTATAAATTTGACTATTTTATATAATTCGCTACCGAATTAGATTGTATGTAGTAGATTTTCTTTTCAAGGGATGTTTCCAAAATTACTAACTTTACTATGAACAGCCTATATCTATCTGGAGCAGAAGCATTTCATTCCTGCAGGATCCGAAGTAACTTACGTTGCTAAATAAAAAGAAAATGTAAAACAGTATCGTATCCCCTAGAAAAACCTCTGTAATTCACTGGAGAGTATTTAACGTTCTCTGTTTCTTTTAAACATTTGCTCTACTGTACATCGACAAGAAGATGAATCCTTCACTCTTTGTGTCCTAAAATTGTGCATGCTTCGATTTTTTTTTTTTTTGCTTAGTGAATAATAATTAAACTCTCGTCCAAATTAATTTTCTTCTCTTTTTTTCCCCTCAGTATTTGGAGCTGCGCTTCAACCGGCAGATTCGATTTTTCCTGTCGCTGCTCTTCAACATTTCGAATTTTCTGTACATTCCGATTGTAATCTACGCACCTGCCCTAACATTTAATCAAGGTGAGCTGTGTGTGAACTGTTTCATATTATAACCCACGATAAAATTATATATATATATATGTGTGTGTGTGTGTGTGTGTGTGTGTGTGTGTGTGTGTGTGTGTGTGTTATCGCTAGCTTTTCTTGAGAAATAACGTCGCACTCCTCTCCGTGTTTTGCTTATTTGAATATATCTAATTTCTTTGACCCTTCTTTCCATCCCCCTAAACAATTTGTTATTAATAAGTTTTTATATGAATGTTTAGTTAAATATTTTAACATAACTATCTCAGGAAGTTCGTGAGAATTAAATCACAGTTTTAAGTTATTTTATGCAAAGGCAAATACATACAGACATGCGAACAAACACGAAAATAAACCAATGCATACATATAAACTTACAAGTATAGTTAAAATATGCATAATCTAGTTTATCTTCTGCAATGCTTTAAAGTTATTCTTGTTTCACCCAAAAAAACTTTTATATCATTGTACCTTCGTAAAAATTCCTCGACTCCCTATCACCGAAGAATATTATTGTTTACTCATGTACCATTGCATAAATTTTTTCCAGTCCTTTAGATGCAAATTGTAAAAAAAATTTTTTACAATTACCTACAATTTTTTCTCACGCATAATTATTGTAAACCACAATTAATGGGGGAAAGCATGTGTATAATATCTCCTATACAAGAAATACATATCTGTTTTCTAATAGAATATTCTTTTGAAATATATTTCGATCATTTAATCACGTTGTCGGATAATGGAAATATTGTCATCTAAATTCTGCCCTTTACGAGTTGTGTAAGATTTTGTATTCACTATAATTTTGTATTTAACTGTGACAGATTTTCTATCAAAACTTTTTGGCAGATAATAACGCATTCATACACTCTAAATGACTTTTATTGCAATAGGTTGAAAATACACAAACATTTATAGAATATTCTACTTTTGAAGTTATAATTTAAAAGAAATTTCAGTTGTTATTTTATCGTCGAATTCAAATATGTCACCGAATACTCTGGGCTTGATCATTTTATTACTTTCCAAATACGATTCTTAATTAATTAAGTTTGCACACAATTGTACGTCAAATTGCATACTTATATTTTTAATTTGAATGAAACGTCTATAATTTGACCAATCACTGGTATGATTTAACGCACAATGTTTCCGAATATATGTCTTGGAACAAATAATTTACAGTCGAAAAAAACTCATTTTTAACTATCTGCACAAAATTAATAAAATTAGAACTAGAGTGGTTTTGAATGGGGGAAGCATTGCAATCGCATATAAAACAAAACAGATCTAATTAAAAAGTAGTTTACACACTACCAAAACTGGCGGAAAAGTACAACTTACGTTGCATAATAAATAATAAGGCATTTACTTTATTACATCAGAAATATTTCTCTGTGGTTTTACAATTTAAATTTTTAGAAATTATTCTTTAATGGTCAATTTATAATCAAAATTTAATTCTCTTTCCTTTTTGGATTTTGTATAAAACACATTTTCCAAAATAAAAATATCCTTCATCATTTAGACTACCATAATAATTACTCTTGTTATATGTAATAAAGACAAGTGTAAATGTTTACGAATAGTTTTATTTATTGACTTTATGTACGACAATTTCTGAAGACGAATGTTATCAAAATTGGCAACTAAAATATATGTACATAAAATAAATTATTATGATTCACGTAAGAGCCAGTATTCTGCTATAAACAGTCGCAGTAATTATTATAATTGCCTCTCTTCACCATATATATATATATTTTTTTAGCTAATAGTACTTTCCGAAGCATCCAAAATGGAATTGCAATTACATTTTAACTAAAAATATTCTTTAAATAATTAATTTAATATATATAATACTTTCTAGGGAAATATTTTACAGTGTTACGAAATACATGCAGTGTCCTTTCATATGCAACATAAATCCGGCCAATTTATTTTGTAGTTTGTGTGTTGCTTTTTAATGAGTTTTTTATATTGTACAGTCAGGTGTAATTTCAAATTTATATTCAACAATTGGGCATTTTGAAAACATTTCGCCTTTGCAATCATCGTTTACAATTTATTACATTGTTAAAATTATTTATTTGCTAATAGTAATCTCAGTTAAAATTCATGACACACGTTACAATTTTATTAGCGTTTTAGTATGAAGTCTGAATTATCTATAAAATTCTGAGTCAAAAATTTATATTATTATTAAGATAAAATTTTCGGGTTTTCAATTAAACATTATAAATTTTGTTATTGCATTAACCATTAATATTTTAATGGAAATGATTAATTATTGTGTGGAACAATATAAGGTGCCAGATTTTTTACTGTTAGATTATGTTTGTTGAAGTTCTTTGAATGTTTATAGAAATAAGTGACATTTTAGTACAATCTATTAAGGCATATATCCAATATCATCTTAAATAATTAAAAAATTAAGTTTAATATTTATAAAGCGTAGATCATTGCTAACGGCCTTAAAAACGTTTGAATATGTTAAAAAATTAACATCTTATAACACAATGAGCAACAGTTTCATAAAATTTGCATGACATTACAAGTCACTCCACGTTTCAAAATTTAAAAATAAAAATATTATTTAAATATGATCTCGCATCCTTCTGACTTCAAAACTCTGTATAATATTTGTCATTTAAACTGAAAGAAACGAGTAATGCAATAAAGTTCATGCAAATAACACGGAGAATATGTATATACACATTAAAAGACTATTCTAAAATCATATCTAGCGAATATCATAGCGTTGTTTATATATTTTTTTAATGTTGCCTTTTGTGAAACGATATAAAAATATCTATAGGCTGTTCTCGGTAACGTGAGGGATTTTGAGGCCCTAGTGACTTTTTCCTATAAGTCATTTTGTTTTTGCCCTTCCGCCACTTTTTAAACAAATAAATACCATGTAAGTAATAAACACAGTTTATATATTCCACCGGACTCATGAGTTTACGTTAAGGCTAAAATATAATATATTTATTAACTATTATTCCAAACGAGAGCGCTTCAAAAAGTGCTCATTTTAGAGACTAGCCTGTAAAAGAAGTTAAATGCTCTATAAGTTATCAATATTATGACTTGCTTTACAATGCAAATTAATATTATTGGTCAATTAAACTACACATTTTAGTGTTACTGACTTTCCATTGATAAATTGCGATTAACTCTTAAATTCAAGATATGACTTGCTATTAAGAAGTGGGTAAACGGCTGCAGTTGAAGTTTTTCAACAGCCTATTAACTATTTTTATAATAAAAACGCTAATCATTGGTAACATAGCGAAATGAGTTGTATTATGTTGAGATACCTCAATATACATATACACGTATTTATAACTTACATATAAACAAATAACAACCTAAATGACTAAATGTATTAATTGAAACAAAATACTAAGAACATGTGAACTTACAAGTACATCACCATAAAATATACACGCCAAAATTTTTCATTTTTCATTTTTTCGCTCAATTTAAGTAGTAATGTTCCGATATGAGCACTGACGTCTTTGTCTTTAATACTGCACTATTTAGAGTACATAAAAAAATTCAAAATTAGCGTAAAACATGTATACACTAGAGCATTCAAAATATACACAGAAAAAGCAATAATTTTATGCTCAATTACTGATATATATATATATATACATATAATTTAGTGGCAAATATGCTCAACTTGTATTATTTCAAACTAAATTTGCAGTGAAACGTAATAGCTTTGTTCACAAATGTGTTTTTTTTTTCTTTCTGGAATTCTATGTGTGATGCATGCAGTCACCTTAGCACCAGTCTGAAAGAAGGAAGATGCAATTAAAATCAGTTCATGTAATCATTTTAGAATATAGACAGTAAAATTATTTACTACAATTTACCAAAGATAAATGATTATGTTATTTCAGTGTCGGGAATAGACCTGCATCTTGTGACATTCATCGTTTCAATGACATGCATATTCTACACGATGTTGGTAAGTAACTTTATGAGGCATGTTCACCATTGCACGTAAATATACTCCTCACATAAAATATATTAAAATTTTGCCAAAAATTGTTCTTGTAAAATATTGCAGGAGTACACTCTAAAAAGGCTTTGCATCATCTGAAACCACAAATTAAGATACGGCCTGAAAGGGTTAATATTTCCATTCAAATCATAACTACAACTCATAAAAAAAGATAATATACATCTATTGAAAAATGTTAAACACCACGAAAGTAATTTAATCTTTGTTACGCTTATTTGAGTTTAAAATTTTACGTGTATGTATTATTATAATATTTTTGAATAATTTCAAGTGATATAGTGTTTAAATAACAGCCAATATTCTCATCAACATAAATTATATTATTTTGCTGAAGAAAAAAATGTTAAAGGCCGTTCACGGTAAAGAGAGCACTTTAGAAATGAACCTTAGAAAAAAGTCGCTGCAACTGCATGCATATATTTTAATGAGCTAACTGAGTGACATTTGCGCAGTAAAGTTGGTACTGATGGATGGGAAGTAGCACCATGTCATAACGTCAAATAAAAAGTGTAGTTAATAATTCGTGATAACTTAAAATTATTTCTTTCGCTTTCTATTTTTGTTTTACTGCATCGAAGTGTAAAAATGAGCATATTTGTAAAGTATCTACTTTCTTAATAATTTCACAGTTTCATTTGACCGACGCATGGATATAGTGACGAGGCCCATGGAAATTTTGATTTTACGTAAGGTGGAGGAACACACAACGTGTACGCAAGTAGATCTTAAGCAGGGCTTTGTAAAGTGCTCATTTGACTGCGAACAGCCTATACGAACGAGTACTTGTTTGGTTTCGGGTACAACGTGTCGAGTGTGTTTCTCATTCCAGGGAGGAATAAAGGCAGTCGTCTGGGCTGACTTCCTGCAGTCTTTCGGGTACAACGAGTCGAGTGTGTTTCTCATTCCAGGGAGGAATAAAGGCAGTCGTCTGGACTGACTTCCTGCAGTCTTTCGGGTACAACGTGTCGAGTGTGTTTCTCATTCCAGGGAGGAATAAAGGCAGTCGTCTGGACTGACTTCCTGCAGTCTTTCGTGACGGTCGGCTCCACGTTGGTCATCGTCGCTATCGGCGTGGTCCACGTTGGCGGGATTGGTGAAGTTTTCCGCCGAAGTTACGAAGGCCAGCGCCTGGACTTCGAGTAACTATGGAACATTCTTGCACTATGCTTGTGGGCAAATGGTACACTGCACTATGCTTGTGGGTAAATGGTACACTGCACCATGCTTGTGGGCAAATGGTACACTGCACCATGCTTTTGGGCAAATGGTACACTGCACTATGCTTGTGGGCAAATGGTACACTGCACTATGCTTGTGGGCAAATAGTACGCTTCACTATGCTTGTGGGCAAATGGTACACCGCACTATGCTTGTGGGCAAATGGTACACTGCATTATGCTTGTGGGCAAATTGTACACTACACTATGCTTGTGGGCAAATGGTACACTGCACTATGCTTGTGGGCAAATTGTACACTGCACTATGCTTGTGGGCAAATAGTACACTGCACTATGCTTGTGGGCAAATGGTACACACCGCCTGACAATGAAACTGGCACCCACAGCAGTACACATTTTATGGTGCTGAAACTTGACCTGTCATCTTAAATTATGCGTCACACTCCCCCCCCCCCCCACCCACCCTCCAACCTTCGAGGAACATTGTTCCACATGGCCCAGCATGGAGTCCAGCAGATGATATTTATTGTGATCAGGAAAACCGGGCCTACACATGTTGCGCTGATAAAAAGGTTCTGTTGAATCAAACAAAGTTTGTTTGGATCAACGAAATTAATGGTTTTTATAGGGGTAGTTGAAATTTTTTTGTGGTTGAAATCAAATTATTTTGCTGTTCTTATTTGTTTGCCATAAAATTATTTGTTTGGCTCTACGTACATTAAAGAATTTCGATTAATATAAAGAAAAAACACTTGACATGAAATCAGGATTAAAACAACTACATCCAGCGCGACCGAGCGCTAAGTCTTAGCTACCTCGGATAAAGTGACTACCGAGGCAGTGCCGATCTTCTTAAATACATATATTTAAAATTTACAGTTTTCCTTTGTAGTTTCCAGTTGTAGTTGTTTTATTACGATGTTCATGCCGCTATTAAGCATCAATATACGCGCTCACAAACACTGTTACAATTCTAATTGTCACAAAAAATATATATAAAACAAACTCTTGAGCTGTATTTTCGAAGAACCGAACGACTAACCAAAACGAATAAATACAGGTGAATCAACCAAATAATTTGTTTGACAGTCTAATTCCTTCAGGCCCAATACAGAGGTATTGTTAATTCAGTCGTGTATGTTGTTAGAGGAACGAAATTAATTTGTTGGTTTTCAAGATTTGTGTACTGAATAAAATATTTCGTTGGGGCAACTGAGTATATTTTTGGCCCTATACGAACAAACATTTTGTCGGTTTTTCGCTCAGTGTGGACGTTTAATATTTTTGTAAAAGATTTCCATCAAACAAACGATAATAAAGTATCTTGCTATAAAGGCAGAGAGCATGCATGCGTATACAGGTCGTTCACGGTAAACTGAATACTTTCGAAAGCCCTGATTGAGATCTACTTGTATACACCTTGTGTATCCTTCCACCATATGTAAATTCAATATTGCCATGGGCATACACAGAGGAAAATATATTGCAGATGTCACGCTGCCAAATTATTTTGACGTTAGTACAAAATAATGAAGTACTGGCAACAAAATTTTAGGGGTGACAAGTAAATAATTTAGTCGTCAGCACAACATTTATTTGGAAAGGTGAATACTAACAAAACATTTTGTGGTTGCCACAAAATGTTTTTTTTTTTTTCAGCGTAATCACTTCATTCTTGCGTCGGTCAAGTGACACTGTGAAATTATTTGAAAAGTAAATATTTTGTCAGATTTGCTGATTCTTGCACTCGCACGCATCGAAAGGAAACAGAAAACAAAGAAATAATTTCGGTATTCACAAATATTTGCCTAAAGCTTTCAATTCAACGTTAAAACACGGAGCTACTTTACCTCCGAAGTTACCAATTTTTCCGGACGTTTGCCGAGTCAGAATGTCCGTTAAAACCTATGCAGGTAGGGGCAGTGACCTTTTTCGAAGGTTGATATCAGAAACTACTCAATAAACAGTGAACAGCTTATAAAAGAATATATGATATAAAAAGTGTATAAATAAATTAAAACATTTTTAACTTAAAATTTATTTGGTTTACAGTTTATTAGTTGCATAGTGAACATTTTCTCTACTTGTTACGGACAGTTATTTGGCAAACTAGTATCTAAAGAATTCTTTGCAAAAATACTAAACTAATTACGACTTGTACTTTTTCGCTGATAGGTAACCATTTACAAAACAAATCCTTAAAATAAACGCTTGCACCTAATTACATTTGTTTTAACGACTAACTCATTGCATTAAACTAGCAAAGTTCGCAGCGATGTAGTAAATTAGCTCATGTCGATGTCGTTCAAAATTATTTTGTAATTGTTTATTATTTTGGCAAATATGTGTTTGTTTTCTGTACGTCAGGGTAGCATAGATAATTTAGAAATATTATCACAGTCAATTAATTTGTGGACCGGCTGGTGTGTCACACACCACGGCGTCCAAGATTGCATTTACTACAGTACAGTCTGTTCAGGGTAAAATTAGCCCTTTTGAAATCCATGTTAAAGATATAATTGCATATCCATTGCGTATTATTTCAGTATATGTAAAACTTACATTTTTGAATTCCTGGTCGCTTTATTCATGCGTCGGTCAACTGAAACTGTAAAATTATTTAACAAATAAATATTGTATGTATATGCTAATTCTTACACTTAAATGCATTTAAAAAAAATAGAAAGCAAAATTAATATTTTCAGTATTCAGAAATGTTTCCGTAACACTTTTAATTCAACGTTAAAGCATAGAACTACTTTCCTTCACGTAATTTTTTGTTTTTGAATATCATACACTTAAAACGTGATCCACATATAAGTAAAGTAATCGGATCCACACAATGCCATTATTGCACAAAGTGGAAGGACGAAAATTAGACCCTAAGCAGGGCTTTGAGAAACGTTCACTAAAAAGAGAAAATACTCATATGTTTATGTAATATCAACGTGCCGCTTCCCTTTTAATGCACAGTTTCGTATATAGTGGGGCGGATAAGACCAAAGAATGGCAGTAATTGTAATTGTGCACTTTGTGATAAGAGCATGAAATTTGCACATAGGTGCCTCTTTATATTGTTTATATATATATATATATATATATATATGTGTATATATGTTATATGTATATATATATATATGTATATATATATATATATATATATATATATATATATATATATATATATTAACAATATAAAGAGGCACCTATGTGCAAATTTCATGCTATTATCACAAAGTGCACAATTACAATTACTGCCATTCTTTGGTCTTATCCGCCCCACTATATATATATATATATATATATATATATATATATATATATATATATATATATATATATATATATATATATATATATTGGGGCACATGTGATCTAGCCTCTGAAAGTAATGGCAGCCATTTTACAAAGTGGTGGCCAAGAATTACTATACTGTAAGATGAAGCAAGTTTAACAATTATTCCTTGCGAATAATCTTGTTTTAATACACACTGTCACAAATATATTTCTATTATTTATGTTTTGAGAAGAATAACGGACAAGTGCATATTCCATAGAATAAAAAAAATACTATTTCACATTACTATAAGTACTATTTTACCACATGTCACAACTGAAACACTCTCCTTCACAAAAAACACACAGCTATACATGGAAGTTGGACTTTCTTGCAACTAAACTACATTGCATGTCACAACCTTTTTTTTTTCTTTGCATTGGCACGATATTAGTTCTCGGCATAACTTGGCCGCTTGGTGCAAAGTGGTCCATAATGGTTCATAACCTCCACTAGGATATCCCCTCCAACCCCATTGGAAAGGCGATGGAAGCAGTGGCCTCGTAATAATGACTTGCCCCCACACATGTGAGCCCTGGTATGTAGCTCTTCTAACATGTTCCTTTAGAGCTGCTTTTGTGGGCGGAATAAACTGCACGTTGCTCTTCTTTATGGACAGTTTCTTCCTTGCTTCATCTACGTCTAAGCAGAAACTTGTTCGGTCGTAGAGTAAGATTACAAATCTTTCGATGCAGGTAAAGACGTCTGCAGGTAGGGATATTTGTGTTGATGATACCTTTGATAGTGCCTCTGTCAGTCCAGGGAACACTAACCAAACGGACCAGGCAGTTTTCATACTATGTCCTGCAAAACATGACATGGTATCACATCCAGTACGAGCGTGGGAAAAGGGTAATACTAGTGATTTACCTGGTCCTATTCCAGCTGCTATTTTATGGGCTGCTAAGTAACGAAAATGTTTCCCCGTTCCAAAAGCCAACCACAGTTCATTCCCTGCAGGCAATCCTTGAGCATATGATATACATAGCACCACAACATATCTGTGTAAAGTTCTAATGAGGATGGTTTTGTGATCATGTTGCATAGCATGGTGTGCATGCAAAATCATGCGAATGGCTGCCTCGCCATGCGTACATGGTGCTACAGACGCTAAGTCTTTCAGTGGCTGTGTACTTTGTACTCCCTCGCCATCGGTAAAGAAAACTAGCTTTCCATGATGCTTGAAATACTTTATTGCACAATCTGTGAGAAAGATGAACAATTCGGTTTTGTTTTTGTCATTCCGGAAGAAGGTACGCCAGTTTTTAGGGGTGGAGGATGTTGGTGTCACACGGATACATACTCCATTTCCACGTTTTTGTCGTGCCAAAGTTTTGAGAGAACCTTTCTTATAGATATCCCACACAACGTCTAGGCGTGTTACACTTTGAACTTGTCGGGATAGGTATGGAATAAATATTTCTGTTGCATATTCTTCAAAGTTCTATGTAGTTGTTGGCCTCAGCATCTGAACTGCAACAGCTCCATCAATAATGTAACAGGTACAAGTAGCTGAATTTGTTTGATCAGTCAAATATTCTTCTAAGCATATAAGGATATCACTTTTTGAACCCATAAGTATATGTCCCCCATCATAAAGAGCTGGTGCATATTCTTGGTTCTCATGACGAAAGAACTGTTCAAGATCTTCACCTCGTGTCTGACATCCAATGTATAGTCTAGCAAATATTCCAACATCATTTTTTAAAGTAACTATCCGATTCTTCGTTTCTATTTTTTTTTTTTTTTTGGCTGCTTTTCAATGTGTCATGTCTGAAAACTCTGAGCTTGTTACGGTGTATTGTGTTATCATTACATTTCGTTCTATGAATGAAGCACTCTAAGACGAATGCCATAAACTGCTCCAAACCCACAACTTTGACTTTCCTCACAACATTGACAGCCTGAGGATCAGCAATTTCCTTTATCGCAATGGATATGAGGTCCATACTCTCTTCCTCGAATGTATTTCCAGGTTTTTCCATTACATTAACCAGCGGCCACTGCTCCACTATCCCCCTTGATAAAAGCATTATTTTGCTTATGAGCTTGGTCAAAAGGTATCGATGAAAATGTATTTCTTGTCTTGTGACAGTGAAATGTCCAGTATTGAAATTTGCATCCACATCGGGGTGTTGCATTGGAAGGTTAGCCATGTTTCTTAAATGAACTGGAATACACCTGACATAGTTGGTGTGGTCCAAAACATGGAACCAGGGTGCTAGTTCATGCAAGGCATTGAGGTACATTTGAAATGATGTCTGTCGGAATGAACGAACGAGCACAAGCATTATTAAGTCCATCTCAAATACAGTAGACCAGTACTTGAATTGAGGACAAATGTCTTCTCTGCAACTGTGCCATTCATCAAATTGTGTCTCTTCTTCTTGATTCACTTCAGAGTTTCGATCGTATGCTCCTCGTTGAAGAATATATAAGGCAGTGGCAGTGACTTGGTGAGCTCTTCTTGTTCGTGGGATGTAGGCTACTTTCAGGAACGAATTTACTTTACCTTCAGTTGCAACTTCTGCTTCAACTAAAGCCTCAACCCACCCACTTTTTTCTAGGCAGTCGCACAACATCTTTAAGGCTGCCATTTCAATGTGAAGTCCACCTAACATTAAAGCTATTTTCTCCTCCCCATAAATTTCCGGCCCCTTCCACTGAATCTGCTTAGATAAGACAAAGAGAGGCTGGTTAAAGGTTATTACTGGAATCTGTACTGGATTTAGGAAATCTACAGCTTTCTGGACAACATACAATGAATGTCGGATCATGGCTGCTGTATGAGCACTGGAAGAGTGGAAGTAGAGCAGTTGGACAGATTACATTATTCTCCTCATTCTGGTGGCTAGCATGAAAGGATGACCACGATACATTGTTAAGGTATTTTTTATGTATCTTCAAGTTCTTCATATATGGTATTCAACCATAAGTATTCTTCCTGTGTATGCTGTACAAAGCCATCTCTGGAGAGGGGTACATGACAAGACGGTAACATAATTGATTTCTTGAAACTGCCATCGACAGGGGTTACATCTGTGTAGGAAGATGGCAATGGATGGATTTTCTTCAATTTACATGACTGTAGAAATTCAATTTGAGTATCAATGATTTGAGGAACTCCTACACCAGGGTAAGTTGGATGCTGGATTATGGAGATTCTAGTGCCATGTAAATAACCTTTTGATGAAATGGATGATGGATTGTGGTCTATATTGTCAACAACAGCACTTGCAAATATTCCATGTTTCATTACAGGAGGACAGACTACTTGTTGTTGATGAAATTGCTGGCACGCCTTATTACCCAACTGTGTAGACAACTGCAGGACACGGTCATATGAAATACTGATACCAAGATTGTAGGGCTTTTCAATTATTTCTCTCCTTCGTGTGCGAGCATGTAACATGAACCCTAAATAAATGGGGACTGTGGTATCCTGTAATGGACTGTGTCGTACTGTACTATGAGAGGGAGGTGTTCTTTAAGTACGCCTGTGCTTAACGTTATTGAACTTCAGAAGTTGAGTGATTGTAAGTGCAGCAATTGAATAATCTTCATCCTGGTCTTTATTAATTCATGGGCCATCAAGTATCATATTCACCAGCGCAAGTAATAACAGTGGAATACTGTCTTGTTGACATGTACTGGAAAATCCAATAAAAGGTTTTTCTTCTCCAAACATTACCCGTCTGATAATTTGTGCAGCATGTGCAAGCTGAATTGCATAATTATCACTACCGGTACCAAATTCACAAACTTTCATAAGAGATGACCCTACATCCTCATTAAATGTTAGTATTGTGTCTCTTCCTTTGGTATATGCCCTCATGTTAGGAAAATGTGGCAGAACTCGTTGTTTCAGTCGTGTTGTCTGAACCCTGCCATTCATTTGGACCCGAAGCTGATTGACTCCATTTAAATACAGGTCAGCAAGATCAGCAAGCTTGAATACAGGAGATGTCTTATCATCCGCGCCTACTTCCTCAATGTGCATAACTAATTCAGCTAAGAACATAAACATGCAAA
The DNA here is from genome assembly GCA_029891345.1 of Dryococelus australis. Taxonomy (NCBI): domain Eukaryota; kingdom Metazoa; phylum Arthropoda; class Insecta; order Phasmatodea; family Phasmatidae; genus Dryococelus; species Dryococelus australis. Next base: position 22,865,102 of record CM057007.1, on the reverse strand, counting down.
GATTTCTAATGGTTGTTTGGTTTGGATTCCCCAGTCTTAGGCTTTCTTGCTTTGTTGTACAACTGTACCAAACAACTAGTGTGGTATTTAGCCTCAAGTGCCACCATGTCTCCTGCGCTTAGTCTACCCAAAACGTCATTATCTTCAACAAGTCGTGCACAAGTCCTATCACAAGCATCTAGTTCAAATGTAGAAACATCACGAAGACCTTCACGGCCAGACACCTTATTACAAAAGAAGCATGTTTTCTCTTTGACAGTCGCTGGTGATGTATACCGGACACATTTCGTTGCAGGAAGTACATCTGTCTTCTGGCAAACTTTATCTGCCTTAGCCCTGTTTAACATTGTGTTGTTATATTTTAATTTGCATGACTGGTCATATCGTGCATTATGAGCTATCATTGCAGCCTCAGTGCCAGAACCTTCATCAATCTGTTTCAGTGAGAGTGTTCTTGGTAACAGATAGAGTTCAGCAAATTCACTCGAGTTTTTTTGCTAAGGTACTATATCCATTTACCAAATCTTTTATCTTGGATTGCGTAGGACAAGAAAGCTGTTCATGTTTTTTGTCCTGTTGGCAAATGACACACAGTGTCCAGTTGATTTCAACTTCATGTCGCAGCACTGACGGTCCTGGATGTTGGAGGTCAACGAGCTTGATTTTTTCTTCGTAGACATGATGCTATTCATTCAATGAGTACCTTAGAAAACAAAAAAGGACTAATTAAAACCAGAAGTAATAAACATGGAGGAATGTGTATTATTAATATTATCACTTTCTGCAAATTCTTTTTAAAATTATTTATAAAATCAAAACCGAAATGAAATATAATTATAAGCTTCGATTACGGCTTTTCAAAAACAAAAACCTGCCAAGATAAATAAAAGAATTTTAATGTGTAATTGGCCGAAAGTGATTAAAGTACTCGTATTTTTCCAATTTATTTACATATTAAATAATTTACAAGACTTCATTTACACATCATACAAATCATCCTCGTGTCACAGGACCATGGGTGAATTGTATATTGTACACATGCCTGATTATATTGCAAAATTACACATTAAGAAAGAAAGATTAAACATTAAAATCCACCAAAAAAGTACATTTCTCAAATATTAGCCTTCAGAGGCTATATCGCATGTGCCACAAATATTTATAGCTTTTAAGAATACATAAAGGCACTTATGTGCCAAATTTTATGCTTTTATCACAAAGTGCACACAAATTTTGCTTATCCGCCCCATTAATATACGTCCCTCAGTCAACAAATAAACAATCACAGAAACTGATTTGTCGTGAAGTGAATCCCATGAGCTAAATTTCGCGAATTGGCTTCGTGTCAGGTTAAACTTCAAGTTTCTTTTTGGATTTGAAGTACCGCAGCGTTTTCCTGGTAGGGGAAGAATTTGTTTGTGGGGAAGGGGGAGAACTTCTGCAGCAGGGCGAATGAATTTGTACAATACATTCTACATGATTTGCTCATTTTATCGCGTACAGTTAATTCGCTCGCAGTTACGAAGGGCGTGCCTACAGAAGTGCTGCCCAACCACAATACAATAGCGCCATGTAAGGTGTAAGCGCTTAATGCACATCCTGACACAGACTGAATTAGTAGAAACCTGAAAAATTCGCGACTTCAATTACCTGCAGGCTAGGATCTATAGTCTTATGTACAACTATGCCAATGTCAACTGTGCATTGGTTGTCTCCTGTCACAGTGGAAGGTGACGATTTGGCCACCGTTCTCCAGGAGGTGTCATACAATAAGTGGGCCAATGGCTAAAGTTATATGAATATACGTGTATGTAATTATAGCTTGCCCCAATAGGGATACGCCAAATCTTCAGGTCTCTATAAATTAGCCAAAAACCTGGAGATCTATGAAAACTAAAGAATATTGTCAATTTTGTTTTATCGCCCGACAGTCTACGTGTTTGAAATTATCGCTGAATTGAAACTATGTCTAGTATTGCTATGACTTTGTGATGAATATGTTTAAATATATTCTTACTTTGTATCTTTAACTTCGTAAGTTTGGATCTTCATTATGCCTCTAGGAAAGAATAGCGTATTCGAGTGGAGTGGTGTGTAGGTATTAGGGCGGCTCAACATCGAGGTCTTTAGAGCCGATGAGGGTGATTGAGGTGAGTATGGAGCACCACCGGAATGAAAGGGCGGGGGGAACGGGAGATCCCTGAGAAAACCCGTCGAACAATGGCATCGCCCGGCACGATTCCCACATGCGAAAATCCGGAGTGACCCAGCCGGGGTTTGAACCCGGATCGCCTTGGTGGGAGGCGAGCAGAGCATATATGAAATGCGTTATCAGTTACTTTGGTTTACGAGAGTACTCGCATTTGTCTCTGCGGCAAGTCTCAGCCTTCCGGTGCAGAGTTCTTCGGCTCGATCCGAACGATTTTTTTAAATCCTAGTACACTACTTTTTGCGAAGTTGTGACACAGAAACGATGTAATCATGTTACGCAAAATGTAATATCCTTCCGCAACAAGCGCGAGTTCCATGAAAAAATATATATATAAACAAAGAGGACATCATTACTTTAACAGGCAATTTTGACAGCCGTTTTAGGAATTCTTGAGCTTATGTTGAGGACGTACACAGAAGGCGAATACAGGATGCTAGAAAATTGCATAACAATACTTCGGGGAAACATTCCTTACATCTGGAGGATGAAAAAAAATGTTATATTAATATGGATCCGCAAACGCTTAGTTTCTTTACTACAGCCCGTAATACATAACATACACTGTATGGCCCGCCGGCTGGATCATGTTACTGTGGAATGCCATCGTAGCGTTCGTTTGCGTGATACACGCCTTACGCTACGACACCACAGCTAGAACAGTAGGAACTGCAAAGGAATTAGTTAGACATGTGTGAAATCTTATCGTCAGCACTAAAGGAAATGTTCAAAATGCCCTCCATCAGCACTAACACACCGTTGCATGGATACCCGGATGCGTTCATCAGTCTCCGGAAAAATTCCTGATTGTTTCGCAACCCCGCCACAAGACGATTACGGAGGGCGCCCACATCGTCCACTGGGTTTGCACACACAAGTGCCTTCAAATATTCCCACAAATTAAAGTCTAGTGGATTCGAATCGGGGCTCTTCGGAGGTTGGTATGTGGCTGCCAATTACAGCTGCGTTGTGTATTACGAGCTGTAGTGACGTAACGTAGCGTACGCGGACCTATGTTCATATAAAACTTTTTCAGCCTCCAGAAATGCGGAATGTTTCCCCGAAGTATTGTCATGCAATTCTGAGAAATTCTGTATTAACCGCGCCCTTATATCAGAATAGATTTGAGGGGAAACGGGAAATCCAATATTCTGAGGGAAAAGTGAGAAAATAGATTGTGGGAGGAAACGAGATGGTTAACGCAGATAAAGTGGTGGAGGGAAACAAAGATGGCGGACTTAAGGCCGTCGTTTTTCCACGGAATTATTAAACGTGTGTCCAGTGTACTGATCTACGAAAATAACACATACTCCAAAAAGGCTAAAAATTGATTTTTTATTAAAGCGCTGTATCTGAGAGTATACGCGTCAGATACATACAAAACTGCTTAAGGGCCCTGCATTGAACCGTCTTGCAGAATTTCGATCAATAAAATACACTATCTACCAAAAAGTAATTGGGCACCCGTGAAGATAGGTAATCCACTACGTCAGCTGACTTGTGTTTCACGGCCTTCGGCGACCGGACCGCTGGTGTTTGTCCGTGGTAGCAAGAACACACAGACCTAGTGTAACATTCTGGATAATGAAATGCTCCCAACATTGTGGGGTTTGTACGGAATGGACCCATGTTACTTCCAGGATGACAATGCTAGGTGTCAGGTTTCACTATGCAGTGGTACGCCAACAACAATGTTCGCCGATGGACTGGCCCGCCCAGAGCCCCGACCTCAACCCTATAGAACATCTTTGGGACGAATTGGATCGCCGGGTGAGAGCTCGTCAGGCGCGGCCAAAATCCATTGCTCAACTCATGGAATGGTTGCAAGAGGAATGGCGACGAATCCCCGCGGATGTCCTGCAAACACTCGTAGAGAGCATGCCAGACAGGGCGGCTGTTGTTATAGCCGCAAGAGGTGGCCCTACGAGATTCTAACGGGGTGACCTCCGAGCAAACATTGAGGATAGATGCCCAACTACTTTTTGGTATGTAATGTAATACGCTCACCGCTGAGTGTCCCACAGGTAAACGCAGTTTGACGAGAACATTGCACGCCAGTTCAGAGCCTTGCGCTTAGAGGCGATGGTGCACTTGATGAGCGTGGCAGTGTCATCCTAATCGCTCCCGCGCTTCTCGGCCTCACACGCGGAGGGCCACGGTGGCTGAGCGGTTAGCCCGCTCACCTCCCAACAAGGCGATCCGGGTTCAATCCCCGGCTGGGTCACTCCGGATTTTCGCATGTGGGAATCGTGCCGGACGATGCCGTTGGCCGGCGGATTTTCTCGGGGAACTCCCGTTTCCCCGGCCCTTTCATTCCGGCGCTGCTTCATACCCACTTCAATCATCCTCATTGGCTCTCAAGACCTCGTTATTAATTGCCGCTCAAATCCCTTCACTCAAACGCGGGAAAAAACTCGAGGTAGGAGGAAGCTTCAAGTCTAAGTAATGTTGACTTTGCTTTAAGTCGGGAACATCCAACTGATTTGCAGTTACTAATAAAAATATAGTTTGAGGTGTTTTAACATAGGCTACAACGTTAGTTTTCGGCCACTGATTTTACTGTTGTGGCTTCCAGTTTTGATCCGAGTCCGCTGGCCAGAAGTACTTTCTTCACCGTGACCTTGGGAATGACGTTCAACTGGTTGTCCTTCATGGCGGGGAATCAAGGAATGATACAGAAGCTCATTACGCTCCCCGACATGCACAGCGCAAAGAGGTGAGAATAGGCCTGAATACACGTTAAGTAATGCCGACATAAATGAAAGCACTTGAAACTGACAAACAAGAGAAATGAAATAAAATATTTTAAGTGTAAATACTTAATAGTACGAATTCTATCCTGATTTTTTTTTTGTGAAACTTGTACCTCAACTGTTTTTAGTTAATACACAACTACACTTCATTGACTGCGAAATAGTTTTATTGACTGAAAACATACTTTTTTAGGTGATACATATAATTCAGTACAAGGAAATGTTATTTTGAGAAGAAAAAAATTTGCAGACGGTTTCCTACAAAATATTTAGTAAATGCTAAAATTATGTATTCCAGTGAGTAGGTCTTTACGAAAAGAATATTTTTGCTACACACAAATATTGCAAAAATATATAATTTTCACGGCATAGTCCTTCATTTCACGCACAAAAATTGGTTCATATGTTTTCCATGCTGTAGTAAAAATAAAGGTATTGTAAGACGTCCACTTATCTTCTACTGATGTAAGTACAGTCAAAATGTCGCCTTGGGTCAGACTGATATTAGATGTTATGATTTAAAATTTTCATTTCAGATACTTGTTCAGGAAACACTTAGCACTTAATGGTAGCGCTTTAACTGTGAGAATCGTAACATTTAGTTACTAATTCCATTTTCAATTTAGTATTGTTCTTCCAAGGTAATTCAAAAATAAATTCATAAGTGATTAATTACCAGAAGAAAAATTTTATTTGCAATGAATATTCCCGTTATTAAAATAATCCGCTTGTATATTATTTGATACATTTTTTTATAATACTGCAGCAACTGATGATGAGCGAAAACATAACAGAATGGTTATAAAATTTTTATAGCATATTCTTACTGAAGACTTACTTAAAAGTGGTATTTACAATACTCATATTTAATACATGGCATTAATTTGTGGCTGAATTAGACATAGTGAAAAGCCTTATTACGTGACACTAATGACTTACGAGATAGAAATACTATCATACATATTTTATACGATTTATTTTCCCAAACGTTAAATAAACTTTTAAGATATGGGAAATGTTCTTTTCTGTATGTGAACGGGAATGCTTTGTATATGAAAATGCGATAAATTCGTAATTAAATCTATAAAATAATACCTCATTTGGAATAGTTGTCGAGAGTATTGGAGTATAAGATGTGTTCTAATTCAAGAGTAACCCATCATTTTCAAGTTGTATATAGAGATATAGCAGAAATAAAACATATAAACGCTGGCATCACGAAAGAGTAACACGAGATACACGAACATCACTTATAGATAAGTGGAAAAAAAAAAGTTCAATTAACATAAAAGCTGGCGTAACCCACTGAGTGGGTAAAAAAATTCCTGAACAATGTTCAGTTTTATAACTGTTATATATGTCAAATGTATAAACATAAATAAAACCAAAATCTTCGTAATCGCTGCAAAGCCTTAGATTTTTTAATGTAGTAAATTTACAAATATCATCTTATTTTAATGAAACCATACTTTTTATTCACAAAAGATGAAATGCGTATTATGTAATGCTTATTTAAGTATTACGTATATAAAATTTTACTGTAATTCGTGATAAGGTATAAGACAATATCAAATCTATACAAATTTACAGAAGGTTCATGCGAAATAATTGACGATAAATGTGTTGGTTTTTAATAGCTAGGTTTTTTTTTTTTTTGGTTAACATTAAATGTTGTTAATTTTAGGTGAAAAATAATGTCGAAATTCATGCTGTTAACTCCTACACGTTGAAATATTTAAGGCTGATTTTTCAACGACCTGTTTCGTTACGACTGACTTATGAGTAACTATAATGTTGTAGAGAAATATTGTCTTTTCTTTTCATTCGCTTGTAGCTAGAAGTAGTACATACGTTAATCAAACTGCAACTGATGGGGTGTTCCAGCACTCAAATAGTTTCACTTATCCGCTCTCAAAATGAGGGGCAGTTGAACAAAAACGCCGCTGATTATTGGCTAATTTGTAGTTTCGCTCTTGTGGAAAACAACTGATTTCCCATCGTTGAGAGTTGCACATTATTTGAGTTTGTTGCTTGCCGTTGTTGATAATATTGTTAAATAATTTACATTGAAAAAAATAAAACCGGACTGAGTGTAGTCATTCTAATTATTATTGGCTAGCACAACTACAAGGCGTTGCCTGGGTATAATAGGGCAATAAGATACACACGACGCCGTTTTATGAGTCCCGAAAAGGTTTTAGAGATTTCCAGTCCAATAGGGGCTGAAAACCATTTTGAAATGCACAGAATTTTAAGTTGGGAACTTAAGTGCATCCCTGCAAAATTTGATCCTGATCCGTCGGACGGTGTAGTCTTGAGATACACGACAACGTTTTAAGGGCTTTGATATATTTGTGTCCAATTATTGAAGGGGGAAGGGGGGGGGAGGGAATTTTACCTGTGCAGGATTTTAAAGTCGGATATACTGAACGGTACGCCTACAAAATTTGGTTCAAGTTCCGTCGAATGCTTTATGATTATATAAGGAACAAGCATACATGCATGCATACAAACTCTTTGAATTTTATACATATAGATAAACGTCCCAGGTAATGAAATACACACAAGAATAGTGCAGACACTAAACAATAAAGCTAATCGGCATCACCATTACTGTGGAAAAAAGTTCTGGTTTATGCAAAAATATGTTGAGGGTGGGGGTATTTTGCTTGAATTTAAAAACCCCTGCCCCAGTAATTTTGGCAGTTATTTTAAATCACATATACTTATTTAGATGAATTTGCGAATTTAACACATTTTAAAATAAATAACGTTCCCGTTTACAAACATGTTTCTTACGAGTTTCTTTAATGAGCCGGCAATTAAGTTGGGTATAGAATAATCCAGATAATATCACTGATGTTTGCTTACGTCGCTTTTCACGGTAACACAGGGAGGTATAAGTTGATTACATGTAGACATATTGAACAGGAGTGTTGTAAATAGCTGCCACAAAACTGGGGCATATATAACACACTCCCCACCCAACAGTTGTATGATACATAAATAGCTGAGGAATCCTGCTTGGAAAAGTGGAAATGGGAGCGAATTTATAGCTATGTATTAGTTGTTACAGCTTCCAGTTGTTTCGTGACAGTAGCCTCATTTGTCAGGGTAAATTATAGTAAAATTTTCGAATTGAAAATTTCCATTTCAGTTAGGGCCTAAGTTCAGTAAAAACTAAAAAGTACATGGCAGGGTTTTAATTTGTTTTTAGAAGCTTTGATATTTGGTTGCCAATTCCAATTTATTAATTTTTCTCCCAAAGTACGTATAAACCTATTAGTGAGTAAAGAATTTCCTGACAAAAGCTGTTATTTTCCAAGATTGTTCTACATTAATTAACTAATTTGTCTTATTAGAGCAAGTGATAATGGTGGAAACGTAAATTAATAGTTATAGGAGAGGAACATAAAAGAAAGGTTATCAGATTTTTCAAAGCTCTTTCATACCTAACCACAAATTAAAAGTAAATTCTTATATAAACAACACTGCATTGGTGGCAGGTTTCGGGTTCTGTTAAAAATTATATATATATATATATATATATACAATTGCAATATTTGTTTATAAAGAATCAATTTGTATAAATTAATTTATTTTAAGTTAAATCTTTATGAATAATCAATAAACATTTACTGGGAAGTTTTGTAAAGTAAAAAAATAAATAAAATAAAAAAATATATCTAGCTGCACGATAAGTATCTGTTTTCCCAAACAACAGCTGTCTGTACATTTAAGAAAAGTTTCGGGTACTTATTTTCTCTATATTTATATACATTTTGGCAAATTTTAATTTGCAGGTTAAAGTTTGCAGTATTCCCATTTGTGGTGCAGGGAATTAATATCTGATAAAGTAATATTACATTTTCTAATGATTTTTTCTCTTATTTACCTGTGAGAAACCATTATGGAGTTACTGCTGACTTGCTACATTTATTTTATTTTCAGGGCAGTTATTTCGTTTGGCGTGGGAAATATACTAATCAAAACCGTAACTTTGATAACTGGACTGGCAATTTACGCCACATACTACGATTGTGACCCTCTGCACACAAAGGTAAAACGTTTCTATACTATAGCATAAGAATGTTTACATTACATTTCGTTCAGTAATAACTCTGCTGCAAATTTCCCTTATTTCAACCATTTTTACATTCAAGTTGTAAGTAAGTCTTGCTATATGCTATTCGCGGTAAATTGAGCACTTTTCCAGGCCCTTCAAACAGGCATTTACCACTAACAAATAAAATTTATTGCAGCCTCAGACGTTAACTTCTGAGAGTGGTGAAAATTATGCACTGTATTTATTAGTAGCACAGCAATATTGTATTAAAATGTGGTGGGAAGATAGAAATAGGCTGAAGAGAAAAATTTCAGCAGGGCCTTAAAAAGTGCTCACTTTACCGTGAATAGCTTATACGTGTAATAACGCACCACATGCAATTATGAAAACTTATATTTTCTTGTGAAATAAAGTAATTTAAAGAAAATACTCTTATTGTTAGTAACATTTTGATGTAACTTAAAATCGTAAATTATTACTCTATATGACTTATTTATGTTGCACATTTATATTAATCTATGTTTCCTCGTTTTTGAATTGTCAGTTGTTATGTGTGCATTATAAGTTGAATAAGGCCTTATTCTAGGTTTCACATTACACATTTACAAAGAAAACCAGAAAGCGGTCTATATATCGCATTTTTATCTGAGCTCTAAGTCTAACCTATTGCTTGAATCAGGTAGTGAAAGAGAACCCCAAACAGGGGAATCCGGAGCTTATCGTACCAACCGATGGTGCTACGAAACGTCAAATTTGGCACTGTATGAACTTGTGTGGAGTGGAAATGCAGCATAAAAAAATTTGAAATAGAAAAATTTTTATGGCTAGTAGTAAACTTTTGTATTGCCTAGCAACACGTGCCAATACATAATTGCGAATCATTTCAAAGGTAACCCTTAAGAAATTAAGTTTAAAAAATAGCACGGTAGTGTAACTATCAGTTAGAAAGAGCAAACTGTAACTTTGTCTCCCATACAGCCAATCTAGCTTCCTTACGTTTGGTCAGGAATGACCGAAATGCGTAAAGAAGTTGACGACTTTGTATATAGAAATGCTCAATATATTTTTAATGCTAAATTTTTTAAATAACCTTTATAAACTGTTAAAAATATTTTGTTAATAGATTTTTAAACAATTTTTGAATAAATTTTTTATAATATATTTTACATGTTTGGGATATTTTGTGGTTTTCAAGGTCATTGGTCACTGGAGTCAAGGTAAAGGGGGGCATCCAACACAGTTGACAAGAAGGCCGCTGGGAGACCAGAATGACAGAGCATGATCAGCTCCGAGAACGTCATCATTTTCATTCTACTTTCTATAGCAACCTTATATATGGCGTTGGTTCAATTGTATTAAATATTTTAAAAGTTCCATTACAATTTAGGAAGTTTCCTGTATTATTTTTGGCACTTTATGGCTGTTGGCCCTATGAAAATGGTGCACTGAGACAGTGACTAGCTTTAGAGGCGAAGCCGACAGATTCCCGTCATCCCTGAAAATCTGGAAAGGAACGAAACCCTCGGATAGATCCGGGGACCGAATGCAATTGTAAAAGGAAAAGAAATATCCTCGAAAAAACCCACTGTTAAAAGTTAAAGGCAGCCTGGTTTCCCACATTTAAGTATCCGGTGTGGTTTCTCCGAGAATCGGAACCTGATACACTACACACGCACCCATGGGGGTTTATGTTACATGTACTATTAAGGGATGATTATGGGATCAGAGGAACTTGACTAAGGAAGTGGATTTCCATGGTTATATGTAGCCACGCGCTCGTCTTGACAAACTATTTGCAATTAAGGGATGATTATGGGATCAGAGGAACTTGACTAAGGAAGTGGATTTCCATGGTTATATGTAGCCACGCGCTCGTCTTGACAAACTATTTGCAACTAAGGGATGATTATGGGATCAGAGGAACTTGACTAAGGAAGTGGATTTCCATGGTTATATGTAGCCACGCGCTCGTCTTGACAAACTATTTGCAACTAAGGGATGATTATGGGATCAGAGGAACTTGACTAAGGAAGTGGATTTCCATGGTTATATGTAGCCACGCGCTCGTCTTGACAAACTATTTGCAATTAAGAATAACGAAATGTCTGGGTGCTGATATATATTGGTCGTGTTACGAAAGTCGGCAAACAGATCAGTAAGGAAATTTCAGAAAATCAAGTATGTATGTGATATGTGATATGAATACATTCAACTGAATGCAGATTTTTTTTTACGTACACAATGCAACAAATTGATTTCGATATATTTGATAAGAATATTTACTTGCATTTCGAGTCCTTATAACTAAAGCAAACTATGCATACCAAAAATAAAATGCAAGCAAAATTAAATATTAATTAATATAAATAATAAATATGTAAATGTTTGTTAACTTTTCTAATCAACACTTAAATACATTTCTACTTGTGTACTTTAATTCTTCAACGTTTCTGTCTTGTTGAAACTATTTCGATCGTTTAGTGAAAAGATGGGTTAGAAACTACATAGAACATGTTCGGGTAGAAAATTAATAATACATTTTTGATTATATGAAGTGATTTCATAACAGGGCCTTGAATTAAAGTCTATTTCGCACGAAGGTTTTAAAGTAGGCCTACGTAGTCTTTTTCTGTGCACTTTATATGCATCTGGATATCCAAATTTCAATTTTATAAACAATGTTAATTTGGGTGCTCCAATGGTGCTGAATGTGTGAGAAATTTAAAACTGTGATTTTAATTATGGTATCTGATTAGGGTTATGTCAATGTGAAATTAAACTTGGCAGCAGTTAGAAGCCTAAATCTTTCTTCATCCCACGAAGTCATCGTTGCGATTGTTAAAATCGTGGCCTTATGCAGAAACAGCCACGTTAGTTCACAAATAATATATGAGGGAAATAATCATCAGCCCACAATGACAAAAGCCAGAGACTGGAGTCAAAGCATACGCCTACTGGGGATTAGAAGACTTACGGAGAGGTCGTCCAGAACGCTCGTACATTTCGGCAAAATTTGTGCACTAGGCGGCAGGCTGTATTTCTAATGTTCTATTTCGTATTAGAAATGTGTTACAAAATTTCGTTTTCAAATGTGTGAATTCTGATGCAGCATACACTCGTTTTGTCCATACAATATTTCTTATTTACTCGTCCGGTGTAACAGTCTTTTAAAAGTAACGAACATTCGATAAGCAGCAGTAGGGTCTGTATTTTTTTATTTTTTATTTGGCGTTATAATGCCCTAACTTTCATTTTAGATGGGTGCTTTACGGACGTTATTTAATCTTTGTTTTAATTTTCTCCTACGTCTTAATGGAACCGCACAAGCAGACTTTTGCCATTTTCACTATTATTTCTGTTGGAACACACTAAATGATAAAAAAAAAATAATAAACTTGCGGGCTTGGATAATTGGGTAGTTTCTTTTCTAGCGAAGATGCGTATTTATAGCAGATTTATTTGACGAGATACGCGTAGAATCGCAAACAACAAATGCACAGAAATCACACTGTAAGAAATTATTGGGAAATTTACCATACCAGTGTATACGATTAATGAGAAAGCAGGAATGGTAATATTTTCCCCTATACGTTCATTGTGGCGTTCCTACATTTGCTCAGGAAACAGACACATGCATAGGAAAGTTCCTAACGTGTATAGTAGCGCTGCTAAACATTCCTATATCTGCAACTTGATGGTGTGATATTATTTCCCTACAGTGTACAGGTTAAAAACTTCCATTACAGTTCAGAAAATTTACCAGTGTATGTCCGGACCGCCGGCTCTTTAAGAGCTGCCGAAATCTTTCTTGCTTCATGTAGATACATAATAGCCAACATTACAATTCTTCTCCTATACGCGCGCTACCGTCGCATCTATCACGTGATGCAGAGGTGGAGTGTGGTTCGAGACAACGATGAGACAAGAATGTGATGAGATGCAGCGAACGAATGCAAGGATGGGAGAAAAGGGAGTGAACGGAGAAAATCCGCCGTCCAACTGTACCGTACAGTCACGGCGTATTGGTTAACCGTTAATGCTGCTTTAAAAATGTATACTGTAGACATTTTGTTGATTTGTACATGATAAACTATATTGCTAGAATATCATTTTATATTTTTCATTGCGATGTGCTTCACAGAAACTCAGCAAAGCTGATCAAGTGGTACCGTATTTCGTGATGGAAACAGCAGGTTCTATTCCTGGGCTACCAGGCCTCTTCATTGCCGGAATCTTCAGCGCAGCTCTGAGGTATGGCAAATATTTAGCTTACTATGCTGAATACAAAACTGAAGGATTTATCATACCGCTGTCAGTTTTCTCGCTTGTGCTGCGATGCATGAAGTGCTTTGTGTTTCAGTACCATGTCCAGTCACCTAAACTGTCTTTCCGCCACCTTTTATGAAGACTTCGTACTACCGTTTGTCAATAAGAAGACGAACCTTGAAAAGAAAGCCCACGTCGTGCTTAAGATAATCGTTGTCTTGTTCGGACTAATGTGCGTCCTGATGGTATACGTCATCGAGCACATGGGAGCAATATTTGATGTAAGTTCATGGCTTAAAGTGTCAGTGACTATGTTCTGAATGTTTTGTCGAGAGTGTTACCGTTCGAAACAGAACTGGTGGCTCGATAAGCTTCGATCGATCAAATCAGTGTAGTAGGAACAACCTCAGATTCCCTTGGAGTGATTTCAGATATAGGCCGTTCACAGTAAAGTGAGCACCATTGGCAGCGTTTAATTTGGAATAGTAGTCAGTAAACATATATATATATTTTTTTTTTTAGCCTTAGACGTTAACTTTCGAGTGCGGTGGAATATACACACTGTGTTTGTAATATTTATTTTAAATCTTGGTTAAAGGAACAAAAATAAATGGCTTAAAGGAAAAAGTAACTAGGGCCTCAAAAGTGCTCACTGTAAAGTGAACAGCCTATAAACCAATGAGAACCAAAATCGGAACGGCCCGACAGGTGATCGAATCTGGTTACTTCAAAATGACAGTCCAGTGTATTACAACATCGCCGCCATGATCGGCTTGAATTTTTTTATAGTATATGAGTTACGACTTGAATTAAATTAATGCAATATATCATATACAAGTGGCTTACAAAGATGTAAAATCAAATTATTTTTAATGGGGGCAGAGTGGCAAATAGATGACTTAAAAATTTACTGAAACAATTTCAATTTATTTCCGTAACCACATAGTTTGTGTGCATGATTCTCCTTGCGAAACATCGGCTTATTTCTTTGTGTTTTATTTATAAGCTACTGTTGCGAGGGGGCCGCGGAAGGAGCGTGGTTAGAACGCTCGCATCCCACTAAGGGGAACCTGACCCGATCCCAGGCTGGGCCGCTCCCGGATTTTCGCACGTGGGAATCGTGCTCCAGTCTTTGCATTCCTGCGCTGCTCCATACCCACCTCACTTCACTCTCATTGACAATCAAGATCCCCGCCCATGCCTCTCAAATGTACTACTGTTGCCAGACAAACTGAATGACTCAAAGATTTATTTCTTATTCCGATGGCAAATGTGTATTACTTTTCCATGCTAATATGTTTATTCTTTTTACCTAGGGCGAGTACATAAATGTGTAGAAATATCACAGAAACTCTGTAGTAAAATGAGAAACTGGGCGAAAAAAAAAAACACAGTTCGCGATAAATTCTTTATGCCTCCTGTCGTAGGGGAGCGATGAAACCTTGAGTATACCAGTTAAATCCCACAACAATAGGAAGCTTTTACGTCAATACTCGTTGCACTTTGTAACATGGGCCAAAGTTGCTTACGTGTCGTATTTCAAGCGGTGGCGGAAACGTGCCATAATACAATGGGCACATGGGATGTAGACGTAACACAGTGGAACACACTCCAAGATGAAGGCAGGGGACACAGATCAAAAACAAACACCGACACCTCAAGAGCATGTTCGGAGGCAGGTGTACGCACGCAACACCGTCAGGGTATTTGCCCGGCAGTTCAGATTTGCCTGTTTAACCTTTTACCTCCATTGTAAGTATAATTTATATAGTATGGCTCCCGCGCGAGCAGACGCAGCACGGCAAACAGATGAATGCGACATCTGCCGAATTATTGTTGGCTCGTCACCACAATAAGTCCCTACGCGGCTATGGCATTGCGTTCTATGTGAAGTGGATCCTGTACGTCGCCAGTTAATTAGGCAGTCAAAACACATCCCTGGACCAAGATTGAAATTGAACAAGGTCTTCCCGTCAGTGTAGTGAGATCTATAATCAATTCACGGTTACCTCGCACTTTTCTGGAGCCCTGCTAAAGTTCTTCTTCCAGGATATTCCTCCGCTTCGTGTAAACTAAGCTTAACTAAGTCCAGAAAATTACACCAAGGACAACGCACCGAATTCGCAGCACTCAGTTGTAATAATATTTTGTATTAGAACTATTACTACCAACACATGTATTTTCTCTCTTTTTTAATTCACATTTCTTATAGTTTAAATATTATAATTTATAAATTAATATGTAGGTAACACTTAAATTTAAAGAAAAATTTGTCACTTTAATGCAAACAGACGTCTACAACGCTTGTAATAAATAATATATCCAGGCAATAACTAAACACGTCATACATGGGGTGATTTTCCAAAGGTTTGATTAAAAAGTGTGAAGAAACCGTGAATAGATTATAGAAGATGCCAATTACAAGTTATTTCCTTTTGGTGAAACTACTACAGTTGTCGAGTTCTGTGCATAAATTAAAGAAATGCTAAAACGTGCTTACTAATTCTGACAATGTACGAGACCTTTTATAAATCGGTGCTTGACAAACTAATCAGACATGTCCATACTGTTCCCATGGACTAACTTACGATAGTCTGAACTATCGCTTCCTAGAGGCCAGCTCAAGGGATAACTAACTAAAAATGCTTCCGGCTGTTACATATACGCAATTAACTATAAACAAATAAAATTTAACAAGAACAGTGCGTAGTGGGAATACTCATTACATATAATCAGAGACGAGAAAAAGGAAGTAATCCTAAATTAATAGAATCTCAAAGCTCTTAAATGTTTTTATATTGTTTACTAACAAATAAGCTTACACGAATAAAATAAATGATACTTCAGTTTATTTAAGTATAACATATACAGCCCCACTCTTAAAGTATCGATTTACAATTTTGTTCACTTCGTACGTCACAATTCACTAAACTAGCGAAATTAGATAACAGTAAGTGGGCCGGATATTAAGCCCCATCTTACCTTTACAGGAGAGAAGTTTGAATTCATTAATACCTTACTTTCAGGCAAATGCAATTGAAATAAAGTTTTGAAATAAATTTGACACACATAGCATTCTAAATGTTTAACTTTCCAAAAATATATTTATCTATACAGTCATATATTATAGAACTTATTTAGATAGTAAGAACTAAGATATATGTCCTTCAAATAAAAAGAAATTCTAGAATGTTGAAATTATTGGTTTCAAAATAATTATTTAGAATTCATAAAATATTAATTATCAAATTTAAAAGTAACATCTAACTGATTTGTTATTGAATTAATATATTATGTATAGTTTCAACAATAATATAATTTATATAAACGTTCTCAACTTTTCAGATTTCCATAAACACCAGTGGAATAACCTTGGGTACATTTTTGGGTGTATACATTTTGGGAATGTTATTTCCTTGGGCAAATGCAAAGGTGAGAATTTATAAATTAAAACGTTTTAGTAGATATTAATATATTCTAGTAATTTCAACCTAGCGTTAAGTTTCCTTAAACTTTAAGTAAAACAAAAAATATTTATAAAGTAAACAGTAATACAATTAGTAATGTATTTACGACTTCTCGCTGTTACTTAGGCGAATTTTGACAGTAATTCTAGGCACTTATTAAACTGTAAGAACAAAGCATGTTCACATCTCGCGTCTCTCCTAATACCATCGCTGTCGTTTAGTAAGGTTTTGAAGTTACAGCATTTTGATCAAATGTCTTATACTAACGAATCTTTGGATCGCACATTGGATGTGATTTCAGCTGTGCCAGTTATGTTTGTAGATTTGAAGATAAGGCATGATGACCTACGTTATTTATTTATTGATTATAATGAACGTTGGATTTCTATCAAAGTTCTTACAGTTAGGCTATAAATATAACAAATAATTTTACAAGTGAAATTAACCTGTAATCACCTTTCTACTTGTATTTGATATTATTGTAAGCCGGGAGGGGAAGTAAAATATTAATATTTGTAAGGCGTTAAGCAACTCGCACGTGAA
This sequence comes from Dryococelus australis, assembly GCA_029891345.1. NCBI lineage: Eukaryota > Metazoa > Arthropoda > Insecta > Phasmatodea > Phasmatidae > Dryococelus > Dryococelus australis. The sequence continues at coordinate 22,847,798 of CM057007.1, read as the reverse complement.
GTTTATCCGAATCTCTATGTGCGTATACATAAACTTTATATCTTATATAATTTGCAGTGATTTAAAATAATAATCAGTTTCTTTTATCATTACTCTCCTTATTACAAACACAAATTTCCATTGAGTTGATGACCTTTGCCTTGCCGCATGAATTTTCCGAGCGAATAGGTTTTAAAATATAGCGTTGTATCGTATGTTTAACGTAACCAGACGACTGAAATTGTGACTTGGAGGTATATATATATATGTCAAAGCAAAGGAAAGCTTCGGCACTATCAACAATATCGTGGTGTAAAAATGGGCGAACTGGGACAATGTATTTTAAATGGAGAAGTGATGGGCGTGAGTTTTTATCTCGGCGAATAACAGAATGAGCTCGACTGTAAGTGTAGTCGGTTTTCTAGGTACTTTAAGCATCAAAAAGGGCGCGACGTAAAAACTTCAAAGGAAGCTCTTATGACGAACTTTCGTTTTTGATGCCTGTGCGATATTTAAATATATTATCCAGGAAGTTTTAAAATTGTTAAGTATAGTTAGCAGTCCAACAAGGTTAGGGAGTATATCACCGAACTAGTTTTATTTCGCATCCGTACGTAAGGAAACGTGTGAGATTTACAAGACCGTAGTTAGAATATTTGCATCGGTATCTTCGTGGTAACATACGCCACCGATAATTCAGATCATATGTTTAATGATTCTTGTGATTCTGTAGTTAAGCGAGAAAGTAACCCAAGGAATATCTTGAAGAGTCGCTAAACTCTTAACTATTCACAGATTTATTTTCTCGCTCTCTGCTTGGAAATTCTTTATTTACGTAAGCATTAAAAATTCTATATCGTAGATTCATTGCGAGAAATAGTTCAGAGAATAAAATTCGTATTCACAGCCGAAACGGAACCCCGTCAGAAAGCGCAAAAAATATTTTAAATCTAGAAACACTACTTCTGTTCAATAAATAAATATTCTTTGAACTGAGGCCAATATGGTGGAAATACCACACAATCAGTGGCTTGTTTAAGTAGTTTGCGACTGTAACAAAACACAGAAAATTCTCCCACCCATTATTTCCTCAGGACGTAAAGATGATAATTTTTTTACTACTATGGGAGCACAAACAAAATATTCTCTTCACATAAATAAAATAGTCAACTGCGAACGAAAATCCAGATCTGCGATGAAATTCGTAGCAATATAATGTTTCAGTGCTATAACCAGTGACTTGATCCGAATATAAACAGGAGAATTAATTCTCATTTCGCTTACTAGATTTCACGGTTCGTCGGCATAATTGTTTCACGTTTGTCGGTGTGCGAAGGAAATTCTAATTTCAAAACATCCCTTTGTGCGCCCCTAAATATATTAGTTTATACACGCACACAATACCCATCCATGGCATATAAACTAATTAATCTGTTTATTCGAGTCACGTAAGTGTGAATCGCAACGCTATTTAAAAACCGAAATAAAAATGACATAAAAGAACTACAGCAATATAAAACTAACATGAACTCTCTTTCGACAGCGCTGGTTCGTAGTAGCGCAGGACACCATCATTCTATGGACTGCGATTTACGGAATAATTGAAACAAAAAAATAAATACGTACAGTTTTACTCAAAATTGCGCAAATTGTGGATAATGGATAATGGATAATAATATTCATGCTATTCAAAATACAAGATTATTTGTAACGATACGGTAATTTTAATCCGACCTTTAAAATAGCGGATTATTAATACTGTAGATTCTTTATTTGGGAAAGAAGCACTGACACATGCAATGCCTGCAGTTATGTGAGCACTTATGAAATCAAACATTGAAAAAAAAAAGTCCCTGTCCATAACTGCATGTTTTTTAATGCGCACACTAGATGGTAAGCGACCAGTAAAGTTGGTAATGACTGGGGGAATGTAGATCATGTCTCAATATTTAATTAAAAATAGCTTGGTAAAATTTTGTGAATACTGAAATATAATGTTTTACTTTCTGCTTTTGCATGCATGTAAGTTTAAAATGTACGAAATTTATATGATATTTATTTTTATAATAATTTACCAGTTTCACTTAACCAATGGACGAATAAATTGTTAAGGGAAATGGCAAAGTTAATTTTATATACGGTGCAAGAATACATTATGTGCATAACTACACGCAGACCTTAACAGGGTTTTCAAAAGTGCTCAGTTTACTTGTACAGTCTGTACACGTGAAGTTAAAAAGCATGTAAAAGTTAGTATATAGGATGTTCACGGCAAAATAAGCACTCTTGAAAGCCCTGTTCTAGATCTATTTGTATGATGGTTGTGTGTCCTTCCGCCTTATGTAAAATTATCATTGCCATGGGTCTCACCATTTCATTCATGCGTCGGTCAAGTGAAACTGAAATTATTAGAAAAGTAAGTACTGCACATATGTGCTCATTTTTACACTTCGATGTATTAACAAACAGAAAGCGAAATACATAATTTGAGTCATCATAAATGGTTACCCAACACCTTTAATTCGACGTTTAGGTATGGAATTACTTTCCATCCATCTTTACCAACTTTACTGGGTGCATGTTACTCAGTGCGCCCGTTAACACATATGCAGGCAAGGCACGTTTCGAAAGTGCTCACTTCATCGGGAACAGGCTTTAGTAATGGCGAGATGGAATGTAATGCAATGATCTATGTTCTCCAGGGAGCAATTGCTGGAACCATATCCAGCATTATCTTCATGAGCTGGATAGTCTTCGGAGCCGGGAAAGCCGCGGCTGACGGCCTGCTTACCTACCCTCATCTCCCGTTGTCCGATGAAGGATGCTCGGATCACAACGGAACGCTTGTTACCCCAGTAACAGAGAGGTAAATTTAAGTGGCGAAATTTTTCACACCGTTTCGCTATCGTAAACTTTGTGACATTCATTTAACTATCTTAGAAGAATACACATGTTAGATATAAAGAACTTTTAAATGTATTTAAAAACTTATGTCGATCTTGGCGATGGTACTGTACTTTATGCCAGTCTCTCAAACATTGAAAAATATGGGCGTGGCTGTGTGAATTCATCTACGTTGACGCGCTCGGACGCTTTGATCTTTATTTTACGTTCCCGGCACCGCTTCACTCGATCATATGGGGTTTTATGGGTATCACTGGATTGCTTTTGAGATGCTCTTTCCAACCGTAAACGACTTATGAATTTCGACTTGGCTTTTTGACGAATATAGACCGAAATTTTGTTAAGTTTTCTTAATGTTTAACATTAAACGCATACAATTTCACCATAGCCACAACACACGAATGTTTTTATGCACACAATAGATCAATCTTGACGAGAGCTATCGATTGAAACTTAAATGAGCGTCGTAGCTTCTCTTATTCAAAATCTATACTACGCGGAAGTTATGAGATGCGGCGAAACGAACTAAAAATCGACGCCCCCCCCCCTCCCCCACCCACTACACGATGCTTCCTAGTCCTCACTCAAAGTAACATATTTTTCATCCTTTGGCAATTGAAAAGTATTATTGAATTTTGAATGTAGACGATCGATTCGTAGCTGCTATGCCAAACTGTATCCCCGATTTTGTTATCATCGGGTTTTCTGGATTGCCTCCCGCTGTGGTTGCAAATTTAAAGACGTATTAACGCCAATAGGGTTATTTTACAACTCTTAGTGTCTGAATGCAACACTCTCATTCCGAGGCCTTGTCGCGAGAGACACAGAATATGCTCCATTACGGCGGTGTTTACCCAGCTTGTTATCACGCTGACCATACCAAGCAGCTCACCTCTAGTGTCCTATTCCGTCCTTGAAAACCTGTTACCACATTCTGAGACTGGACACCCGTGATCAGGGTCGCTACCCATAACATTACTGTTACCCTGTTCTCTGTGTCAGTCTGACATCCGAGGTGTATCCCCTTTTGGATACTCCAGCATATGGAGCGTACGACTGCCAACGAGTGTTATACTAATTAATCAAGAACGGAAGTTTTTGCACAAAAAACACTGTTTTGTGAGCAAACGGATGGGAGAGGGGAGAAACCGACCCACCCTCACTGATCCCCCATCCTTCCTCTTTGAAATCCTCCCCTCCCCAAAGTGCCCCCTCTCAACCCCATGGTGGAGTTAATGGAACAAGGAGGGGTATGTTCTCCATTTTGTGGGATTGTAGTGCGTCCCATATTTCACCTTTTTGAGCCTCTTTATGGTGAAGTCAGTATGGGCAAATGATAGCAGGCTCACCCCATGGGCAGTTAGGCCCTTCGTAGGCCTTGCGTCTTAGGTCTTAAGTCTTAAGTCGTACTTTCACCATAATTGCTACTGCATGTCGGGATGTGCGAGCGAGCACGTGCCGAAGTTCCCAGAGGACATTGCACCGCAAATACTAACTCGTACGGTTACCTGCTTCATCTTTGGTGGCTCAGCCCGCGGTTTCCGCAGGCCCCAACTGCTAGTCCATTCATAAATCAAAACTTGACGTGAACCAGTCCGGTCAGGTTCTGACACACGTGATATTGCACGGCACTAGCGTGTCTTTAATTCAAACAGAATTATACACACTTCCACGCCCCCTCACCGAAAGTACAACTAATATGTTAACATTCCCTTTCTGGGCCTTGAGTTACCTCAGCTCTCGCAAGTACGGCCACGAAAACAGACAGGCCGGAAACTCTATTACTTACTGAGTTCCATTGCGCGCACTTCGTTGATTTCACAATGAAATGCAGGTTTTAGGCCTGCAATGGCAGCGTGAATTCAGAAGCTGTGGTTAGACGAGGCAACCACCTTCTCAACAATCAGCTTTCTTTGCCACTCTTCTCGTTGGCATCGATTCTAATCATGGGAAATTATTAGTTTTAAATTCTTGGCGTTCAGTACTATCGTCCTGATAGTTCAATAATCACTTTGGGTGGAATTAAATAGCTTAAGGAAATTTTAACGGTATCAGTTTTATAATACCTTATATAATTTATAATATAGTCTAAGAAGCGTTTTAAAATATTTTGGATACTGTTAATAGTTGTTGACTCCAGGTTTTATAATTAGGAGAAAATCAGCATATTGTGAGCCAGTTACTTACACCGTTATCCGCTGATTTTGAGCGAATATGTATATTTATAATAATCTAATGGGGCTAATTCTTCCCCAAGTAACTTAATTCGATTATAATTCCTCATAAACATTAATCTAGATACCGAGATTTAAAAAAATAAACACAAAATTTTCCTAGCTTATTCGACACTAAACTTCGATTTCTGATAGGTTTGTATTATTCGAGTGTCCTGTTATCTGATCTAAAAGGTAAAGCATTCTAATTAAATGTAGGTGCATGTATTTATCGCAGGATATTGGTAGTCACAAAATTTTTTCTGAACTCTGCAAAACTAAATTTTCAACTAAAATAACATTACAAATATTAAGTACGTTTCCCACTTGCTTAGGTTGGCACTTAGTAATTTACGTAGGGCGAAGAAAGCGCATTTGCCTAATGTGTTTCTAATAACTTGAATGCCACATCTGGAAATGTTGGCATTTTTCCTGACTCAATTTAAATGTGTTTGATCTGCATCATATGGGAGTTTACTTTCAGTGCTCTGTTTACAAGATGGCATCTTTTACTTCTACGCCTGTCGGAGGAGCAATTAGCTATCATAATCATGCCTCCATGATTTAGACACTATAAAATATTATTTTGATTAGTTACGTATTTGTAACGGACGGAATCCTTTACGCAGTACATTAAATCAATAAATAGCAATTTCCTTTCTACTTTGTAAACAATTTCCACTTTTATGTTCTCCATTCGTGGTGATACTTCAGTCCTAACTGCCGCGTCTTCCTTATTGAGCAATAATGGTAACTTGGTGAGATTTTACCCCAAAAAAATAACAATGAATCAAGATATTTCCTATCTGTAAGCACATGAACTTTTTCATACGTATACAATATTGTAACGTTATAGAGCATTCAAGAATGCCATTCTGTGTTGCAATCATAACGTAACTATAAAATGAGCATGCTCCTTACAAATACAATTACAAATTTCACGGAATACTCTCCTTGAACAAACACATCTACTAACGAAACCAACAATCCACACAAATCTATTCTCACACAAAGGACAATCAATATCGTACTGTTGCAGTTCGATGTCGTCGAACCAATTTTATTTTATTTCACCTTTATTGGAAGCGGCAATTTGGTGCAAGGGGCTGCACGCCCCCTGCTGCAATCATTATATGTAAGTGCATACCAGTCAATCTCTTTGACGTTGTAACTGGCAATAATCATTTCTGCTACCTACTTGGAATGGCACTTGAATAAGCACGCACAGGGAACGTGTGTATAGACTGTTCACATGGGAAACTAAGCTCTTTAGATATTCCTGCTTAACGTCTACTTCTACAAACATTGTTGTGCACCCTTCCGAAGTATGCGAAACTAAAACTGCCATGGGCCTTATCACTTTATTCATCCTTCAGTTGCATGCAAAAAAATTAAAAAAATAAAGCAAAAGAAACAATTTCCGTATTGACAAAAGGTTACCTACCAAATTTAATTCAACGTCAATACGTGAATCTTTACTAGGCGCACTATTATCAGCGTGTCCGTTAAAATAAATGCAAGTAGAGCGAGCGAACATTTTCAAACGTGGCTTTAACACGTGTTTAATTGATGCCATAGCTATAATAATGGCACGTTGGCTCATGTACCCTTACTACGAATAATGATTTAAATGATTCTTCATGAATTTCTGAAAACATTCTGAAAATATGAAACTGTTAATTTAATTCCTGAGGTTGGAAATATGTTTTATGATTGTGTACAGCATCTCTAGTCTTTATGGTTAATTGTTCATAAGGGTTTATGTTAAGGTTAAGTGCGCGTTTAGATTTTAAGTTCATGTTTAGATAACAGGCTAATTACAGTCCATATTTAATACTGTCATGCGAACAAATTACATTGAGTTCTTTCATCGCATTTCCTGCATAATAATGGCTGTATTCGAATTCATCAGCTAAGAGCCCTTATCTAGCTTCGTGACCTTGAAAAATGCATTCCGGATGTGACGTCACATTGCCGCTGTCCGAATTCAAAGCAAGGGTACATTATGCACCCTATAATGTCCCATTCAGCCAAGGGCACGAGCAACTAACCCTTCTCGAGCCGTAGATAGTTTTCGATTCGCAACTGTTCGAAATGCTTCATTTGTTTGTGTTTGTGTTCAGTTTGCAACTCTGCACGGCCGCAGAAAACACACGCAAACGTCACAATGGCAGATAAAACTCGAGGTGGAAACGCACAGAAGCGTCCGAATTCACTAACGAATATTTCTATGGAGGTGAACAAGGGCTCGCGAAACGGGAAGAGATCAAGTGTAAGTGATCAAGGGCAAATTGCGCCGAAATCGAAGACAGCCAATATTTCAGTTATGTGCTATTACTATCGCTTACGTGTCAATTAACCGTGCTAGTAAGAATCTACACTGTAAAAAAAAATATTCTGGTTAACTTCCTATACTGTAATGAAAGCTTTTAACCTACATGCTTTATGGAGATATTACCACGCATAAACCTGCAGATATGTTTAGTATCGCTACTATACAAAGCTGGGAACTTCCCTACGCTATTGACTGTTTCTTGAGCTAATGTAGGAACGCTACAATGAATGTATAGGTGGAAAAATTACCATATCAGTTTTCTCAGTATGAGCTGTTCACGGTAAAGTGAGAACTTTCGAGGCCCTGGTTATTTATTCCTTTCAGGCATTTTAAATCCTGTTACAGCCTTTTAAAATGAATATTGCCATGTACGTAATAAACAGGGCGTGTATTTTCCACCACACTGGGAATTTAACGCCTAAGGTCAAAATGAAATAAATTTATTGACTATTATTCCAAATGAGAGGGTTTTCAAAAGTGCTCACTTTGCCGTGAATAACTTATAAGTGGAGACCTGAAGAATTCGCAGATTCATTTTAGGACAAGCTAGAATTCAAAACATGCGTGTTTATATAACATTAGCCATTGATCCCACGCGGTGTTTGACACCACCTGGAGAAGGCTGGCCCAATCGTCGCCTACCACTGTGACAGCAGACAAACAATTCAATGTTTACATCGACAAATTTATACATAATATTGTAGAGTCTAGCATGCAGGTCATTGAACTCGCGAATTTTCCAGGTCTCTTTCTGTAGGCTGTTCACGGTAGAGTGAGTTCTTTTGAAAGCCCTGCTTAAGATCTACGTGTATACACGTTGTGTATTCCTCCGCCTTATGTATAAATAATATTGCATGGACCTCATAAATTTATTCATGCTTCGGTCAAATTAAACTATTAAATTATTAAGAAAGTAAATACTTTACAGATCTACTCATTTTTACACTTCGATTCATAAAAAAAAAGTGAGAAAAATTACTTAAGACATCAAGATATGGAACTACTTTCCATCCATCGTTACCAACTTTACTGTCCGCGTGTCACTCAGTGCGCCCGTTAAATTACACTATCTATCAAAAAGTAATTGGACACATGTCCACAATGTTTGCTCGATGGTTGTCACCCTGTTAGAATCTCGTAGGGCCACCTCTTGCGGCTATAACAGCAGCCACTCTGTCTGGCATGCTCTCTACGAGTGTTTGCAGGACATCCACGGGGATTCGTCGCCATTCCTCTTGCAACCATTCCATAAGTTGAGCAATGGATTTTGGCCGCGCCTCACGAGCCCTCATCCGGCGATCCAATTCGTCCCAAAGATGTTCTATAGGGTTGAGGTCGGGGCGGGCCAGTTCAATCGGCGTACCACTGCATAGTAGCGTTTGAAAAAGGGGGCCTGGCATTGTCATCCTGGAAGTAACACGGGTCCATTCCGTAAAAACGCCACAATGTTGGGAGGAGCATTTCATTATCCAGAATGTTACAATAGGCCTCCAGAGGTCCTACGCCGAAGGCCGTGATACACAAGTCAACTGACGTACTGAATAACCTATCTTCACGGGTGCCCAAATTGCTTTTTGGTAGATGGTGTATATGTGCCAGGTAGGAGCAGTGACTTTTTTTTTTTTAGGCGGATATTTAAAAGTGCTCACTTTATCGTGAACATACTATATAAGCGCATACACTGGTATGGTAAATTTCTGAATAATTTCTTAGAGTGTGGAGTGAGATCTCGTCTTTGTTGCAGCACGATGAGCAGCTCACCTCGGGTGAACGGAGTCTTCTTCCTCTACAGGCTGTCTTACATGCTGTACGGGACTGTAGGCACCTTCGTCGTCGTGATCGTCGGACTCTTGGTGAGCTGGCTCACCGGCTTCAACGACCCGAGGCAGGTCGACCCCAGGCTCGTTTCTCCCTACGTGCGGAAGTTCGTCTGCCCGCCGGCGAACCCTCGGGAGAAGGAGGCGCTCCACCCGTAGCCCGCCGACCCGGGCCTGCTGAGCGAGTCGTCCCACAGCGCGCCTGCAGTCGCGATCAACAGACGAGAGGTGGCGTTCTTGTGCTCGGCCGCTTGCACTTCAGACAGCTGCCGCAGGGCTTGTTGCCGTGCTCAGAGACGATGGGAAATAGCGGGGAAATTCACACAATATATTTTCCAAAACACTGTCGCGTTCGGATGGCGCATAGTTGACCCGGTTTGGATCTTTGCAAACCAATCATAAAGCTTCAGTATTAAGAATGCCTGAATTTTCGTCGGACATGAAAAATGGGAGAATAGCTTCATACATACAGGACGACTAATTACGAAACCAAATTTTCAGACATGTGCCCAGTACTTATTTTGAAAAGTATATAAACCATTGTCTCTAGCCATTAAAGCCATGCTTAATGGTCAAAAAGTTCACAAGGTTGTACGTACGATGAGCTTAATAAATGATTTCTTTATTTTTCTAAGCCATGAATTTTTCTGACACTATTCTGCCAGTTTTAAATAAATACTTTATCCTCTCATGTTTATTACTCTATATTTGTATTGCAAATCATGTATGATTTTATTCTCTGACACATAAATAACAACGCTCATTGACTACAAGAAATTCTTTGCCAAAATTATAATAATGCCAAAACAGCACCCCTATTCGCCTACACATTTCAGTGTAGATATGGGAAATTACACTGCTTTAATTTGCTACCGTGTTACATGATACACATCTGATGAAACTCCCGAAGATATATAAAGTAAAAAATTAATTATTTATCGGAAAATTAAATAATGTTAGTAATTTATCAGTTATGTGTATTTTAAATTAATTTTTGTTTCCTCGTTTTATTTCACTTTAGCTGAAAGTTTCAGTGACCATTTAAAATTTTGGAATTACGAATATATAGAAGTAAAATTTATGGCACTGCGCTTTACAATTTGTTGATAAGTCGTTTATTGTTATGATTCTTGATTGTTAAGAAGGTTACAACAATGTTTGTGTATAGCATATTAGCTATTAGCTGTGCCCGCGACTTCGTGCACGTGATTATTAAAATAGCTATTCCTGTTTCGACAATCCTTTTTGACAAAGACCCTTTGGCGGGGAAAAATTAAAGGAAATTTAAAAAAAAAATTAAAAACCTTCGGAACCATTTTGGATATCGGTATGGAAATAAGAGCAGATTTTAAATAGAAATGTCCTCTATGATAGCATAAAATTTCATCGAAATCGATTTAGCCGTTTCGGAGCATATTCTGGACAAACATCCAGACAGACGAAAATTCTATAAGTTATTTGCGTTTCAACATCGTTGAAATATCATATTACGCTTAAATATTGGGATTAATTTAGAAATAACAGACCGAGACTTCAATTTAATTTATTAGTATATAGATTTCTTCACGCATTTTCAGTCAGTACATTAAAAATTCTCCCCATATATGTCGTGGTTGGTTGTTTGCTAAATATATCATGTATAACAAGCGTTTTATACTTCTGCTAATATTTTTTTTTTTTATTAAATTGAATGTTCTCCTATACTTTATCTATAATTAATAATAATTCATTTATAATTTACACGAATAAAAACACAGAGAAAATAGGTGTATTGGTATTTCCTAGTAAGAAATAGTTATTATGAAAATATTCATTACACTGAGTGCCGCAAATGCAACGCGTTGTCCCTTTGGTGTAATCTTCTGGACTTAGTTAAGCTTCCTTTGTATGGGGCGGGAGGAATATCCGGGAAGTGGAATTTAGCAGGGCTTCAGAAAATTTGGAAGTAAGCATGGATGGGCTATAACATCGTGCATTTAGTATTTAAAGCACGCATAAATTATTGTCATATTAATAGATAGAATCACCTGCTACTTCAGAAATAATCATCTTTCGTTGATTTACCAAGTGACTCTTAAAATTATTTTTCACAGGAAGTTAACTGTTTCAACTTCCTGAAATCTCACTTTCAAAATCTCATCCATACACACACACACACACACACACACACACACCTATATTCTTCGGCATAGTCTGAGCATCACTGAATCATTTCTTCGGCTCTGCAACTCCTGATTATTTAGATATTCCAAGCAAGTACCTCGAAAAGTCAGTTTCACATGAACGAAAACTGAGTCCTGATTCTATTCCGTACAAAATATTCCAAACAGTATTTAAGCGTAGTTTTTCAACAACGAAATTTACAGTCGTTTAATTTGTAGTTCGCGTAATACATGCATCTTTGTTTTAGTTGTATGCAGTGTATAAAAAAAATCATACAACAATGTAAAAAAAATATTAACAAATTGAACGTGCGGAGTACGTTCTGAGATGCAGGTAACACGCGGTGATGGATGGCAAATTATGCACTGTCTCGGAAACGTGAAAATTCTGGGAGCCTACTTTTGCCTTGTCGAATCTGGCAAGCCGTTGGCGTAGACGAGTTTAGTAAGTCACTTTGTACCAAGTCTGGTAAAACAATATTTTACTACGTGTTAGAGGTAAACGATCTACAAGCTCTTCTGCTACTGTCTTTACCCCCCCCCCCGGGGGGGGGTACTATTTTTCCAAACAGCGTGAAAATAAACGTTTTGTAATTCAATAGCTCATCTTCTCACTTGTTTTTATGTAGTGATGGAATCATTCAAAGTAACCTACATTTGAAACACAACTAATTCTAAATATAAATATCTTACAATTAAGGGTTGATGAAAATTTCTTCTCGTGATTCGGTTTCCTTAGAGTGTTAACTATAATTATTTCTAAGTGACGTGACTGGAATTCCGTTAATTTTTCTGCAAAATAAAACATTACAAACCATCCCACCCATACTGTATAATCATATTTTATAGTTTTTCAGATTAGCCAAAAAAAAAAAACTTCTACGGTTGTTGTTATCCTATCAATATTTCTTTAAATTGTTTTGGTTTTTTTTTTTTTTTTTTTGTTTCGGAATTAATTATTAAGCACACCTTACGAGAAGTCTGCTGACATACTCGAAATAAGTATCAGTCCTTTACGCGAAAGCAACGCGACCTAACGCAAACAAATCAAGCGACGAAAGAAAACAATTGCGGTTTCGTCCGTGTCATTGGAATGCGCGGGAAAGAGCGCGCCTGGCAATTTTTTTGCCACACGTGTATAGCCTGTTTAAAGTAAACTGAGCACTTCAGTTATCCTCCACGTAGTCTCTTCTCTCTACCTGTTTGCGAATAACGAAGGCGAAAGAAAAACGGATATTTATCAGTATTTGAAAAATTATAATCGGTAAGTCTTCCGAGCGACAGTAATCAGTTACAAACACTTTTCGCAGTTTAATATATATATATATATATATATATATATATATATATATATATATATATATATATATATATATATATATTTCCCCATATTTTAACGAAGTAAGTAGAGTAAATGTAGCTTCTGCATTAAAATACACTCACTGCCATATGAAAACTATGCCAAACTTAAGAATTATTCGCGATAGGCAAAGCTGAGTTCCGTCACTAACGCGGATAATACGCGACTTGCCACTAACTGCAAACAGCGGCCGCTAGGGAAGCTAACACTGCCCCAATACTGGTAACGTGAACTGATAAAATACGACGCTGTTAGCAGCATAATAGTGTGCACGTAGAATTAATGCGAGTATAGGCTGTTCGTGTTAAAGTGAGCACTTTTGAGCCCTCCCCCCCACCCCTTACTTTTTCCTTTCAGCCATTTTTTATCCTTTAACTACCTTTTTAAACAAATATTGTCACGTAAGTAATAAACACAGTGTGTATATTCCACCGCACTCGGAATTTTACGTCTAACGCCAAAATAAGATTTATTTATTGACCATTATTCCAAATGAGAGTGCTTTCAAGAGTGCACACTTTACAATGAACAACCTATAGATGGCATGCCTCAGCGACGCATTGTTCGTAGCTAAGGAAAACCAGCAATGTTTGAGAGACTACGATTGACTTATGGAGGTGCCCCTCGGACTGTTGGAACTGATCGTTGACAGTTTCGGAAGCAGCGAGGACACGAAAGATCCTGTGCGAACGTGAATAATGACCAGAAAGAAGAACGTTTCATCGTACAAGTGTGGCGCCCTCTGTACCACTGGGACACCAAAGGGCGGCCTTAAACGGCCTTTTAGTCAGAAAAAACCCAGTGCGAATCAACGTCCAACATATATAATTACACAATGTATAAGGCAGCAACACGTGCATATGTATTTTCAGAAGTGAACCAGATTTCTTAACATTTTATTAGCCTTAGCAATGGCTCTACACAATAAAGTTACTATGTGATTTATCGTACCCAAGCAAGCTCGTCATCAAATTACATGAAAATCATTCTACGGATTTAAATTTTCCTCAATGTTTCACATTAGTGGCAAAATGACACAATGTAAGGAAAGCCACATTTGAAAAATGTCTCTTAACAGTCACATTATATAAAAGGCACATTAAATATTACTCGCTATTTGACTAGAGCGAACGCTATCTTTCATATAAACTATAAAACAAAAGTGGCAGAAATCGTACATTACATAAAAGCCACATTAAATATTACTTGCTGTTTAACTAGAGCGAAGGTCATCAATACATAATAACATTCCAATATAATATTAATATTTACAAGGAAAATCTATGACCTGCTTGGAAGAGTTTTCTCTTTCTCTGGCCATTCAAATTAGTATAAGGCCATTCATACAAATATAATAATTAAAATGCTACGTTTAACATTTTCTTTCTTTTTTAAAGAACTCTGACAAGAACAACGAAATTCGTTATAAAACAGATTACCGATATTCATGATAAATATTTTTAAAGTTTCCTATAAGGACGAGAAGATTGTCCTTCCTCAAACAACTTTAAGGGCATGACCATTATATAATCATTTAAATTGTTACTTAACTTCTAACACAGACGGTCCATCGGGGAACAGTCATTCTCATCGAGTGGCTTCTCCGTCGATCTTAAATACAAAAGATATTCTAATTGCTTGATTCATGCTCAGCCAATAGGAAACAGCACGGGGCTGAAGGTTCTTCCGCACCAACGCTGTTAGGAGGTCCGCGCATTTTTCCCACGACAGTCCCACGAGGCGCCGCTAGAGAGCGCTGGGTGCGCCCCCTCACCCCCGCCGGCCGATAATTTTCTTCAGTTCTCCTGTCTAGTTGGCTGAGAAGCTATGATCAAGTCGGACGTGTAGCAAAAATGTTCTGGCAGGTAACGGGATGGCGGAAGAGAAATCCCTTGGCGAGCAGCAAAATGCACACAAAAAAACTAGTGAGTGTTGCAGGTTTCTAAGTTTGTGTAGTATTTACATGAAAACTGATTACTTCATGCGCCAAGGTCGGGAAATAGTTTGATTAAGTCTGCTGTTTGAACGTGGTGAAACACTCACTCACAGTCAAATTAATATATTTTCTTTTTTTTTTTTATTACTCTACGATTTATAACGTGTTGCGTAAAATGAAAACCACAGTTCGAAAAAACGGTGAACTTTGAGGTATATTGTCGAAATATAAGTAACTTCGCGTACAGTTCATTACGATCGTGACGTGAGTTCAAAATAAACTGTTCACTCTCGTGTAGAAAGATGTGCAGAAGGAAAAAGGTATTAAATTCCGACCGCCCGGTCTCACAAGAGCGACCTCAAACAACAGCATCTCTCTTCACGTTCCGCAAACGTGCAACAAGGGCATATGTTCCGAACCCTATTTCCACACAAAGCATTTACGAACCGACATTCAGAAGTAGGTTGAATTTATAGACGTCCCTTATGCCGTCTTACATTGATATTCTCACAACGGTGACTCCATTTCAAATTCTGTCGGAGTCTCATGGTGTGAACGGTCAAAGATTTGTTAAGAAATCTATGTTTTGAGTGGACCCGAATAGCTATTGCGTATGAAGGGACACAGAGCAGAACACAAATCTGGATAACACCGTTGAGCGACACACTGTCAGAACTTTTGACGCAGAGAGTAGGGAGAAACTCCTATGAGGCAAGCGTTCTCTGGTAGCAACCAGCGAACGCAGTCGTACATTGGGAATATACTGGTATCTCGTGCGTTGCTTTCATGGCGCGACTTCAGTGGCGCAATCTTCCGACAGTTCCCGCCTAGAAAAGCACTGTCGGCAATCTTCCTTGGACAGTCAGCTATCAATATTTGTGTACAGATTATGTAATGTAGATATTGAATGGCAGCTTTGGCTAACTACGCTTCTGTAGCAACTGTAGTAAGGTAGTTGCAACAGCTATGAAGTGATCTTCTACAGGATAGCATCAAGCGCCACTAAGATTCTATGCTGGACCACGCCAACACATGTATAGTAATTTACTAACAGTTCGTCATATCTATAAAAATTTATGCCATAATAAACGGTCAGTTTCTGTTAATGTTGTAATTTGTTTTCATTCTTACCATTTCCTGTGACATGTTTCAATCCATTTAGATATGTTCTTCTAACGGCGATTAAATTTACGGAGGTGGATAGTTACATCAATTTTTTTAAATAACGATGCCAGATATAGGTAGTGCCTGCATATCTCCTCAGAAATTGTACGCCAAGTTTTCACTGTGTCCGGTCAAACATCAGCCGTCATTTTGCAAACTGGCATGCTACACAAAAAAAAAAAAAAAAACAGTAGTGACTGGCGCCGCATGTAGTATGACGGCAATATGATAAGCGGGTGTGTTTTCTTGACCAACGTGTCGTTCAGGTCGGGGAAGAACCAAGCCGAGAGTACTAAAATTCATTGGCAGAAGCAAACATACCGGGGTGTAACCGAATTAAGTACTCAAGAACCTAGGAATGCTAGAAGAGACCGCAGCAGACAGCGACGAGATTTTCCTCCGATTCAATTAGTCTCCGAAACCAGACACTTCGAGTGCCCCCGCACAAAAACTTCAAGTGGGGTGACTTCAAGGAAATGTAACGGTTTCATTCTCATTCTCAACCACTCCAAAGTTCACCTTAGTTATACAATTCCGACCTATGTTTATTACATAAATATATCTGGTTTTTTTTTTATTTTTTATTTATTTATTTTTTTTTTTTTCCCCCCTAGAAGTTTGAGCATTTAATTTGGTCACACGCGGTGTACACACGCAGACACACACGTACTATAGGCTGTTCCCGGTAAAGTGAGCACTTCTGAAAGACCTGCTTCAAATCTACTCTTATTACACATCGTGAATTCTTCCGTCTTAGGTAAAATTATCATTGCCATGGCCCTCTTCACTTTATTCATGCGTCGGTCAAGTGAAATTGTGATATTATTAAGAAAGTAAATACTTACAAAAATCTGCTAATTTTTACGCTTAGATGGATTAAAAAAGAAAGAAAGCGGAATAAAATTTTAGTGATCACAAATGGTAACCTAACATTTTTTATTCGTCGTTTAGATATGGAACTACTTTCCATCCATCGTTACCAACTTTACTGGGCGAAAGTCACTAAGTGCGCCCGATATATATGCAGGTAGGAGCAGTGACTTTTTTCTAAGGTTGATTTCAAAAGTGCTCGCTTTATTGTGAACGGCCTATATATATATATATATATATATATATATATATATATGCACGTTTGGGTGGAACAAGATTCTTTGTCATTGCAGAACATACAAGGTTGATATCGGCCGGGCTTCAAGATGGGATCTTAGGCTCACGTTATCCTTGAAGTTTGACAAGTATAGTGGGACTCCACGATGGAACAGCGATGGAAAGCAAGAGCGTGGAAATGGAATTATACCGAAATAAAAAATAAATAAAAAATCCCGCCAGACATCAGCAGCGTCCGCTAATTTGCACATGCGAAAATTTTGGGCGTGACTTCGCGAAAAGTGCAAATGACTTCCTCGGTGAGAAGCAAGTGCACTACACGCGCAACTGCCGCGGCCCCATTTTATATAGAACATCTTTGGAAATAAAGGCTGTTCACGATAAAATGAGCACTTTTGAAATCAACCTTAAAATATAGTCACTGCACCTGCCTGCTTTTTTTTTTTAACGGGGCGCACTGTGTGGCATTCGCTCAGAAAAGTTGGCAACGGTGGATAGAAAGTAGTTCCGTATCTTAACGTCTAATAAAATGTGTTTGGTAACCATTTATGATAACTTAAAATTATTTCTTTCACTTTCTGTTTTTTAATGCATCGAAGTGTAAAAATTAGCGCGTTTGCAAAATATTTACTTTTGTAATAATTTGACACTTTCACTTGACCGATGCATGAATAAAGTGATGAGGTCCATGGCAATGTTAATGTTACACAAGTCGAAAGAATACACAACGTGCATACGAGTAGATCTTTAGCAGGGATTTGAAAATGTTCTCATTTTACCGTGAACAGCCTTATGTGGACCGAGTCGTACTTTTAAAAGAAATTACCAAAGAGCCACAGAAACCAATGGCCACGAAAAAAAAAAGAGTAAACTAAGGCAGTGTAACATTTGGCTTATTATTTGGGTACAGGCAAAGAGTTCAAACACGAACAAATTTGTTTTAATTTCTAACTATACCACTGTTTATTGGGACACCCCAGAATACTCTGAGAAAAGAAAATACTTTTAATGACGAAACAGTGGTCTTATGTAGGAAATGTTTCCTTTAATATGTGTATTGAGCATTGCACTTTTGTTTACATATAATGCTTTATGTTTCTATGTAAATAAAACTTTTTTAGAAATCAAATTTATTCATTTATGTGTTGTTACAATAAACCCCAATTGTTGTTACAATAAACCCCAATTGATGTTACAATAAACCCCACCATGGTGATGGTTGTAATAGTCTGGATGATTCAAGAAACTTGAAATCTCTGGTGAGTCATAAATAACAGTTTTCTGTTACCATGATTTGTTCTTACCAAAAACCGAAAGGTTTTATAATTATTTGTTACAAAACGTAAAATCTTACAACCATCCACGGTCTCCCCTATACAAGAATGCGGGTCCTCCCTGTGGAAGAAAAAAAAATTGAGACAATCGTGTATGCAGAAAATTTTGAATTCCATTGCGCTTACAGAAAAAGAAGGGAATTTTGCAGATTTCTAGAAACAACTAATATTTTATTGGCTTTGCAGTACAATGGTATGGTATCAAGTGTGTTAATTTCATTGTGCGAAGCATTTTAGTGCCAATCCCTCGGTAAAAACTACATCACCAATCGGCCCTTTATGAATTCATTATGAGCATCAAAAGTAAAGACAAATGGAGTCATTACAAAATGAGTATATTCGCAGTGTCCTCGCAGTTTCTGAATCAATCGATTGACCTCTTACAAACATAAAACCACGCGGTTATAATCATATTATGTCTACAAATTATGTTCTATCAATTCTCATTAATATTACTATGAATATGGGGAAAATATGCGTTTTGGTAATGCCTAATAAATAATGGTTATCATTCGAAATATTATTACGGCACGTTGTACCGTTGATATAATTTTCTTGAGTTGGTTAATCTTCGTTTGCATGATGCGAAGGAATATACTTAAAATAGAACTTCCGCATGTCTTCAGAAAAGTCCACGGATGGATTGTAATGCCGAAGAAAAAATTTCTTGCCAGGCATGCTCACGCACTGTGAGGAAAACAAGTCTCTTCCAACAGTATGAGTAACGATGGGAAACAGAAATTGGAAAATTCCGTGACCGGAATCGGACCCAGACTGCCCAGATGAAACGGAATGGCGTTCCTATCTGCACTACGGAAGCGACACATTCGGATGTTAAACACATCGCAAACATTCAAGAGTCATTCATTACACCGTGGAGGAAGCGGGGGGGGGGGGGGGGGAACTTTTAATTTCGACGTTCCTGGCATCGCGTCACTCGATCGTATGGGGTTTTGTGGGTATCACTGGATTGCTTTTGAGGTGCCCTTTCCAACCGTATACGGTTTCTGTATTTCGACTTGGCTTTTTGACGAGAATAGGCCGACATTGATATATGTATTTTTTACCTTCTCGTGAACATCGAAATTTGCGCTTACGTAGCTATGTCACATAACAATTAGCAGATGTAGTGGACACTTTATTTAACATAAAGAGTGTCTTCAAGTTGGCCAAAAACGTGTATAATTTGGGTGAGCAGTAGTAATAAAAACTTCAGGAACCAAGCAACTTTGGGAAAATATGTTGGAACTATGACCTTTTTATTCTTTGCCCGCATGCAAGAGTACAAATGCTTAAACCTGGGAAATGTTTTAATTGCTATTTTATTTCAGGATAAGATCGTATATGGTAACCAGTATTGTGTTAGACTGCAGCCACGGCGGGTCGGGATCTAGTGCTTCCTCGGGTCAATATAAAAAAAAGAGGAATTTGCAATGCAGCCAGAATACACTGATGATTGCTGCATTCAATGTTCATTAAAAAAATAATGCCGTTAATCACAAATACAAAACTAAAGTGAGCACGTATTTTATCATGTGGAAAAGAGAGAGTGATGCATGATAACCGATTGTTCATTATTTATGTGCTGGTGGCTGGCGACACAGCAATACAATTTGCCGCCTTCGAATGCAAAGAGTACATATGAAATTAGTATTACGCACATTGTTGAATACTACTTATCAAAGCACGGATATGCACACCCCAAAGAACGTTTTGCACAACCTATAATTTTTTTTTGCAAATTAAGGATTCTAGCTGTGACATTAGGCGAATACCATATGACATTCGTTAAGTTTAGTGCGGTATTCTTTACTGACCCGTTTGTATTTTCACCTCATACATTATTTTAGGTGGTGAGCAATAATGTATCTGAAAATTCCCGGTGATGCAAATATTTTATATATGCGCGTAAGTTATGTACATTGTGTATGTAATGTTGTCATTATTATTACTAAGCGGGTTATAGTTTCTATCAGCTTAATATTTCCCCCAAAACAAAAAAAAAACTAGTGATAGCACATACGCCATCTTACTTCCACGCGATTCACATGGGTAAGCATTGGAACAAAAAAAAATTTAGAAATGATTCCTACTCGTATTCCTTCGAATGAAAGTATTTTTTAACGCACGCAGTAATTTTGTGATCGTTAAACTTACTTGTATTCCCTCTACATTAATCCAGGCCTAACATTTCAAGAAGTAATTCAATTTAATATTGGCAGTATTGCTATGTGAATCTGAGGATGGTTCAGTTTTAACTTCTTATCAGATTTGTTTAACCCTCCTACTTATTAAAAAAAATAGTATCTTCCTTGGGGCCAACCACCAATTCCAGGTTTCTGCCGCAAGTTTCTATAACTAGGTAAATAATTTTATTTTGAGAATCAATTGAGATGCATCGGAAATAGAAGTTTCGATTCGCCTCAGTTCAGTGTATACGAGTAGCAAAATAAGCAGATGCTCACAGCTTAGTTTTACTCATTTCTGCTAGTAGATCTGGATGCTGCGCGTACATTAAGATGCCTCCCCATTTGACTAGGATAACATGAATTCTGATGAACTTAAACAGAATACAAGTGATCCGTCCGCGTTAAAGCACGCCGTGTCAAGAAAATACCACCCAATCATAACTGCACCAAGCCACTAATTGTTATGACTCATAACTTAAGAGTCGTATGTAGCAACAAAGAAACAAAGGATTTTAGTGATATGCCAGGCGTTTTTCGTATAACTTATGGATACCATTAAAGAAACGAAGCAAAAGAAATTTGTTACAATATCCCAATTTCAGCAGACATTAGAGGAAATATCGAGAAATGTGTCATTAAATACATTTCATTAAAATAATTGTAACGTAACCTTTTTCACTATCAGCACCTATTTGTCATAATTTATGCTTGTTTCACACTTGGACACTGTTATGCGTAATTCTTTTAATTTTACCTATATTTCGCATATGTTTTATTTTTCGTAATATTTATTATTTTTATTTTGCATTTTTTATATGGTTAGGATATTTAAACTTAGATGTACGAATGGCAACAATTCATATTTAATTAAAATACATAGCTAGATTTTATTTTGTTTATATTTTAATTAATAACTAATATTTTGCATTTTTGATCTCGCCTTTATTGTGAATGCTTCAGGGAATTTCTTTTGTATTTTTGATGAACTTCTACTAGACCCGTTTCTCTATGGAACAGGGAATTAGGCCGTTTAGAGTGTGTCGTTTTAGAACGTTAGTCAGGAAGCCTTGCGATTGGCTAACAGGTTCAAATCACGTACTCCGATTGGCTGGAGAGCTCAGTATAGGGTTAGGCCACGCGGGCCGTTTGAAAGTCCGCTCTCTCTGCAACCAGCCTGCAACTGAACTAGACGTAAGGCTAGGACGCTCGTCCTACAGTTAGACGTAGCGAAGGTAATTTAAATTAGACGTTAGGATGTTTTAGTTCTAACAGATTGCTACAGTTTATTTGGTTTTTTTTTTTTTTTTTGCGTTGAGTTAAGAGAGTAAGCACTCCACATGTGTTTATTTTCAGCAGTTGTTTAGGAGTTTAAAGTAGCTAGCTAGACTTGTGACTTCCGCAAGCCACGTAAAGTAGCACCGCGCCCAGATCTGTATTTTCCCACCTCAGTTCCTTCTACAAGATATTACGTCCTGCCTTCGCCTTCAACCATGGTATTTAACTAAGAGAACTGTTTTCCGTCAAGTTTTTAAATTCTATTTCATCCTAGACTTTGCTGCCTTACGCCGTTGGCACAGAACATTCTACACGACGCCATTTTGGCAAGGCGTCTATATTAACTGCAGCAAACTCTAACGATAATTTCACGTCAAGTGTTTTACATATTGTGACAGTCAAGTTACATTTTTCTGAACTAATTTCAAGAGATTTTCATTTTGAGGGGACTACGTCTATTTAAAGTCCTTAAGTCGGACTGTTAAATACGTGTCACGTAAGGGTATTTAAAAATGACCGTTACCCATGACCGCTTCCTACCGGCAGCTTAGTTCGAACACTATTATTTTTCTTTGTTCGTTGCCATTCAGGGATATTTGATTATACGAATTATTTTACCAGCTTAAATCAAACAGATATTTTGAATTTGAACATTTTTGAATATTTTTTAATAAATAATTTTTCGCTTGATTTGTTACGTCTGACACCTTTTATGAGTATGCACATTTTGTCCTATCCCTCATGTGTATGTGTGTATATATATATATATATGTGTGTGTGTGTGTGTGTGTTCAGTTGAAAATGATTAAGCAAATGCCTTGGTATGTGCGTAATTAAGAACAATAAGTTTCACAGCTGGCGTGGCAAATAATTGTTTGCCTGTGACGAGAATGGGGTTGTCGAAGGTGAGTTACTAAGCACATTATATACTGGGTCCTGAACTGAGCATAGCCGAGCAAACAAATTTCTTTGGAACAGTATTCATTTCTTTTTTACTCGAATCACAAATATAGCCAACATCAAATACAATTTAGTATTTTGTCATGTGGTGCATAACTTATTCTTGATATCACAACGAGGTAGCCTAGGTTATCTATTACATCTCACATAATTAAATAAATAGGTTTCTTGGAATATATTTCTGGGTTTATGCGTAGTTTCAAAAATTAACCGTCTCTGTACATGAGAAAGTGGCCCGCAAGAATCTAGGGAAGGACACCGCTCAGAATAATAATAACTTTTCACTTATCTATAAAAACTAAACATTACCAACGTACATTAAAAAGTTTCTTTGAATCAATAATATATTTGTTTCAAAAATGGCTGAATAAATGCGTAGAAGGGTGCACAATATATATATATATATTTTTTTTTGAACAGACAGATATTTTTTGAAGAATGGGAACATATTATCCTTATTACTATAATAAATGCGAAAGTGTATTTGTGAGTTTGATTGTTTGTTTGTCCTTCTTTCACGCCAAAATGGAGCACCGTATCGACGCGATTTTTGCACAGTTATAGTTGGCGGGCAGGAGAGTGACATAGGCTACTTTTTATCCCGGGAAAATATCACAAACTGTTCCAAAAAATGATGATCAAGTATGCACATAGGTACTGGAATAAACTTTTCTTAGGATTACTGCATAAAAAAGCATTGTTAAATAAAAAGTTCCGTCATTATTCCTTTCTTTTTGTCAATGGGCTGTCTTCCATTCCTTCCCAAGAGCCGCAGTAGCTCAGTGGGTAGAGAACCCAATAGTGGAGCCGTAGAAACTCAGTGGGTAGAGAATCC
Source organism: Dryococelus australis (assembly GCA_029891345.1). Taxonomy (NCBI): domain Eukaryota; kingdom Metazoa; phylum Arthropoda; class Insecta; order Phasmatodea; family Phasmatidae; genus Dryococelus; species Dryococelus australis. The sequence continues at coordinate 22,824,228 of CM057007.1, read as the reverse complement.
AATAGTGGGGCCGCAGTAGTCCAATGGCTAGAGAACCCAGTAGTGGAGCCGCAGAAACTCAATGGGTAGAGAACCCAATAGCGGGGGCGCAGAAACTCAGTGGGTAGGAAACCCAATAGTGGGGTCGCAGTAGCTCAGTGGCTAGAGAACCCAATAGTGGGGCCACAGCGACCCAGTGGCTAGAGAACTCAATGGTGGGGCCGCAGAAACTCAATGGTCAGAGAACCCTAGAGTGGGGCTGCAGAAACTCAGTGAGTAGAGAACCCAATAGCGGGGCCGCAGAAACTCAGTGGGTAGGAAACCCAATAGTGGGGTCGCAGTAGCTCAGTGGCTAGAGAACCCAATAGTGGGGCCACAGCGACCCAGTGGCTAGAGAACTCAATGGTCAGAGAACCCATTAGTGGGGCCGCAGAAACTCAGTGGGTAGAGAAACCAATAATGGGGCTGCAGTGGACAGATATACATCAAGTGGGGCCGCAGTCCTAAATGTCATGCGAACGAAGTCGCGCGGGTCATCTAGTATCAAACAAAATGATATATTGTTACCGGAGAAATATCATTTCCGTCGTATTTCCTGTGGCCGCGTTGGTGTAGCATAGTGGTTAGACTACTCGCCTCATTCCTCTGTGGACCGGACTCGACACCCGGCGCGGTCGCTCCCACATTTTCGCATGTGGAAATCGTGCCGGACGTTGCCGCTGATCGGATGGGTTTTCTCGGAGTTCTCCCGTTTCCCCACGCCCTTCTAGTTCCGAAGCTGCTGCACACCATTTCGCTTCTCCTTCATCGGCCCATAAGATCTCGACGTTAAGAGACTCCCGAATCTCTTCACTCACTCACTCACTCGTATTTCATGTTTTGATTGCTGAGATATTTTGTAAAAGCAGATACTTATACTTTGCTCTACGTATAGAAGTATTTTGCTGGTCGAAACAAACGTATTTTCCTTGTGTTTTACAATTCTCGCTAAGCCTCTTAGTGTAGTCTATGTTGCGCTGAGTTTGGTCGTTCGAGCTCGACTGCACTGCTTTCTGTTTCAAAGGCACGAAATGTGAAGTGACGCTTATTTACCACTTGAGATAACACCCCCCCCCCCCTTTACACTCATCCTCCTCTCTCTCCCCTCCCACCATCATCGCTAAACTACTCTTCAGAACTCGACGAATAGCCTTCACTGGCCTTGTAGGTCGGTAACAGGACAGCAATCAACTCCATGGAATAACACTAGGCCCTCTCTTCTATTCTCTCGCGTAGTCCTGAGATGCTCGCACGTTGTGTGTACGCGTCGACTCGATGTTACGGGCTGGCTTGTTCCGTCAAGCGATCATCAAAGCGATAAATGCCCTGCATTTTTAGATAGTGCATGTAAGGATGCTACGGACAAAATATTCAGTGCTGAAGAAACAATTTTTTTTGGGACTTAAAAATTGATTTGGTTTACCTTTAACCAAGACGTTTAGAACAGAAACTGTGTGATTTCTGACAGCCAGGTATGTGAATACGTGTCGTTAAGTATATAACTGACTGAAAGAAGTTGCTGTTTCTTCAACAAGTCTGTGAAAACTTAAAATTGCTAGACTAAAAGTAATCACAAGAAAGTAATATTATAATATTTCATAGGAAACATTTTATTCTTATAGATTTTGGGATTTTAGAGAAAGATAAATATTAAAGTAGTAACGTGAGACTTTTTATACAAATATGTTGATTCAAAATATTATATTATACATATACCTATAGAAAATATTCCCAAGTTTCCTGTACCAACAGTTTGACTCCAAAAACAATCCCAGGAGTAAACAATCCTAAAATGTAGCATTAGATAGCAGTCACACGGATATTGTGAAAAAAAAATTTTGTGCTTAATTGAAACAAATTTTTCTGAAGGAATTATTTTTATATTCAGATATATAAATAATTATTTAATTGCTCATAATAAAAATATAATTACACACCTAAAGTAATAAATTTTCCCATTAGTTGACGTAAGTGGAAACCATTTTTAATGTTTGCCTCTCTAGGACCATTTCTTTTTCCACACCCATTGAGACTAACATTTTCTTACTATTTGTACAAGATAATGTTGATATTTTGTATTTATAATCATTCAAGCTTTCTTTCAAATGTTGAGTTTAAATGAGAATATGTTTTAATTGAAGTATGTAAATCTATTTCTCATAAAGATATATTTCAATTCCGTGAGATAATTACAAATATGATTTGGATTAGGACAACATTTTTAACTGCACGCAAAATTTAAGTTTACGTAATTTTATATAATTTGTTAAGTTTATCATATTAAGTGTGTATTTAGGGTAAATCAGTATATTTTCCTCGCAGTAATTAGAACTGAAGTTCAATGACCAACATTTGTTTTGTAATATGAAATTACGACGTGTTGTGGTACGGCATTTAACAGCTAGAATTAGTTTCATTTTGTAAACGTATTGTGTTGGGTAACAATGATATGAAGCCCTGAAGTTAGTTACGATTTAATGTGATATTTTTCGCAATCACAAATATTTAAAACTCGAAGTTTACATTCGAAATTGTGCCATTAGCGAAGAAATACTTACAGGCCTAATTGATATGCTACTATCCAATAAACAATAAATGAATGTTAATGCTACTATCCAATAAACAATAAATGAATGTTAATGCTACTATCCAATAAACAATAAATGAATGTTAATGATACTATCCAATAAACAATAAATGAATGTTAATGCTACTATCCAATAAATAATGCCATCAGGTGTCAGCTGCAAACAAGGCCGCTACAATTGCTTGTGGCGTCAACAAGCTGCTCCTACAATCGACAGTGGTATTGCGTTAACGACCTTATGAAATCCACCTGGTACAAAACTTGGTATTATTTCTAAGAAGAAAACAGAAATCTTTGGGAATTCAGGCATTACATGATGGGGATATATACGCTTCCTGGGAGAATTCCAAATATTTTATAGTTACCTGATGCCTGACTTTCAGATACGTTATTGGAATTTACCATAACATTAATAAATAGTAGCACCTAACAAAATCAAGACTGAAATATAGTTATTAAAATATGTTTAATAATAAAAACCAAATAACAGAATATCAAAACAAAAATTATTATTTGGGAATGTTTTACGTACTTATAATAATTATTTTTTCATTGGGAGTAGTTAATTAAAATAGCTCAACTGGGGCCGCGAAGTCATATAAATATCACTAGGAGTCTGAAACTCGATTAATAAATCATTCCTAACTACGTCAGGATGGATTTATATTGTTCGTGTTGTCATAGGTTGCAAGTCAGCTCTTGGTGAATGAAACTCTCCATGCTATCTACAATTTACTGAACTTTAGTATACATATATGCCAGTTGGTTTTCGTAGCAATAAAAGTGCTACTCTGCAAAAGTAGAAACGTGAAAGGTTCGCCAATTTTGGTTTTGTGTGAATTCGAAAATGCTGTGTGTTTTAAATTAAATTTTACAGATCGATATAATTCTGTTGATTTGTGTGGTCAGAGGCAGAATGGTCCACTCATACACAGAAACTAACTCATTTGTACATGCTGCTTGGATACACGCCATTGTATGTGAAAATTGCAAACGCCCAGGAAGAATGGCCGGAGCGAATCCAAACTCGCAAGGACGTGTAGAACAGTGCACCAGCAATAAGTTGTTGCGACTGCAGAAGGATTGCGCACTCGTCGGCCCAGAGGCGCCCTCTCTTGTGCGATCGGAAAGGCCTGCGTTACGCGAAGCTGAGTCATTGGAGAGAGAGAGAGAGAGCCGACGAAGTGGAAGCAAGTACCAGTATGCCTCGTCGACGTCAAAGGGCGCCACATCAGCATGCGAGTGAGTTCGAGCAGGGGAAAGATTTTGATTGCTCCCGCAAAAATCGTAACTGTAATATGCCAACAGAACATTCTGATTCCGGTACCGAAGCTTAATTACTGTCACCACCAAACAAAGAGTAAATTTATTGAACGATATATATATATATATATATATATATATATATATATTCCATGTGTTTGAAGTAGTTACAGTGACCGAATTTCATTTGGAAGCAAAGGGATTTCTCCCAAACCATACTTTTATAATAGGGCGATTGCCTGTTCGCACAGAAAACTTGCATGTTTGAAGAATGGGAAAACCATAAATGAAATCTCAACTTTGCTATAAATAATGAAGAAGTTTGCCACTGGCCGTTAGCCAAAGTTTATAATAAATTCGTCTCGCAGAAGTTCGAGTCTGTACAAATGGACTCGTGCGTTAGTAGCTTTAGCAAAAATATTTTGCTTAGAACATCACACGTAAAGGCTATTCACTATAAAGTGAGCACTTTAGAAACGAACCTTAGAAAAAAGTTAATGCCGCTGCATGCATATATTTTAATGGGCGCCCACATTGACATTCACCCAGTAAAGTTGGCAACGATGGATGGAAAGTAGTTATATATCTTAAAATCGAATAACAAGTGTTAGGTGACCATTTGTGATAACTATTTCCTTGACTTTATATATATATATAAATTCATGGAAGTGTAAAAATGAACAGATTTCCAATGTATTTATGATCTTAATAATTTAACAGTTTCATCTGACCAACGCATGAATAAAGAGGCGAGGCCCATGGCAATGTTAATATTACACGAGGCGGAGTAATACACAACGTGTATGCAAATAGATCTAAAGCAGGGCTTTCAAAAGTGCTCATTTCATCGTGGGTATCCTATAGCTTCCAGAAGGTCCCTGGTCGTGGAGGCAGACTACTTTGTTCGCTTTGCGCTGGTCTTCGCTCGGCGGCGTCGTGCCCAGCTGGGGAGCGTGGAAACCTGCTTGTTTGACTGCGCCCCGACCTGGACCCGCCAAAGGTAGTCGCTTTGGCTTTGACGAGCTGTTGTTTGCGATCTTGCGGGACTCCGGCATGCCGCGTGGCTTTCAGCGTTGTTTTTTTTTCTCTTCTTTAATTTACCTCTGAGGCCTTCGTCTCTTCATCGCAGTACACCGGCGTGTGTGTTGGTGTTTGTCGGTAAACATTAACAGGGCTGGCTTTCAACGCGCGTGGGGTGGGTCTGAGGCACTGCGGGCACACCATGAATAATGAAGAATTTAGCGAGGGCGACTTCGAACCAGCGACGGCTCGTAACAGACACATCTGACGCACTGTTTCACCTTATGTTTGAAATTGTAGTTTATTTACTGTATTGGTAAACTCTGAAAACTTTTTTTGTATTTTTACAGGAAAATTCCTTGGAGACCCAGTTGCTAAGAATACCCTATCTAAAACTACAAAAAAATTTCTTGTAAAATCAGCCATATATAAATACATATATATAATTGAAAAGTGTATTACATTATTGAAAAGTGTACATAATGTTTTTTTCTGAAAACAGATGTGGTGAATTAATAGCAGAGAATAACTAAAATATAATATGTCATAACAATTTTACACTTTGCCAGCATAGGGAGTAGAATCCATACCCATTGTGTGATTCGCCAACACCCTTAACCACAAGACCAACTTCACTTACGATCTTATCACTTAATTTTATAATAAATACAGCTGCATATACCTACAAAATTATATGACGTTACTTGATTAAGAAAAATATGTTTGTAATCATTTTAAGAGTTCTGTTGTCGAGTTGAGAGATTTGGATGGCTCTTAGAGGAGTGTGAAGTGAAATATTTTTTTTTGTGAAGTCGTTGTTTGCGCGTATTCGCGTAGCTCGGTAAATAATATATGTTCTGTAAACACGACCTTTTGGTAGAAAAGGTAAAGAAAACTATTATCTATGACTCCGTGTTTTTACTTTTAACAAATTAAATACATTCGCGGAGAAAAAAATTCGTGAAAATGGCCAAATATCGCATTTTTGAATCTTGCCTATGCGGTTTCCTTAAGCGGCAAGAGAAAAGTACAAACATACGGACGTAGTTCAATCTGTGGACGTTCATTGCGTGTAATAAAATCCCACTGTAACAGATCTGATTTGCAAGGTACAGGGCCGCCACGGAAACACTGCACGCCTTGTGCGTAGGAGCGATGAGACACTAGGCGTGCGTGTTAGTGTCGCCCGTATCGCTCCCTCGCTCCTTGACCTTGGACGCGCAGGTTCACACTCCTCTTAACAACGAGGTCGGCGAGGGTGAAGGGAGACGTACCGCCGGAATGGAAGGGCGGGGGGAAACGAGAGATCCCCGAGAAAACCCGCCGAGCAGAGGCATCGTTCGGCACGATTCCGGGGGTGACCCGGCGCGGTTTACCTAAGTGGGAGGCGAGTACACTGTAAAAAAAAAAATGTAATTTTTACTGACAAGTTCTTTGGATTTTACAAATGTTTGTAACAGTACAAAAATTTCTCTTGCAAAACTACAATGTCCGCGTTTGTAACATACCTCAAGAAATGTTGGTACTGTACTGATCCGTTTCCACGAGCTTCAGCAAAATGACGGACACTCAACAACGTAAAACCGTATTTAGCTGTTTGTCATGAAACTGTAGGTGATGTAAAGCGTAGCTACATGCAAGAAGAAATGTATTGCAAGTTTGAATAACGTATTTCACTTAAAACAATTTCAATCAAATTTTACCGTATTATTCATTAACTGTTAATGTTTCCTAGCAACAAAGATTTCTTAAATCGGCTCTCAATAGCTCGTTGCTAAGAACAGACCACATCTCTGAACTCAACAACAGAACTCTTAAAATGAAGTAACTTAGTATTCTTACTAACCAAATAACATCATTCATATTTTGTATGTACTTGCAGCTATATTTACTGTAAAATAGGTTTTTAGCTCGCAATTCAAGTTGGTCTTCTGGTCGAGGGTGCCGGCTAATGATACAAGGAGTATGAGTTCTATTCAACCTGCTGTAGAAGTGTAATTTTATTTTTTCGTAAATTCAATTCTGATATATATATATATATATATATATATATATATAATATATATATATATATATATATATATATATATATAATTCTCTGTTATTGATTTATCACATTTGTCATCTAGAAAAAAAAAGTCATTTTATTTGCACTTCTCAATAATGTCAGATCTAATACAAGGCTATCATTTGTAATATTACAAATAGATGTCTTGCAGATTTTACACGGAAACTCTTTTTAGACTTACTAAGGATTTTCTTGGCAAATGGGTTTCCAAAGATTTGTCTCGTAAAAGTACAAACAATTTTTTGAATGCAGTGTAACCACTACACCACCGCGGCCCCCTAAAAGCTGCGCGAGGATTTTTTTTACTTTTTAACTTTTCTATAGTACGGAGAAAGAGTGCTCAATTTGCGCGATAAGTGAACGTCAGTGAGAAGTTATCATGACTCAGCGACGCATTCAACACATACGTGTATAACTTTGCAGAGTTTCAGAGAGGGTGAATCGTTGAATTACGGAAGGCATAGCGGTCGTTCCGTAGACCCTTCTGTCATTTCACTGTTATAGACTGTCCCCCGTTAAAGTGAGCACTTTTTAAGGCCCTGCTAAATTTTTTCTATGAGTAAATTTCTCTATTTTTACCATTTTTTTAAATATAAAAACTGACACGTTACCAATAAACACAACCTATACATTTCACCAAACCCAAAAGTGAACGTCTCAAGCAGCCACAAAAAATATTTATTAGTGGTTAAAGCCATTTAGAAGGGCCTTAAAACGTGCTCACTTTACCGTGAACAGCCCATAGGAACCTAGACTAAATATGAGGTAGACCGCTTATACATCTTCTACGCATGTACCCAACATTGACCTACCCCAAAGGAACACAACTTTCACAGTCAACAGCGTTGAAAGTGTTTTTTTTATATATGTTAATTTTTAAATTACAAGCAGTATTATATTAATAAAATGCTGTTACCGATTTGAATTTAATCTAACTGCAATATAAATTGGTTGGAGGATGTATGCATACATTTCAAAGCATTTGTTTGCAAATACGTTTTATAACCTAAAATCCGTACCATGCCGTTTTCGCTGGACGTGTTGGCAGAAAATCAGTTCAACGTTAGGATACGTAGATTGGTTGTGCGGAGCCAGCGAGATCGGTCTACGTCAGCTTTAGTCTATGGTTACGAAGGTGTTGGGGAACAGCGTGGATACAAGGGAACGTACACGACCTCGGAAGGCCATGGGCGATCCGGAAAGCCTACAGCAAGAGAAGAGCTCCTCAGCGTCTGACATCATGCGAACGCAACATTTTTTCTCTCCCCACCATCACGGCGTCTCGAGTGAATCTTGATTCCACCTCCGCCCTACCGCGAGATCACTTTCTGGAGAAGACTAGCTTTCTCGACGTCCCTCGCCCCCCACATCTCATTGTCACCAATGTGTGGGGATGGGAAAATTTCGCGAATTCGTTTCAGGACATGATAGACGTCGAACACGTATACAGTGAAGTCGCATTCGCAATTGGATCACAGTTTATTAGATCCATCCTGCACGCCTCTGAGCCCCAGTAGCAGACTTGTACGGAAACACCTTGCGAATCCCATAACCGCCAGGTGACGGGCAACAGCCAATAAACACACAGCTTAGGGTCCAGTATGCACAGGACTGAGCTACAGGTCATTTAACTCGCGAAATTTTCCTATCCCCTACCAATGTGGCAACCGCTACATCATTTGCAAAACCGGATAGTCCATTTACATTTACTTCCAACATTTCTGAAGCCCTGGCGACGTCCTATCTCAAGGTCATTCCTCCTCTTCGTGCGAACGTAGCTTAGCCATTTGTATAAAAAAAAATATGCCAAAGTGGCAACGCACAAAATTATTGCGCGCTCGGTTTAAAATTATTTTGCACAAAAACTGTTTCGTACTAGGAATTACCAAAATAAGTATTTTCTCTCTTTATTTATTCGTATTGATTACAATTGAAACAATGCCCACGGTTTTTTTTTTTAATACAATGTATTTATGTGGTACAGCGCATATTTTGGAAATAACCAAAAACGTCGTACATAGGTTAATTTTTCAAAGGTTTACTTCAAATAGTGTCAAGGAACGGCGAGTAGGGTATAGTAATCGGCTGGCATGGATGGCTAAGTGATAGCGATTCATAATCTTTAGTTACAAATACAAATTTTATCCGGACATCATTGGCAACTGTACTCCAGTATTTCGGGGCACCGTACAGTGCAAGAATCCAATCTTTACTGTTTAGTGACACACCGTTAGGATCGATAGCGTCAAGGTGTGGATTGAACCCCATACTCGTTTAGTTACGTTATTTTCGCGTGCCATAGACGTTAAAATTTTTGCCAAGCAGCAGTATGATCCCACTGGCAGCACGGTATTTTAAGATCGTTAATGCCGGTTTTGTTAAGAATTTATTTATTTATGGGTCACTACCCAACCAGCACTATTTTTACGTTAAAGCCATTATGTGCAACCGATTCAGACAGAACGAAGCTGAAGAGTACGGATTTATTCATGAGAAAAGACGGAGCAAATTTTGCAAATATGTACTCTCGGGCATTGAAGTAGATAGCTCTTCCCGCATGACTTGTCAAGGGACCTCGAAAAATCCCTCGTTAAGGCAGGAGTTTATTCGTACAATGGGAAATGACGAGTGTAAATAAATCTTAGCCGTCTGAGTACCACAAGCCTGGCACTGTTTGCGTCCAAAGATCTGTTAGATCCGGACGTTATCTTTCGTACAAGAGCTGACTCCGCGAGTGAGTGAAGAGATCTGGGCGACTCTCAACATCGAGGCCTTGAGAGCCGAAGGTGACTTCGTGACAGCCGCTAAAGAAGATGGACTGTGAAAACGATTTTGATAGGTCCTCGTCATCTGCGTGGTGGTGAGTGCTTTCCATATAAGTATACCTAGTATTTGATTCACGAAATCACTCGATATCTCATAATTAATCTTTCAACGTTATAATATCGCCCCAACAAAATTAATTGCTTGGTTTCCATCTATAAAGTACAACGGTTACGAAAAAAAAAAAAAAAAAACTAGCTTGTGTACAAAACTGACGAAATCCATCAATAGCGAATAATTGTCTTAGAACGGAAATCTGTAATAGCGTATATTTACCACATTGATAAATAATAAATCGCCTACATGCGTCCTGCCAGGTCCAAAGTTAAAAAACTTTTTTAAGTTTGTGAGAATATATGTAGCCTATCAAGATTTTAATGCAAGTAATATAATTATTATTATTTTTCTGGTAATATGATGCCGCTTGAAAATATATTCTGAATTATTTTAATTACTTCTCCGTCCTTAGGTTTCATAACACGTTTTGCCATTCGAAGAAAATAGGGTGTATTCAACTAAATGACAAATGTGCTATCGAGTTACATCCAGAGAAAAGAGCGTAACGAATAAACAATAAATCATTACGGGAGGGTGGAAACAGGTATAATTTCCCAAGACGAGTTAACTAGCTTGTTTTTTTTTTTCCTGCTGGTTCACATTTGTTGCTGATTCACTTTTTATTTGTAATCATTTCTTCTTTCGTCTATTACCATTATTCCACGACAGGATTTTTTCTTATTGATTTACTTGTGTTTAATATCGTTTTATTTATCTGAAGTGAATTAGTTTGTTGGTTCTGCATCGTTATATTGAACTAAACTGTTTATTAATTTTTGATTGTGTACTTCGCTCATTTCGCTTGGCTCTATTTTTAATATTTATTCATAATGAGAATATTTACGTTTCATTTGCAAAACTAGTGGGAATGTTTAATACAAATATTAGTTTATAGTGACAGATATTAACGTGCAACTAGTCGTTTCAACAGTTTTCCTGCTTCAGTTTGTAAGATTGTTCTAGTATAATTCGCCAAAAAAATTTTCAAACCTTTTTTTTATATCAACTTACTGCACTTTTACATAATTACCGTCATTATCCCAAAAAAAAAAATTGAATTTGGGTGGTGTACTTCACAAATTAACTTGGTGGCACGAGTTTGTTTATTGCATTCTTGACATCCTGATGATATGTGGTATTTAATGGTTCCGTGCGTTGCTTTGCAATGAATAAACTTAAAGGCGTTCGAATGTCAAGTTTTTTTCTTGTCTTTGGAGTAGTTGTACATTCTTTGAATGCGAATTAGAAAGTAACCCTACAAAAATTATAAATGAACTGAACAACTATTTATGTCACTTTTAAAAGTAATTATGCCCATTTCGACCAAAATTACGTGCGTTTACATGCTTACGCATTATAATCGTCACATAGAAAATAATCCCTGCTTATGTATTGCTAGTGACTTCAGATGTTTAAAAATGTATTGAAATTAAATAAAATGTTACTCTTGCTGGTGAGTATATATATATATATATAAAGGAACAGCGGGCATTGTAACATGCTCATTGCCTAACTTAGGCGGTAAAATAAAGCGGTTCGCCAACCTGACGATTGAGCCAACGCTTACGAGGAAACTTCAAGACGTGTTGGGGCCGCGGTGATAGAGTGGCCAGACTGCACGTCTACCACCCAGGTGAATCGCGCTAAATTGCCGGCGGGGTCGCTCCCGGATTTTCGCCCGGCGATGCCGCTGGTCAAAGGGTTTTCTCGGGATTCCCCGCTTACCCCTCCACTGCATCCCCGCGCTGCTCCGTAATCCCTCAATTCACGTTCATTGGCCCTGAAGACATCGGTGTTAAGAGCCGCCCAAATCTCTCTTCACTTATAGACGTGTTCCTATTGTAATGGTCTGTGACGAACAGCACACGTCAGAAAAAAGTTGTAAATGATAACTCCACATCACGCATATTAGAAAAGAAAAACTATTTTAAAACGCTCTACTGTAAATTAAAATTAATGTTTTTAGTTAATATATCTTAAAATGTACAAATACAGTACACATAAAATTAAGGCGCATAAATATATGGAACTTGGATATACACTTTTATTAAGTAAATTATAGGGTCACGTGTATAAAACAAAGCCCTACAAATATTCAAATTTGTCTGAAGCTCAGCTGAAGTTTTACTTTCAGGTTACAAACAACGCATCGTTCTGCCGTCTGTACAAAACATGTATTGAAGTCAGAAAAAAAACATGAAGAAGAAAGACGGATTGTAATAGTGTGCAAAATAAACAAGCAAATGTAAACATGTTTTATATGTATTGACCGTTGAAGGTAAAATGAGCACTTTTTAAAGCCTTGCTTAAGATATACTTGTATGCTCGTTGTGAATTTTTCCGCCTTATGTAAAATTAACATTCCCATATGCCTCATCTGTTTATTCGTGCGTCGGTCAGGAGAAACTGTGAAATTGTCACTAAAGAAAATATTTTACAAATCTGGTAATTTTTATACTTCCATGCATTAAAAAAAAAAAAAACGTAGATTGAAAGAAGTCATTTAAGTTATCACAGATGGTTACCTAACACTTTTTATTCGACGTTAAGATATGGAACTACTTTCCATCCATCGTTATCAACTTTACTGGGCGCATGTCACTTAGGGCGCCCGTTAAAATACATGAAGCTAGGAGCAGTGACTTTTTGGTTGATTCCAAAAGTACTCACTTTATCGTGAACAGCCTTTAGCTACGAAATACGTGACATCAGTTTTACCTTAAAATGTAATTATTTCAGTAAGAAATATTTCATTTGCAATTAAAGTACCAAAACTAAATAAACGAACATTTTATGTCAGAAGAATTTCTTAGTGGCCATTACCAATATAAATCATTTTTAGCTTACTTTCCAAAGGAAAGAAGGGCTTATGAGTTCACTTTCTTGTCAATGAGTGTGTACGTGTGTGTGTAGATGTGGGTATATGTGTGTGTGTGTGTGTGTTAGGTGTGCGTGTGTCCCCTTCGAATTTTGAACGCATAAACCGAATCTCACGAAACTCGGTATCCATACAGTACTAAATAAGGACACCACACTCTTATAGTTTTCGACCATGCCGGGCACTTACTTTCAAGATGGCGGCATTGTAAAATTTACGGCGATATGTCGTATCTCGGAAACAATCCAACCGGCTATAACCAAATATTGTATAATTATAGCGGAAGTTGTAAGCATTATATTCATAGGTACATAATGTTGGTCCGCCATTTTTTAAGACAGAACCACGTGAAAAATAAAGCATTCACGTTATATCTCGAAAATTACTCAACCTATGTTAGCCAAATTTGGTACGTAAGTAATAATATGATTTGCCAGGTAAATGTCAGTAATTAAACTTAATTAGACACTTATTTTGACAATGGCGGTCATTCCAATATTTTAGGTTTATTTGGTATAACTAACATACAATTTGACCAATTTCAACCAAATTTTGTACGCTAACAGTAGGCCTATCTATTACAAGCATCTAATAAAATATTTTAAAAAATCCGCTATTATGTAAGATAGCGATACATCAATTATTCAAGGTTTTGTGTTATTTCTAGGAAAACAATTGACAGATTCCTATCAAATTTGGCAACCATGTTGTGCTGCCGCAGTTGATATGTATAAATTTATTTACATTATATCAGGAACTTATTTTCAAAGTGGTGGCCATATAACAATTTTAGTTTTGTACGTTATATCGTCGAAACCATATAATTAATTCCAAAAAAACTTTGTATGATTGATGTAATTATTTCAACAATCATATATGTACACACAAAATCTCTTTTGTTCATCATTTTGTGGAATAGCATCACTTAACAAATTGAAATTATGTGATCTCCAATAAAACAACCTATTTCTACCACATTTTGCAAACAACTAACGCTATGGTAAGCTATGTAAACTAATAAATTTTGAGTAGGTCAGACATACAAATTTTCAAAATGGTGGCCATACAAATATTTTTTTTGTCTACAAATTTACCAAGTTCAGCCTAACTTTGTACGCTCATAAAATCAGTTATATCGATCAAAGTTGTATACGCAAAGCCTCCTTTCTCCGCCATTTTCTAAGATAGCCTCACATGAAGTTTTATGTTCTTTATGCCGTATCTAGGGAAACAGTCGACCGATTTCATTCAAATTTGGCGATGAAGTTGTACTGTGGTAGGCTATAATAATTTACATGTTTTCAATATTTAAGTTGGTCAGCGGTGGCGCAGCGGCCTAGGGCGTTCGCCTCCCACCACGGCGATCTGGGTTCGATCCCCGGCGGGCTCACTCCCGGATTTTCGCATGTGGGAATCGTGCTGGACTCCCGCTTCCCCCACCCTTGCATTCCAGCACCGCTCCATCCTAGGGTCTCATTTCATGTCATGTTCGGGGATGACGGGCATCTACGGGTCCCAGCTGGAAAGTCCGTCACTCGGAGAGTGTTGCCTCACCCTGGGTTCACTCCTCACTCGAGTTTTTTTTAAATATTTAAGTCTCCTTTTTTCTGAAGAGCGTGTATACAAACGTTTTAGTATAGTGTGCTATATCTACAAAACTATGTAACAAATTTAATTTAAACTTATTATATTTTATCTATGACAATAATCGAATGTGCTAGTAAACAAACGTTTTGCCCTCAACTTATGACGATGGTCACATGACCTATGGAGTTTTTATGCCATATCTCGAGGATCAATCAATCGATATGCATACAGAGCTCCTCCTTGGCCGGATTTTTCGCAAAGTAGTGTCATGTGAATAAACCACTTTTTTTTTTTCATATTTACGGAGTAATTTTTTACTAATTTCCACAAAATTGTCCACGCCTACAGAGGAACAAGTATAGTTATATGATATAAATGGGGTCAGGCAGTGATTTTAAAATTGGTTATATGTTTGGCATATCTAATTAACAATTTAACAATTTCTATCAAAGCTTGTATTGCTGACATTAACTATTACAAACATCGTTTAAAGAGCCTTTTTTAAATAGATTTTGTAAGATATCCTTATTTAAGAAAATAAGGTTTTTATGCCATATGTCGGAGACCAATCAACCGATTTCCATCAAATTTTTCACACAGGTAGCGATATGGTAGGCCATGTAAACGTATGTGTTTTAGTGACTCGCAATCTTATTTTCAATATGATGGCCGCGTAAATACTTCAGGTTGGTGAACCTTATCATTCAAAACATTAGATAGATTACATCCGAAGTAGATGCTCCAAATCCTGCCTCCGTGATGCAGTTGATTGCAAGCTAGCTTAGTTTTACGAGTTTTCTGAATTCAAATCCCGGGTAAGTCACTCGTGTATTTTAATTATTTTTTTACTGTTTGACATGTTTCTGGTTTCATCTATAATGATATTACTGTCAATGAGACGTCAATGCCTACCTGCCATCTAAATTTTCAAGAACTTTACTAAAATTTATTTGCGCCCATGTAGAGGAAAGTTATAAGTAACTTATAGTTATGTTTAAAAATATTCTCGTCTATGTGTAAGATATTGTAATGTATAGGTACTATATGCTAAAGTTTTGATTTTACAGCACATTAAGATACTTTAACATTAACAGAACTTGCCGATATAACTAATAAGCCTACCTTCCTCTACATGGATGCAAATCATTTTGATTAAGCTCTTAATACCGTAGATTGTAGGTAGGATTTGTCACCTCGTTGGCACAGATATCACTAAAGATGGAACCAGATAAAAAGCAATAGTAGTAAGACAATTAAAAATACACACGTGTCATGCCCGGCACTTGAACCCAGAACCCCTCGCACCGTGATTGGCCATGCAACCAACCGCAACACACAGGTAGGATTATTACAAGCATCAACTTCCGTATAGTTATTATAATGTTTTGGAAGACAGGGTTTACTAACTTAAAATATTTAGAGTTCAGTCATTTTGAAAATATAGTATGCGAATCACTTAAATCGTATAAGTTTAGATGTCGCACGGCAGCAATAGTTATGTGTAAAATTTCGTGGGAATCGGTTGATTGGCCCTCGATATATGGCATACAAGCCCCATTTCATCATACGGTGTGATCTTCACACGTGGAGAGCAAAATATTATGTATTAACACATTCGATGTTTATTATAACTACTGCCAGCATATAGGTTTATATTAGCGTATTTGGGACAAACAGCATATTTAATCCAATAATATATTCTGCTTTTATGCTGAAAATAGATTAACTCCCCTATAACTCATCCAAAATTAAACGTGTTGGAGCTATTTACCTGAATTTGGTGCGAATCGGTTGAATTTTTCCAGAGAAAATTGTATAAAAACATTATTTTTGATATTGCGCTCTCTTACAAAATTTCGGACGAAGGGACTATGTAGACACATTTCATGTATGTGATATATACTGCCAGTAAACAATTGTAAGTTAAATTTGTAATATAGTTTCATGGAAAGAGTACCAAGCTAAATGTTTGTATTGCCACCATTTTAGAAATAAGTACCTGACCCATTTAAATTACACGAGTTTACATGAGTTATCATATACTACCTGGTTCCAAAATTTCGTAGAAGTAAGTATATTGTTTCCTGAGATAGGAAAAAATCTTTATTTTTATGTGGCACTATCTTAAAAAATGGCAGATAAAAGATTCTTTAAAAGATTCTTTGTGTAGAACCATTTGATTGTTGTCATATATAGGCCTATTAATAGCATACAAATGTAGGTTGAAGTTTGTGGTGTTTAGTCACAAATAAACATAACACAACAAGGTTCAAGAAATGTATACTATAAAAGCGCCAGAATATACACAACGATGACATAAAATCACCAAAACAATTTTTCATAAAACGTTACGCTCTTATCAAAAATCCAAAATATTAACAGGCATCCAACAAATTCGTTAAATGAGCCGTTTCACCTTCGAAGCAGTAAATTACAATTATTCTGGCTCGTCAATGAATTTCTATTAATTACATTTCATGGTCTTCAAAAATACAATACTAATACGCCTTCACAATATGACACAACGAGAGCTTGGCTAATAAACACTTCACTTAATACTGTATTCATAAGTGGCATACATGAAATATCTCTGATATGATTTGGGGCCGCGGTGGCTGAGGGGTTAGCCTCCTCACCTTCCAACAAGGCGATCCGGGTTCAATCCCCGGCCGCGTCACTCCGGATTTTGGCATTTGGGTATTGTATCTCGGACGATGCCGTTGGTCGGCGGGTTTCCTCGGAGATCTCCTCCCCCCCGTCCCTTATTCTGGCGCTGCTCCATAGTCACCTCAATCATCCTCATCGGCTCTCAAGACCTCGATGTTAAGAGCCGTCGAAATCTCTTCACTCACTCTGATATGATTTATGCTTTCACGAACTGCATACATTAATAATAATGATATGACTTTGGCTATAAATTTTAATTATGAACAAGCATGACGAGTAATGGCCTCGGATAAAAACATAAATATTAAAACTTTATTAAAATATAAAAAATTGTTGTAAAAGGTGGCAGTTCCTAATGAACCCGAACAAAGCAACAATCGTGAACGAGTGCATAGCTGAAAATACCAGAAACTGGGGAAGCCAAATAGAGCTGCAGGCAATGACGAAACGACGCGTTAGAATACAAATCAGGACACACAGCAACCCGGTTTAGTTACTCCAAAGTAATTTAGAAAGTGCAAAGAAAGATAACCCTAACCACTGCATGCCCCGCTAACAGCACACATTACAGCACACAACCTCACTAAAAAAACTACTAACCAGCCCAAAAAAAACCTTGTAGAGCAGGCCCACGACTCGCCCTTTTTACACATGTTCCTTCATCGGCTGCTCAGCCACAAACACTAAAAGAACACTAAAAAAAAAACTTTCACGGAGCAATGGACGGTTTTCAGAGAATTATGACAGGATGCACGCCAAGCGTAGACGATCACCTGTTTAAGACCCATATCCAAGAGTAGCTTCAACGTGCTTCACGTGAGAAATACCGGGAGAATAGAAGGAGGGGAAAACGAGCAAGCTTATTTTTTAACACTGTTTAATCATAGAGAAAACTGTGACGCACGTGGAGGGGCATCAAAAGAAGGGGAACGAGGGGAGGAAAAAACAGGGGGGGGGGGAGGCAGAGTGCCGCCGAGGAAGTCACTTAGCGCTGGCAGTCGGTGTTCGTTAACGATACTAAACGACGGCGGAATCGCCCCCGTCGCAGATTAACTATGTGGTTACATATACAGAATGTTGCAAAACTGAATGTCAATACTTCGGAGAAACACTCTTCACATCTGGAGGATGGAAAAATGTTACGTGAACGTAGGTCCGCGAACGCTTCGTTTCGTCACTACAGCCCGTAATACATAACGCACAGCGAATGGCCCGCGGGCTGGATCATGTTAGTGTGGAATGCCGTCGCAGCTGTAATTGGCAGCTCTATACCAGCCCCCGAGGAGCTCTGATTTGAATCCACTAGACTCTTGTCTGTGGGGACATTTGAAGGCTATGCAACCCCAGTGGATGGCCCGCGGGCTGGATCATGTTACTGTGGAATGCCGTCGCAGCTGTAATTGGCAGCTCTATACCAGCCCCCGAGGAGCTCTGATTTGAATCCACTAGACTCTTGTCTGTGGGGACATTTGAAGGCTATGCAACCCCAGTGGATGGCCCGCGGGCTGGATCATGTTACTGTTGAATGCCGTCGCAGCTGTAATTGGCAGCTCTATACCAGCCCCCGAGGAGCTCTGATTTGAATCCACTAGACTCTTGTCTGTGGGGACATTTGAAGGCTATGCAACCCCAGTGGATGGCCCGCGGGCTGGATCATGTTACTGTGGTGTCCATGCAACAACAGGTTGGTGCATGTGTTTGTGCTGATTGGGGGCTTTTTTTTTTTGGAAATTTCCTTTAGTGTCGACGATAAGCCTTCACACACGTGTAACTATTTCCTGTGTAGTTCCTGCTTTTCTAGGAGTAGTGTCGTAGTGTGAGGTGTCTTGCATCATGCAAACGAACGCTGCGATGGAATTCCGTAGTAACATGATCCAGCCCGCGGGCCATACACTGTACGGTATGTATTATGGGCTGTAGTGAAGAAACAAAGCATTTGAGGACCTATGTTCATATAATTTTTTTTCATCTTCCAAATGTGAGGAATGTTTCCCCAAAGTATTGACATGAAGTTTTGCAACAACCTAAATATAGGGCCTACCAAGTTAAATGTTTATTGAGTAACCATCTAGAAAATAAGTCTCAGACTTAATTAAAATATACCAGTATAAATTATTTCCTGTAGTATTACTAGATTGCCAGATTTTGTAGTATTATTTTGATCTGTTTCCAAGATACGACATGAACACATTATTTTTAACAAGGCGCTACCTTTCAAAATGGCGGGAATATAATAATATTTATTGGCATATGAGATGCTTACAAGAAATACTTACAGCATAAAAAGTATGGTAGAAATTGGTCAAACGGTGTGGTAGTATTAGCAAATAAACAGAAAATATTTATTGGAAATGCTTTATTTATTTGAACAGCAAACGTTTATATGTAGTACCTAATAACATCTTACATACCAAATTTTGGGGGGGGGGGGGGAGGGATCGTATGAGTAGTTATCGATGATATAAAAGCTGTTTTGTTTTTCATTTAGTGTTGTCTTTGAGACTAGCTGACCAATAACAATATCCACAGTCAAAATACCGGACTGGTTTTTATCCGTTAAATTGTTACCAAGATATGATATAATGCCTAACATTTTTCAAATGGTCGCCATTTTTGAAAATATGACTCGAGGCGTGATCGAAAACTATAAATTTTTGTCTTTACTATGTGTTCCAAATTAGGTGAAATACATTTCAGGGGTTCAACAGATTTTAGGGAGGGATTCGCACACACTGAGACCTACACAGAAGCACAGCTAGACACACATACACACAAAAATAAAGTCATCTCATAAGCCTATCTTTCCTTCGGATGGTGGAGAGATTTCGGCGGATCTTAACATCGAGGTCTTGAGAGTCGACAAGGGTGAAGGAAGGTGAGTGTGGATCATCGTCGGAATACAAAGGCGGGGGGGGGATGGGAGATCCCCGAGAAAACCCGCTGACGAGCAGCATCGTCCGGCACGATTCCCACGTGCGAACTTTACTTCGGACAGTAGTTTAAAAACACTTGTGATACGTGATTTATTTTGGAGACAATCGAACATGTTTAACTCAGTGTCAAATTTTCTTCGAAATTGTGAAGATACGTTAGCTAGATTATATGTACTCATATTTATAGCTCAGCAATACAAAAAGACAACAAGTATGTTTAATTATATTCCATTTAATGTTTCAGTCGGTGCCACCCTCATCAGTCAATTTGATCTCTGCCTCGAACACAGAAAAATGGTATAAGTACGAACACGGTGTCATAAGGTTCTCGAAGAATTCGATAGGTTCTCTAGTGCGGAACAATTTTGGCGCGTACACTATCTCTCTCACACATGCTAAGAGTGGTGTGGCGTAAGTGAGGACAAGATAAGCGAAAATTTGACTATGTTACAAAGTTCACTCGTAAGTTTATCCTTGCGCGACTATGACGAGTTGAAAGCATAACTTAGTTTGACTGCCGAATGGATATTTCTATTTATGAAATTTAGTTTTAGGCATCTGAAGAGCTCTCTGCGATTTTATTTTTTACGTCTTATGGTTATTACCTACGGAGTGCAATAAGGAAGGTATTAAAATAGTTTCTTAGGCCTAACAAAATTTGAAGTTCTGCAAAAGATTGAACGTCTACACGCGCATACCAGCACGGTCCTGGATACTTCTGTATAGCATTTTAAGAAATCTTTAACCGACGCTACTGTTGTCTGAAAATTAAGTTCTTTACTGTGAAGGATGACCAATGGGACGGCTGCTGAAGCAGTTCACTTCGGATGGGCGGACTACAGCGCATTCGGCCTGATGGTAGCGCTGTCCACCATAGTCGGTAGCCTCATCGGGGTTTGTGGCAAGCAGGACACCAAAGTGGACTACCTCCTGGGAGGCCGCTCCATGAAAGTGATGCCCATCGCCGTCTCACTCGTGTTCAGGTACTGTGCCTACGTATGAGCTGTTCACGGTTAACTGTGCACTTCTGCAAGCACTGCTTAAGATCTACTTGCATCCACGGCGTGTACTCTTCCACCACATGTGAAATTTAACATTGCCACGGGGGCCTCGTCGCTTTATTCACGCGTTCGACAAGTGGACCTGTGGAATCATTAGAAACGTAAATATAATACAGGTTTGCTCGTTTTTACACTTATTCGTTATTCACAAAACAGAAAGTAAAAGAAATAATTTCAGTATGCACAAATGTTTACCTAACAGTTGTAATTCAATGGTAAATCATGGAACAACTTTCTCTCCGCCATTACTAACTTACTGGGCGCATGCCAAGCAGTGAATCCATTAAAATGTAATATAAGTATATGCTGGTAGGAGCAGTAAAATTTTTCAAAAGTTAATTTCAAAAGTTATTTCTCATTTACGGTGCCACCCCGTCCATTTGACTTAAGGCTGTTCAAGAAGAATTTTTTTTTATTTTGAAGATAGATATTTTATAGTAGCGTTATATTATATAAATGATATCTGAGTAAAATCCACATAATTTAAAAAAAATCCAATTTAATTAATTTAGAAGCTTGATATGTAAGAATTTAAAAAAATTATCTTAACAAGAAATTAATTTGTGTTTTGCTAAACCGCTCATTGATGACATAAACGTGACATAATAAAATTTATTTGAAATACTAAAAATAGTTTACTTGTAAGGGTTTAACTTTAACTATTTCGACATTGAATTTTAGCTCAAAAGTCAAAGTTGAAATGCAGATGAACCCCATTACAAATTCCCAAGAAATAATTTTCATTATGTTATATTATCATGCCGAACTATCTTTAATTGTAAGGTAACGCACTCATTATGCTCAATTGTGAGATTTGTATGTAAAGCCATAATGTATTTTTAAAATTCCTCTAACTATTTGAATTCGTTTTAGTAAAGTCGTTTTCCTAAATTTTTACTTTTTTCGGTGTTTTTTCTATGTCACAATATGTTAAAGAATGTAAAAAGTTATTGTAGCCTCTTGGACGGTTTCGACGTGTGGATTTGAGTGCAAAAATGTAGGGCTTGTGGCCGTTTATTTCCCTAAGGTGATTTGTTAGCGAACAAACCATCTGTCATACAACTCCACGTAGTGCTGATATGTATATCTCTTAGCTTAACTTAAAAAAAAAAAAAAAAATTCTTTCTGACTTGCAACAGTTCAACGTATCTCCTTATCTAAGTACGGTCATAGCCCACGAACAGCCTTGTCTCCCTTACACTAGTACAAATATTTCCATTTCCTACCATTACTTACGCATACGTATAACTTTAAGTACTCTAATTCTTGATTATAAAAATGACACTTATTGTTTCATTTAAAAGGACATATGTTATACCGAATGTCACAAATTAATTCTTACTCTCTTTGTACGTCAATACCACAGGAAATATTAAAGACAGTATGATGGGACTGCATGTATTCGACGATATAAGGACTATATAAGGGTGTTTGCGAGCACGTGAAACAATTTTACTTTTGTTATCTCCTTTTGCAGTCGAGAGCGGCTGCACTGCAGTCGTAGAGGAAATGGCGAATGTGACTAGCTTTCTTTCGAGCCACGTAAATGGATTTTAAAGCTTTTTTTTTTTTTATGTGACAATATGATTCTGGTGCAGAGACGATCGAGGACAGACTTCTACACCGCATGGTAAAGACACGATTACGTAACAAACTTGAGAGGTATGGAACTCTGTGCGATGTAAAGAAATCACGTTACTATTTTAAACGTATGGGCGCTTCCGGAAGAAACATTGTTGGGAGGACGAGGTGGTGCTCAGTATTAATCCAGATCCTCAGATTTAATCCCGTTATATTTTTTATCTGTGGGAAAATCTGGTAGAACGCAGTGTACGCCACTGGATGCCACGTGATACGCGAATGTGACCGCCTGTGATTCCACGCCCACGTTGGAAACAGTGTATTGCGGCTAATGGAGGACATTCAGAACATTGGTAACTGCTATTTACAATAGCATACACCCAATGTTGTTCTTATATAGTCAAATAAAACCAGGACAATAAAATTTTCTTTAATAAGTTAATTTTTCAAACGTGTTTTTTTCTTTTTTTTAAATTTTACATAGAATTTTTTTAAATGAGAGTAGTTCAAAATTAACACAATACAAGGTCCGGCATAAAAACCTCTCATATTTTTTGAAGTGCAATAAAAAATCACGATAAATAGTAGGCACAGATTTGTTACTCAATATGATATGACACACAATGCAGTTTTCTGACGCACGATAGAGGAGGCGAACCTCCCGCATTTGTCATTGGCATTGCTCCGGCGCGGGTAGAGTGTGAGGTTTTTGGCGGTTGTTGGTTATGGCTGCTTGTGCTTCGCTATTACAGTTGCAACCATTGCTTGGTTGGGTGGAGTGTGAAGTTTGGCGAAGTGTGAGGTTTGGTGGAGTGTGAGGTTCGGAAGAGTGTGAGGTTTGGTGGAGTGTGAGGTTTGGTGGAGTGTGAGGTTTGGTGGAGTGTGAGGTTTGGTGGAGTGTGAGGTTTGGTGGAGTGTGAGGTTTGGTGGAGTGTGAGGTTTTTGGCGGTTGTTGGTTATGGCTGCTTGTGCTTCGCTGTTACAGTTGCAACCATTGCTTGGTTGGGTGGAGTGTGAAGTTTGGCGAAGTGTGAGGTTTGGTGGAGTGTGAGGTTCGGAAGAGTGTGAGGTTTGGTGGAGTGTGAGGTTTTTGTGGGTGGTGGCCATGGCTGCGTGTACTTTGCTGTTGCAGTCACAACTATGGCTTGGACAGGTGCGCACCATGCGTCTCGTGGACGAATCGTTCACCCGTATCAAATCTGTGATCGGCACGCAAAGAGCTATCCGAATTCACTTTGAACTCAATCGGCGCGAGGGCGTACCGGACAAGAAAACCGTACTACTTTGGGTTTAAAATATTTTCCTGGAAAGAGGTCCGGCTTTAAAACTCGCACAACTTGCTATCCCGGATGTACGGTTTCAACAGGATGGCGCTACCACTCGCACAGCGCCAGTCTCAATAGTTGCTTTGAGAAAATTGTACCTTTGGCCTTGAGACCTCATTACAAGGTGACGTCAGTTGGCCCAGCACGGTCGCCACGTCTGAGCCCTTGCAATTTATTTCCCTGGGGACAGCTCAAGGTTAATGTTTACCACTATCGTCCAACTGAAATTTGCAATACGCTAAAAAAACGGCCAACATTACATCGCTACTCACCCAGCGCGTGATGGAACTCTTCCGAACACGATTGTATAAGTGTATCAGGAATGGCGACCATCGTTGGGAGTACATTATTTGCTACACCTAGTGCAAATAAACTGCACTGTGTGTCAAACTATATTTTGTATTAAATGTCTACCTACAATTTATATGGTTTGAACTATGTATAATTTGAATTAGTATGCACACTAGAAAACTGGGTTTTGAGAAATGTAAATTTTCTCTATTCGTAGTTCAATATCTGGAGTATCTATGATTGGAGTACCAACTGAAGTGTACACACACGGAACTCAATACTATGCTATTTCATTCAGTCTAATAATAGCAAGTGTAATCAACAACTATGTTTTCCTGCCAGTTTTCTTCGACCTCAAGCTGACGTCTACTTACGAGGTGATATAAATATTTCACTATGGTATATTGTATTTCTTTCTTCCTTTTACTATAGCACATTGTATTTCTTTCTTTAGTTTTACATTGTGAAAAACGTACATTCAGGAAATGGTGTAGAGTGTCAGTCCTGTATATGTTTATTACGTCTCAAAATGTTTGCTCTAACTTCTAAAATTTGGAATTTAAAACAGTAACTCTAAAAGAACTAAACAGAACGAGCGGCTGTACGGTAAATAACGTCACCAAAGAACTTGTTTTACAGTCTTGGGAAACAAACAAGTATAAACTTTTCTTGGAGCCACTTCAGTCTTTGGGACTAACAATAAATTGGGGCTATCACGAAGCATTAACTAATGCTCATTTGTAACATTTTTTCCATAACGAGTCATTTTTTATGTAAAAATTTCCAACCCGGTTAGAATGTCTCAACTCTAAATTTCCCAGTATACGTTAAATTGTATAGTTGTAGGCCTAGTTATCAATTTAAGAATTAATTTGCAAAAAATGTATATTATACCTAAACTGAAATATATGTATTTTATAATGGGACATTTTGCACAAACTCTACTATAAATAACTCATTTACAAAAAAAAATTATCATCATGAACGAATCACGCGAGTACAGCAAAGATTGCCACACAATTTCGTCATAGTCCGGCATGTGTCCCATTTGCGTTAAATGTGGTTTGCTTGCGCTGATATGCCACCAGGGGGCATACTTTACCCTCCGTAATTCATACTGGAAGACGCCGATTGAGGCGTTAGCAGCAGTAGGAGCCACAGACACAAGTACAGTGAATATGTAGAACGCCCTGACGGCGCATTCAACAAGTCTTTGCTCAGCTGGACGAGTTCGAGTGAGACCACATTGTCAGTCTCCGGGAGGCAGGTTGGAGGTTTCGGAACAATGCTCGTCACAAACCGTTCTGCCTACACCGTGAGTTGGTGTTGGACGAAGTGCTAACAGGAGGGAACATACACAAACGTCGAGAAAGATCGGTTAGACTCCGGCGGACCATCAGCAGGGAGGATTGTTTCATCGCGCGACAGGCTGTAGGCACTCTACGGACGTCGCTTCGCACCATCCAGGGATTTGTCATGGCAGCTGGGGATACGCCTGTGTCCACCAGTAGCATATCTAAGCGGTTAGCAGAGCGGAATCTGTAATCGCCAACGTCTACCATTAGGACCTGAGCATCTCCGAGCACGTGTTACCTCCTACAGAAACGGGCAGTATGGCAGCTTGTGATGTTCAGCGACGAATCACTGTTCTGTCTGGCTACAGACGATCTCCGAATTCGAGTATGGGGACGTCCTAGTTAGTGCCATTACACACGCTTCATTGTAGAGTGGCACCCCACTCCAAAGAGACGTATCGTGGTGAGATGCCATTTCCTACGATTCCCACACCCCAATGGCAGTGAATGAAGGATTCTTGATGTCACAGGAGATCGGTTGGCCCCCCACCATGAGGTGCTCTCTGGTGTCCGATCATAGGGTTGGACTCGTGCAGGCAGTGATTGACTCCGTGTGCTGGAAGAGGTCTGGAGAAATTCCCACTCTCTTTAATAGGCCGGGCGGAGAGCGGCAACCTGCTCCGGTTGTGACCTGGAAAGGCACTACTAGGGGTATGGATAAAACCCCGGCCAGACCACACGCTTGGTCTCTGAGGGCGAGGATCTCAGAACCTCTTTGGTAGAGGGGGCGAGGATGTGTGGACGTGCCGGGTTTGGGCTTCGAATCTGGCCACCGATCGCATTAATCTTGGCCTCCTTGCTTTGAGAGGACGCGATTCCTCTTCCTCACCCATTGGGAGGCCGAAGAGCGGTAAGGCTGTAAGGCTAAGAGCGCTGCTTTAAAACACAAAATACAAGACGGAGAGGTCCACTGTAACTGTCGCGGTGATACGTCCGTGAAATTATGCGACCACATGCGCTTCACTCCCTGGTGCAGCTTGACAACCACATTTTCCATCAGGTTAATGCCCCGGCCTCACACAGCACAGTTACCTCTGGTCTGGCCTGCATTCGTGATGTCAACACGCTTCCTCGACCAGCAACGTCCCCAGAACCTGTCGCCCATCGAGGACATTTAGGACCAGACTTCAGCCAGCGGCAACTACGGCAGATCATGAGGGTCAGTTGCACAATCTGGGGCAGGAGTTTCCTCACGAGAACATCCAACGTGTGTGTGTGCCTCTGTGCCGTACCGTATCACAGCCTGTCTCCATGCCACGCGAGTGGTTCAAGGCTATAATAAGTGCATCCTGCAAGTGTTGGTCCCCTTCAACACATGCTTTGTGTAATACATTATTGTTATGCTTTTTATATACATATTACGATGTCCTGTTCCTGTACCCAACTACGTGCTCCTGCTATGAAACCGTCGGGGTGATCACATTTTTTTTTGCAAATGAGTGTATTTACCGGCAATGAGAACGATGGATACCCGAGTCATCAATTTGGAAACTTCGGGACTATGTTCTTTCCAGAATATGATAACTGAAAATGGGATGTTTAAGTGCTGACATGTTACGATCTGTTTTATCTTAGGAGTTTTTTGATAGAAGTGGATGGGACTTCGCCCATGGCAGTCGTTAGCGAGAATGATGGATGGGACACTATCGCCGATGTTAGTTTCACATTTTAGTATATTGCATCCTTTTTTTAAAGTACGACAGCTATTTTTTTGATAAAAATTCTTGTCATCCCCACATGTGTATAGCTAAGGACGCTCATGGGTGCTCCAGAGGTGCCATTATTTGATTTAACTCATTAATTTTATAGTATCCGTTTTAAAGGGCGTAATTGTAATTATATTAGCAATTTAATAACTTTAACAAATTTTAAAAATATTGTTCTTAAAATTGTAAACCTTCTTGGACAATGATTCCATTGTAAAATCTAGAGAGAATGAGTGAGAGAGTGAGAGATGATTTGAGCGGCTCTTAATAGCAAGGTCTTGAGAGCCGTTGAGAGTGAAGTGAGGTGAGTACGGAGCAGTACTGGAATTAAAGGATAAAAGAAACGGGAAATCCCGAGAAAACCGGCCAACCAGCGGCATCATCCGGAACGATTCCCACTTGCGAAAACTCAGAGTGAATCCGGCAGGGTATTGAACCGGGTTCGCCTTGGTGAGAGGCGAGGAGTCTAACCGCTCAGCCATCGTGGCCTCTCTCCAGAAAGAAAATTATTCATGCTGTCGCTATTGTAGAGAAAATGTTTAGGGTTTTGATAACGTCGTTCAGTTATGCACTGAGATTAAAAACACCACTGGACCTTCTTATTCGAGTATATTCCGAGCAATAAGATAGCAAATTTGATATATGAAAAAGATCGTTAGAAAGCGCAATGTGTATAATGTGGGAGCACATATAATTCTATAGTTTTGTAATGAAATATTGTTATTTTACAGTTTCTAAATCATTTAATTGTATTTTATTGTAAATGGCTTTTTAACGTCATCTGGTTTTATGGTTGAAAGCTTAGATGGGGACGACTTACAGACTAACTTATAACCCAACTTAAATTAACACCCATTCCTTACCCGGGATTCGAACCCAGCGCATCCCACACCTCACGGTGGCGCTCCAACTGACTGCGCTACGTGAGGTCGGCCTAAATCGCTTAAATCCAGCTGTATGTGCTATCAGTGGTCTGGGTGTTCCAGATATTTTTTTAAATATATATATTTTTGGGTTGACGTTACTTACACACGGTGATGCAGGTTTGAATCCCGGAAGAGTCACGCCCGGGTATTCCCATGCGGGGAAACGCGGCTGACGTTTTCGTTGGCAAGTGAGTTTTCTCTGGGTACTTACATTTACTCCTCCATTGCATTCCATACCCTCACTCCATACCCTCTCTCAGGGAATACG
Source organism: Dryococelus australis (assembly GCA_029891345.1). NCBI lineage: Eukaryota > Metazoa > Arthropoda > Insecta > Phasmatodea > Phasmatidae > Dryococelus > Dryococelus australis. Next base: position 22,795,814 of record CM057007.1, on the reverse strand, counting down.
GGTATCTACAAGTCCGCTCCTGTCGCCCGTATTAAGTGAATGTCACCCCAAGAATAGGATGCACTTTCTTCCCGTGAATTTATATTGTAACTAATCGTCCATTATATTATTATGTCGCTGCATCCAATCACTAAACTGTAAGAAGGTTTGAACTATAACGTGATTATGAAAGAGAAATTGTTTTTCACTGCTAAGTTCTGCTTGTATTTATGCTTTAAAGATGTATCGAAATTTCTTTTTCAGTACTTGGAGATGCGCTTCAACAAGCAGGTTCGATTTCTTGTGTCCCTGCTCTTCGACATATCAATTTTCTTATACATTCCGATCGCCATCTACGTGCCTGCTTTGGCATTTAATCAGGGTGAGATTAGTGTTGTGTACACTGAGAGAAAGGTTTGTCCGAGCTTGCAAAATGCTTGTTTGTATAGTGTCTAAATATATTTAGTTCATCCAGCAAAATATTTTATTGATTATACAAAACTTGAAAGCAACAAAATTATTTGTTTTTTTTTTCATCTAACCAAATGCACGCTCGATAAACAAAACTTCTGTGTTGACCAATGGACATTAGAAATTTAGTTGAATAAGCTGTATACATATTTTTGGCCACACATTTGATTGGCTTGGTTTGGAAATACGGCTCGTGAGTTAGTTTATAAATTTTGTGAGGATTGTGAAAGTAACAGTGTTTGTTAGTGTATTTATAAATGCTTAATAATGGTATAAACACTAATAAAACATGTTCAACAAGAAATCACTCAGTAACGATGTAAGATATATATATATATGTGTGTGTTATTTACCGTGAACAGCCTATTATTTAAAATGTATGTATAGGCTGTTCACGGTAAACTGAGCACTTTTGAAAGCCCTGCTTGAGATCTATTTGTATGCACGTAGGGTATTACTCCAACATAGGTAAAATTAACATTCCCGCGGGCCTTATCACTTTATTCATGCGTCGGTCAAATGAAACTATGTAATTATTATAAATGTAAATTTTTTTTACAAATCTGCGCACTTTTACGGTCTGATAAATTAAAAAATACAGAAAGCGAAATAAATAATTTAAGTTATCACCAGTGGTTACCTAACACTTTTTATTCGACGTTAAGATATGGAAGTACTTTCCATCCATCGTTACCAACTTCACCGGGCGCGTGTCACTCAGTGCGCCCGTTAGAATATATGCAGACTGGGGCAGTGACATTTTTCTAATGTTGATTTCAAAAGTGCTCACATTATCGTGAACAGCTTTTATTAAAAAACATTCAAATTTTATCAGCAGTCACTTAAGTTAAGGATGGTAGGAAGTAGCGTTTGGGTGCAAGCGATCTCGGTTCGAATCTGAGTCGGATTTGCAACTCTTCTTATATATTAACCGAAACAGTTTAATCTGCGTATAGCCAAACCAATCGTTAGTTGTACCAACCATATCTTGCAGTTCGGGGCAACCACATAAGAACAACAAATTAATTTGTTTCCAACAACAAAATATTTCACTGCCCCTATACGAATTATTTATTTGGTTGCGCCAAAAGAAAAACATTGTTTAATTAAACAAAAACTTTCTTCGCATTGTAACTCAAAGTATAATTACTGTTTAAAATTGTACTTTTTGGCCCCTCCACTGAAAAATCAAGTAGTAGTAAGGAAATAATTTTACAAACTATTACCAGTATATGACCACGAATTTGTTAATACAACTATAGGCTGTTCACGGTAAAGTGAGAAATTAAGGCCCTATGCACTTGTTTCTTTCAATCATTTAACCACTTTTTAAAATAAATATTGTCATGTAAGTAATAAAGACAGTTTGCATATTCCACCGCACTCGAAAGTTAACCTTTACGGCTGTAATAAAATACATTTATTGACAATTATTCCAAATGAGACGGCTTTCAAAAGTGGCCACTTTACCGTAAAGGTCAGCTCTATGATAAATATTGGTGCCACTACCTTCCAAGTAGCGTACGATTGAAGATAGTACTTGGCAAATTTGGGACATCCTGTAGATACGTATTCACACAAAGATAAATTTCAATATATTCACTGGAACGAGAAACATTGCGTATAGTTATACATAAGTAATACCGCCAATTTGAAAGAAATGCACTAATTTTTTTTTAGTTTTAGGTGGCTTTCCATTGTAGTAATTGTATTAATACTATAGCGAGACGAAGTGGAAAGTTAATTATATATTATATTTAAGTTTACAGAGACTCAAAACTTTACAAGAAGGACGCACCTCATGCATAGACAAGCACACATTTCATATAGACAGGTAGGCAAACTCATTTATGTATCACTCATTCGGAAAGTAGGTAGTAAAAAAATATCCATCGACTATAAACTTATACATACGAGTTGTGGCTATTCATTAACGAGAGTAGGTACCCCTTAGATTGTACACTTGGCTAAGAGCAACCGAAGTAGTGTACATATTCTTAATGCTTCTCGAGTGAACGACCCTTGGGCAGTGTTTCTATGTGGTTTTAGATAAGTAGAGAGAGTTGGGCGGCTCTTAACAAACAGGTCTTGAGAGTCGACGAGAGTGAAATGAGGTGAGAATGAAGCAGCGACGGAATGCTAGGGCAGGGTAAACGGGATATCCTTGAGAAAACCCGCCAACCATAGTCATCTTCCGCCACGATTCCTACTTGCGAAAATTCGGAGTGACCTAGCCGGGGATTGGAAACGGTTCGCCATGGTGGGAGGTGAGCAGTGTAACCGCTTGGCCACCGCGGCCCCACTATGTGGTTTGGTTTGCCTCTGAGCGTTCGTAAAAAAAAAAAAGCTTTTGTAACGTGTTCGTAGGATCATTGTTTGTCACGGGGAAATTTTTTTTAATAAAAGCATTCAGACACCTTTTTCGGTGATATTTCTACGCCACTTACGTAAGTATTGGGGTGGCACAAGCTATTTACTGAATATCCTAAAGAGAATGAAAATATTATTCGTCAAGAAATAATTAATGAAATTTTGCGGAAAAGATTGACATCTGTGAATTGTGATGACTCTAGGCGTGAGACAGAAACGGACAGAGAACTAATATGGCCAATTTTGCATGATCAGTCGTATCGTGCTAATTTATGTGCAGTTTTTTTGACAGACAAATGCCAAATGCATCCTTGTGCCAGAGCATCCCCCCCCCCCCCCCGCCGACCAGTTTGCAACAACAGGCACAGCGTGACCTCAGTGTTCTTCAAAATTGAAAAGTGCAAAGGAACATATGTTCAATCTGTTGAAGATATTAAAAGAAATTTTGCACACCTGTTCAAAATGGGCGATGAGCTGCAGCCCTGTCTTGAACAGTGAATTTTACGTTTGCATAAATGTGTAGATAACGGAAGGGAATGTAGTGAAGGAGAGTAAATTCTCCTTGTAATGTTTTGGCCTTTAACAACCTTTTTCTCACTTGTCCCGTTTCTTAGCCCCACCTCGTATCATATACTTTAAATGTACTCGCTTAATGATAGTGATTAATTTTTCAATACATATTCTTCATTGGTAAAACTTCTTCCATTGAAGTCGAAATTTCTTTGTATTGCATGTAAACATTATTAACTGGCAATGCCTTTAAGGAACATATTAATGTAATTTTATCTTTAATTTAAATTTTCATGACAGGTGTTTCTTTCTGTCGAAAGTAAGTATCCCGGTTCATATTTATTTCGTTTAATTTTTCAAGGCAAAATTTGTTTCACTTAAGTCATTATTTTCATTAAAAATTGCATGATTTAGTCGAAGAAAATACTTAACTCAAAACGTGCCGGAAACAAAACGAGCTCGGTGTTTCTCATGGCCAGTTATCTTGTAATGAGCATTTCATAAATAATAGCGAATTTCGTGTAAGAAATTTATAAAATAGAATTCAATGCTTAAAATTCTAACGGCAGAAAAAATTTACACCTGTAAATCGCGCATACAAAATTGTTGTGGTGTACACATTCGCACAGCGGCTAACTGTTGATACCACAAGCATTTTATTTTGTGAAGTACGATGTGAAATAACCTTAATTTTAACATCCCGCACTTAGGTCCCTCGAGATTTAGAACTCTTATATTTCCAACTATTGTAAGCAATGCGATAGAAAATTACCACTCTGATTATACCGAAAATATAATTTAAGGACACAGAATGTATTCCAATTAACAAGAGGTTCTCATTAGATTTAACTAACTTCGAGACAACTTAGAAAAATTTTTAAACATGTATTAAAAGTAGAAGTTAACGTAGCCGGTTTAATCTTCTGTATAAAATGAAAAAGAGCTAATTCGATTTAAGAATATTTTGCAAAATTATTTAATTTCTCATACATTATCTCATGGATCACCTAAATAAAACTGACAAAAACATTTATATATGCTGTTCACGGTAGAGTGAGCACTTTTGTGGCCCCGGTTGCTTTTTCCTTTCAACCATTTTTTATACTCTAAATACATTTAAAGTAAATATCGCCATTTAAGTAATTATACGCAGTGTGTTTATTCGACAGCACTCAAAATTTAATGCCTGAAGATAAAATAAAATATATTTACTGACAATTATTCCACATGAGCGAGCTTTCAAAAGTGCTCACTTTATCGTGAATAGCTTATAGATAATATATATTCATAAAATTTTTTAAAGGTAGGTATTATTAAAGGTAATTCATTTTGTAAATGCATTATGGTTAACAATATTGTTTTATATTTCAGTGTCTGGGATAAACCTACATATTGCGACGCTGACCGTCCCAGCAACTTGCATTTTATACACAATGCTGGTAAGTTTATTTTTCGCAAATCTGAACTTTGTAAAAAAAAAAAAAAATTGCAGTTTATATCTATATTAAAAAAAAAAAAAACTAAATATTTCTGGAAAAACGTTTAAACCACTTTAAATTTCAAATTATTCGAATCAATAAGTAGTTTCATAGAAGTACTTGATACCAGCTCTAAGAATACTGTTATACTACCAGCTTATACTACCAGCTAGCTGAAAACAGTTATGAGTTCTGCTGTTGTAACCTGTATTTTCTACGGAGTGCCAACACATAGCAACGTTAGTCCACAGGTTTAAAACCTGTGTATGTATCAATACTGCGCCATATGAGATATTCTTGGCCAATGTATTGAATTATTAACTACGAGGCGTTTTATGTATTAAGGAAATATTTGAAAATAAAGTACTAGAGCACGGAAAAGTAATTAGCTATATTCAATAATTGTGAACTAAGCAGCAACATGGTCCGTATTTCTTGGATCTTCGTCTCGTGCGTTTTCGCTGGCGACATAAAATTTTTACTGAGTGCTGTTTTGCCTTCACATGCTCCTGGCTTCGCTGCAACTTACACGATTTACTTAAAGCACGTATACGTGTTTTATAATGCAAACCAATCACGAAATTGTCTCCTACTGGAAGGAAGGTTTAACCTTCACAACACAATAATAGGCATTTCAGAACGAGCAATTTATTGTCACTCTTTGACGAACTGCTAGTGAACTCTATCGAGGGTGTTTCCGTATACACTTCATGACATATGAAATCGCGTTCATGATGAAATAAACTTGCTGAAGTCTGAACGAAACAAGATATGCGCGCGTACTAAAAATATTTTCTTTTTTTTCACGGAAATGATTCCTTACAAAAGTAATCTCCTTTGAAAAAAAATTTACAAATAATTTTCAAATTACTCCAGTATTTAACACAATTAATTTTAACGAGAAGTTTCTGAATTAATTAATGTGCCTGCTTTCTTCAACATGAGTGCAATTAAATTTTAAATAAGTTTTAAAACGGCGAGTTGGTACAGGCTATTCACGGTAAAGTGAGAACTTTTGAAAACCATCACATTTGTAATACTAGTCATTAAATATATTTTATTTTAGCCTTAGACGTTAACTTCCGAGTGTGGGGGAATATACGCACTGTTTTTATTATTTACATGCCACTATTTATTTAATATCTATAAATTAAATAAAGTATTAACCATCGAACAATTCATTGCGAGTATCATTATCAACACACCATATGAACAGAGTAGTCAATCTGAGGGTACCCACCTCTCATAAAGAACATTCCTATAAAACACTCCAGTGAAAAATATCATATCACACAAGAAACTTGTTTCTAGTAAATCGCATACCAACTCCAACATACCATTGAACTTTGGAAGTCAGTACTCCTTTAAAACATTTGCTTTATACCCACCATAAGTTATTACTAAAATATTTTATAATAAAATCACCAACATGTTTTCAATCTATTATTAGGATATTCGAATAAGTTGTGCATATATAAATATGTTCAGTACTCGATTTCGCACCAACAGAGATATACTTCATTTGAAAACAGATGCGATCTCACACACCCAATCTACTGTCAAAGTGAATGCTAGTGAGGATGAATAACGTATCCCATTACACATTAATTAATAGATATAAAATATTAAAATACTAAAGTATAAAAAATGGCTGAAATAAAAAAGTAACTAGGGCCTCAAAAGTGCTCACTTGACCATGAACAGCCTATAGGTAGTACTTCAAGTCTCGTTGAAAGCAATATCATTAGAGATTATACCATAAACATATGCAACAGTAGTGAGACAATTACAAATACACATATGCCTTAACCGGGACCCAAACCCACAAATCTCGTACTTAAAGCTAGAGTGCAATAAGTTTACTAAGTATAATATTTCGAATAATAGGGTTTACTAACCAGAAATGTTTGCATGGACATAATTTCTAAAATAAAGGACTTAGCCACTTAAAACATGCAATTTTACATGCCTCCCGCCTCCCAAATGGGGCTACTTGTGTGAAAAATTTGGAAGAAATCGGTTATCAGTCCCTGATATATTGGGGGGGGGGGGGACCTTTATTTCCTAACTTGGCGCTATCGTCCAAAAATGGCCAAAAAAAAACAGGCTCTCTATACGATGATGATATATACTATGTACTGTTTACATACAAGTTTGGTTGGATTTTGTTAATTTGTGGAAAACGTATCCAAATTATTTATGAAGCCGCCTTTTGCAATATCGTTGTCTGACCCACTTAAATCATGTAGATTTAAATGGCCTTCTTAGCAATTATCGTTTGCACAATTTGGTAGAAAGTAGTTTAACTGTTTCATAAATATGGCAAAATGTTCGATTTTTTTCAACTGGTACTATTTTCCAAATTGATTTGAAAAATTGGATGTCTGTTCGCATACTTCGTTCTTCTAATGAGTACCGTTAGTGAACAATATTTGGTTGAATTTTGTTGATTTGTTTCATAGATACAACATACTTAACTATACTATTTATTTCAACACCATTAAAAAAAGTACTGCCACATCTGAAACATGCAAGTTTAATGAAAACTACTTGCGTGTAACATTTCGTGGCATTCGCTTGATTGGTCCTGGAGATATGGCATGAAAAAAACTCTATATTTTTCATGCGGCGATCTTCATAAATGGGGGACAAAATAACTATCTATAAGCACATTCGATGATTGAATCAGTCATTCCTAAAAGGCTCTCTTTCCGTTTTTTGCTAACATGAGTTCTGGGTACTAGGTAATTCCTTATACCAAATTGCACGTTTCCATGCTAAAAAGGCTTTTCGGTGAACCTTAATGTGGGTCAAAACGAGAAAGTAATTTTACGTTCATTTCTTAAATGCCTTATTTCCAACGGTTAAGACATATTAGAAATGACTGCCTGGATTGTATATTGTCTGTACTCAAAGTTAAGTTAATATCGAGTACATTATTTCGTAGATATAGCACCCTAAGCAAAAATTATTTTATAGCAGCCATTCTGAAAATGAGTGTCTGTCACAATTAAAAAGTACATATATTGATATGGCCTAACAAAATTCAAATTCTCCAACAATTTGGTAAGAATGTTTTCATTGTTTCCTGAGATAACACAACCAACTTTTTTTTTTTATTGAGGGGCTGTCTTACAAAATGACTGAAAAATGAGGCTATCTATAGACAAATTTGTTGGATGTAACAGACAGGCCTAATGCCAGCATAAAAAGTTAATTTGGAATTAGTCTCGTTAGTACAATATACTGAGCTTAAATATTTGTACAGCCACCATATTGAAAATAAGTGCCTGGCCTACTTAAAACATAGTTTATACCGACTGCTGCAATAATATTTGATTACATGGTTTCGACCATAACGCATACTAAACTAAAAATATCTATATGGGCGACATTTGAAATAAAAATTTGACCATTTATTAAAAATATAGCAATTTATACCAAATGTCTCAGTACTATTTGTTTGCCAAATTTGGCACGAATCGATTATTTATTTCCCGAGATATGACATTAAAACTCAATAATTGGTGTGGTACTATCTTAAAAAATGGCCAACAAACGATTCTTCGTGTAGATAAAATTGATGGTGGTAATATCTACTGACAGCAGACTATGTAAAGTTGGAATTGAATACATGGTTCTGACGATATAGCGTTCTAAGGCAAAATATTTATATAACCACCATTTTGAAAACAAGTGTTTTACGTACTTGAAATATACCGTTTCCATCATCTGCCACAGTACGTTTTGTCTGCAAATTTTGGTAGAAATCGATCAATTGATTATCGAGATATAACATAACAAATTATTTATCCATGTAGCGCTGTCGTACAAAATGGCGGACAAAAGAAGCTTCACGTGTAGATACGCTTGATAGTTGTAATATATACTTTTGTCAGCATACAAACATAATTTGGGATTGATTGCATGGTTACGACGATATAGCACTCTAAACTAAGATGGCCACTACCTGAACAATAAGTGTCTGGCATACATATGACATATCATTTAACGCCATCTCCCGCAGAAATACTTCTTCGCAATATTTGGTAGGGATATTTTTATTGTTTACCGAGATATGATATACAAAATTTATACATACGTGTTACGCTATTTATAAAGTGGCTGACGAAAATTGCTGTGTGTTGGCTATGTGTTGTAATAAATTCTTTTAGCATATAAAATGTTATTTAAAATTGGTTAAATGGTATGGTAAATATATCAAATAAACCAAAATAATTTGTATAAACACCATTTTGAAAATAAGTACCCATTCATGTTAAATGGTCCACATTTACTTAGCCTACCGGAGTATTATGGTTGAATGACCTTGCCTATTTCAGCGTGATTCGTGTCGAGGAGAACCTTTCAGATCGAGCGAACGATAATATTTAATTTAGTTCTTTTTATATTATTAAAACCTCTATCCTTCACGAACTCGGATATGCCCCACTGGCGTCTTGTAACAAGTAGTTATTTGAAATAATGGAATTCAAGATATTTTTTTCTATAAATCTCATAAAGCACCCGATCCAACTGCTGGGCATATTAAGCAAACCATTATGAAATACATAACAGGTTGGAAAAAAATGTTCTTTTGAATAAAGAGTTATTTATAAGAATGCTGTCAAATAAATCGCTCGTATGAAATTTAATTTGAACTAGTTAACTATATTTGAATTTTTTTGTAAACAAATTTATGTTTTGACTGTTGCGTGTTGAAAATATTTCATGTAGTATGGTGCCTAAATTATTTTGCCTTAAAAATGACCGTGAAAACTTTACTTAAGTAGCTGAGAGTGTACCGTTCTGCTTTCTTAGTAATGTTTCTAAAAATATTTTTTTTTTTGTTATTTTATTGTGTAAATTTTGTAATACAAATATTGCTATCGCAATTAGTGTTATAATTTTGAAATAAACTTATATATCAAGAGTTGAAAATTGACTAATGTTTAGCAGAAGACTTGCGTAAGTTTATGATTACGACAGAGTTCGCCTCCTTCATTTCAGGGTGGATTAAAGGCTGTCGTGTGGACTGATTTCCTGCAGTCTTTCGTAACGGTTGGCTCCAGTGTAATCGTCATAGCCATTGGAGTGATGCATGCTGGGGGAATCGGCGTGGTTTTCGACCGAAGCAACGTGGGGCAGCGCCTGGAGTTGTTCAAGTAATTAGAAAAGAAACTTGCCTTTGTATCCTTCCTGGCTGCAACAAATTATTTGTTCGCATACATTTATACGACATTTACAATGACGTTTGATAAATCTTCGCTTCTTAATACTAAGTACGTTTGCACATTTTATATTCATCTAACGTTAACAATGGTTTTTGTCGACACTTGTGACGTAATGACTACAAATTTTCCAAAATAGTTATGTTTTCTTTGACAGATGTGTCTACCTATTTACATCTACCAGTGATATGTCGATAGCCAAATGCTAGACACAACAATATTTATATTGTCGTTCGACTTTGCCCTCGAGAATGGCATTAAAGTAGGGAAAATTATGTTCTAATATTACTTTCAATTTATTATGGCCCTACAATAAACCAGATTATATATATGTTCTTGAATTGCAAAAATGTAGGAGGGGGAATACCTCGGAGAACTCAAAAGACATTGAATTGGTGGATAGTGTACAAAGATGAGCCGGGTAAAGTGATACATAAGGAATATGGACAGTTCAATATCTAAAGCTGATATTTTATACATTGAGACCACGTGCGGTTCTTCGTATATATTGGACTGTAGATAGTAAAATTGGCAAAAAAAAAGTGCTCCTCGTGTTGTGAAGGGGCTTACTAAACACTGGCAAAACATGATCAGTTACAAATAAGTTTGTAAAGCCAATCAGAACAAGCTAATTTTTGACGTTATGGCCGCATCACCTGATGTACACATGTACTATAATATATACAGTACGTATATATTTCTCCAGCGAATATCACTAGACATAATTTTGATTTAGAAACTTACTTGGAGATAAATTCTAATATTTTCATATTTTGGTAGTTTATGTGACCTGCCATCTATATTATCACTGTAAAGTTTAAAAATTTACAATTATGGGATAATAATCAATAAATTAAATTTTTCAAAAATGTAATCATTGTATGAATTAAAGTTGCCATTTTTCAACATTTTTTGTAATGAATATGAAGACGGAAACCGAAAATAAGCTCTATTATTCGTTTTACACATGTACATAATTGTAAGATAACAGCAGTGGGAAATTTATGCAAGCTTAGGATTTGTTACATTGGATTAGCAACGCTAGAAGGATATGTTGACAAACAGCTGTTTCCAGTTCCTAACCTTAGTTGTGTTTACATATTTTATGAGTGAAGGACTCTGGTTCATTATACAGTGATTTTCTGTGATTTTCATGTAGATGTGGAAAAGAGTATGTCAGACTTATGCAATCGCCGACGAAAACTGACTATGTTTTGTAGTAACACTCTTTTGAAAAATTTTGGTTTAAATAGACCAAAGCGCTGTGTTATTGTATGAAGTATTGATATAACTGATTCAGATATTACCAAATTTAAAGCTGAAATTATAACATCAAAACCGCAGCAGTGAAATTTTCAGGGAAAATAAGGAAATATTCACTCCACCAAAATGGAAAGGAAAAGTTAACTTTGTTTTTAGCAGGTCATATCTGTGTACAGAATGAGCTTCCTGGTGATGAAAATAGTCACGCTGCTCCAGTTCAATGACCTTATGAAACCATGAAACAATAACTTTATGCCATCAGGTCAAATTGCAGCGATCTGAAATTAATTGTGCACTTATTAGATATGCATTTAGACTTTGCCAAATATTCTTATTTTATTCTCACCGAACAAAGAAGACTAGCCCACAAAAAAAAATCCTCAGCAGGAACGAAATACCTCAAAATTTAATCCAATACGTGTCTATAACGAATTTTCATTCCTTCATCGCACACAAAATTTGAATAGTTTTATTACTGGCCGTTGAGCGCAACTTTTTTTTTTTTTTTTTTGGGTAGGAGCAATGCGGCTTGCGTCAGGTTGAGTCGAGTTGAGAGAATCGGGCTGCTCTTAACAACGAATTATAGAGAGCCAATGAGGGTGGAGTGATGTAAGGATGGAGAGTGCCGGAATGCACGTGCGGGGGAAAAATGGGAGATCCTCGAGAAAACTCGCTGACGAGATGCCATCGTCCGGCACGATTCCCACTTGCGAAAATCCAGGGGTAACCCGGACGGGGATTGAACCTGGTTCGCCTTGGTGGGAGGCGAGCAGTCTAACCTCTCAGTCACCGCGGCCCCGTTTGCGTCGGCGAATCTTTGGCTCTACCCGGAATTGCTCGGTGGACCCGGGGCCCCATTTGTCTACTTTGGATCAATTCGGTAGTGCCGAACACTGCCAGGAAATATATCTTACAATTCGGCAGATGGCCTTGGAGTTTCTTAAACTTAACAGGTAATAAAGGTGTGGGCCTTATGCAAAAACTAGGCGAGATCACGTTCCTGGTCTGCGTTTCACACTCACGCTACTCCGTTATGCCTGGTTCACAAGTACGACGATCATGCCAAACAGACAGAGCACGCAGAACTGATGGTTGTTCACATGTATAGACTATTCACTGTAAAGCGGGCACTTTTTAAGGCCCTTCCAAAAGGCATTATCCCCTAATAAATGTATTTTATTGCAGCATCAAACGTTAACTTTCGAGAGTGATGAAATGCATACTCCGTGTTTATTAGTGGTATTGCAATGTTTACATTAAAACGCGGCGGAAAGGCAGAAATCAATTGAAAGGAAAATTTAGCAGGGCCTTAAAAAGTGCTCACTTTACCGTGAACAGCCTATAAGCAGATGTTTTGCGCAGCCATTTTGCCTATGAATTCGTGGTTTTTAAAGTCGAGATTCTAAAACAAATTATAGATAACTAACTAGATGCTGTCATCTTTCTAAACTTATTTATTAATTCCGTTATAGTGCGATTTATTTACTAAACGATTGTCACGATATTGTAATTTTATTTTTACACCCAAAAATATTTTATACTTTAGTGATATCTCTCGGTTCATTTGAAATTACGTTTATTTAATACAAATGTCGATTAAAATTACCTTTTTTTTACGTATTTCATTATAAATTCGTGCAATTAATTATTCTTTACATTTACACGTTGACGTCGATTATTCAAGAATTAGTAGCATAAAACACGTGAACCAGCTGACTTCTGGGTAATATCGGCGATGTCTGCTCTTTCCGCGAGCAGAAAATATCAAGCGTGAGCTCAACTTATCTGCGCGACTCGCGCGGAAACCGAGGACGGCTTCTGATTGGCTGTTCTAATCTTCCGCCTTGTCTGTTCTGCATGGTCGGTGCTAGGCTGGTCTCCCCGTCATAGTTTTATCACACAAGAGACTGTCACTGGGTTCGCCGGCTCGGCCACTGGAACTGGCGTGATCTGTGCCAGGGACGTTGTCGGTATAAGCCAGGCCGATATCTGTCTCGGCCCAGCAGTTAACGAGTCGAGCCGAAGACTAACCAACCGCAAGTCTCAATGCTTCCATTTAAAATAAGTTCACGTGCTCGCTATTTTGCATCGCTTCCCTTGATCCTGTCCCCCGCACAACAGGGTGAAAGAGAACAGAGTAGTTATGGGATAGGCGGGTGGCGATTCACGAAGGAATGCTAGAATGACAGGCGAGCGATAATCATGAGTGCTTCAAATTACAAACGTGTACCGCCTCGAATTGCGCTGCGTGCCACCGCGATTAGGCCTATGGCGGGTCGCACGCTCCTGACCTTTGGCAGATTGAATTTCTACTTTTATCTGAACGAATGTTCTGGTTTAATCCCCTTGTTACCCCCAGTGTTGCTCGGGGTGCGGCGAACCTTCCAGATGAGTGCGACTGTTTCTAAACGCTGTTCACCAAAAGTGAACACTTTCGAAACACTGCTCCTACCTGCATGTATCCTAACGAACGCACTGAGTGACATGCGTCCAGTTAAGTTGGTAACGAAGGATGGGGAAGTAGTTCTGTATCTCAACGTCAACGTTAACTTAAATTATTTATTTCGCTTTCTGTTTTTTTTTTTTTTTTTTTTTTAACGCACCAAAGTGTGAACATGAGCAGATTTGTAAAATATTTACTTTTATAATAGTTTCACAGATTCACTTGACCGACGCATGAATAAGGTGACCAGGCTCATGGCAATATTAGTCTTACATAAGACGGAATAATATACAACGTGCATACAAGTAGATCTTCAGCAGGGCTTTCAAAAGTGCTCATTTTATCGTTAATAGCCTGTAGTTATCCACGACGGACCTCAGAGCAGACACTTTGTGAAAGTTGAGAGATTGGGCGATTCGACCTCGAGCGACATACGACGAACCACGAGAGCAACGAGTGGCGATGAGAGTGATGAGAGGGAGTAAAATATGCGGAATGCGAGCATCGGTGTAATGAATAGCGTGAACTGGCAGGCTGGTGCATTGAACTGAATAAACTTGTGTTAATAATGAGGGTGAATTAAGCGACTAGTTTGTGTAGAGACATCGGAAGACTTTAATTAGAGTTGGGACAGAAATTAAATATTGCGTTCGCAGAGATTAATAAGAAAATAGATAATTTAATGTTGTAAATAATACATTTGTTAATAAGTTAAAATAAAATTTACTTATTTTATTTTCATTGCGACCTCTATCCCTTATGAACTCGAATACACCTCTCTGGCGTCTTGTAGCAATGCATTGCAGAAAACTCCGCATAACACCATTAATCCCATTTGTTTTACTATTGAGATTTTAAGAGTGTATATTTTTAATGTCTGCTTTTTAATTCTTGTAATGTGTGAAACTGGTGCGAAACCAGACGACCTTCACAACACTTGAAACATAAGATCTTCAAGTCGACGACATGTTGTCATTTTGCTTGGAATCGTAACGTATGAATCGTCTCTGAAGGTCGACATTGGGTAAAGTGGCTCTGATTGGATTACTTTGATTCCAGTTTCGATCCGAGCCCGTTGGAGCGCAGCACTTTCTGGACAGTGACCGTGGGTATGACGTTCGCGTGGTTGTCTTCAATGGCGGCGAGCCAAGGGATGGTGCAGAAGATCATTGCCCTCCCCGACATCCACAGCGCCAGGAAGTGAGTACAGCCGCCTCATCCCTGTAGTTACGTTGCAAACGTGCGCAATAGCTGTGGGAGTGAGTATGTTCACGATAAAGTGAGAAGTTTTAGAAATCGACCTTTGAAAAAAAAATGTCACTGTCCCTACTGGCGTGCATTTTAAGATCATCGCTCCTACGCGCAAGGCGTGCAGTGTTTCCGTCGTGACGCTGTACTGTGGAAATGAGATTTGTTACAGTGGGGTTTTATTAAACGCGATGAAATCCCACAGATTAAACTACGCCCGTATCTCTGTACTTTAAAAATGCGATATTTGAATATTTTCACGAATTTTTTTCTTCAAGAATATACTTAATATGACAAAAGTAAAAAAAAAAGGGGGGCATAAATAATTGTTTTATATATATATATATATTCTGGTGAAAAGCTTATTTGCAGAACATTTATTTGCCGAGTAAATTTGTTAACGATGGACCGATAGTAGTTCCATGTCTTAACGTAGAATTAAATGTGTTACGTAAACGTTTTT
Source organism: Dryococelus australis (assembly GCA_029891345.1). Taxonomy (NCBI): domain Eukaryota; kingdom Metazoa; phylum Arthropoda; class Insecta; order Phasmatodea; family Phasmatidae; genus Dryococelus; species Dryococelus australis. The sequence continues at coordinate 22,780,358 of CM057007.1, read as the reverse complement.
GGAAACTGGAGTGACTTTTATTTTGCTTTCTCTTTTGTAAATACATCTAAGTGTAAGATATTCCAGTTTTTTTTTTTTTAATTCCACTTTTCACTTGATCAACGCATGACTAAAGTGATCAGGTAATGGCAAGGTTCATTTTGCATACAGTCGAAGAATACAAAATGTTCTTACAGGCGTTCTTCTTAAGCAGGGCTTTCGAAAGTGCTCGCTTTACCGTGAACAGCTTATAATCATAAACTTTGTGTAACGTGTCGGATTAACTTAAACTTTCACGTTCAGCTAAAATGGCAAGTTTAACGGATTGGGCAGTGGATATATCCTCTTACGATATTTCTGGTTTCCTACAGAAACGACCTTACGCTACAGTTTCGTAATAATATTTTCATTTCCCCCTGAAACTCGGGTTTAATTTACTCCCACGCGGATTTAGTTTATATCAAACACACATGTGTGGCATTTTTAATCATATATTTTTATCGTTACCCTATGAAGCATAAAAAAAAAAATTACGCATATGTAAGCTTGGAACTCGTAACAATAAGTCGGTTCTGACAAGCAATGCAGAGGATGCAATTATGTGAATCACTGGTTGATATTTTTGAAACACAAGGAATTTTTTAAACGGCGTAAAAAATTCGGTAGGATTCTATAACATAGGGATAATTTCAAGTGTTGAAAATGCCACCCAAATTATTTGAGATGCAATCCGATAAAGCTCGTCTGAGATGAAATAAATCGTGCGACTGGCTTGGTAGTACAGGTAAATTATAAGTCTGTATATAAGCTATTATTTATTTCGGCATACAGCAGCGTGTTTACTGCTTGTGACAGTACATGTCTATTGCATATCCTAGTGCAACTCAATAATACGAATAAAATACAAGCAAATTTATCACATTCAAGCAACTTTTTTCAAATTCTTCTGAAAACATGATTCATCTTTCAATTTCACCCTCAAAGTCAAGCTAATTCAACCCAAATCTGCATTCTCAATCAGGCTCACTTTTTTTCAAAAACATGCTTCGTTCAGCCTTTGATCAGTGTCCTTCTCGGCCAAATTTAGGTCAAAAAAGTCTAAATTTACTCCAAATTTGCAAGCTAAATCATATTTTTGATGAAATTCCAAGAATATTCATATTTTTCTTGGAACATGAAATGTGTAATTAATCGTATATTTTTTTACTTATTCAATATTTTTTCTATATAAATGAAGATAAAAAGCTTAACTTTCAATACATCCACTGATCGATTAAGAGATTTGTGTATAGATAAATTTTTAACAAAAGATCAACTTCAGCGAAAAAATTAAATTTATAAAAAAAGGCAAAGCTTTCTTACTAGCTTTATCCATACCAATACACAAAAAATATTAAAAGAAAAAACAGGAAGAGGTTTACACCATGCAGGATTCTTGCCAATTTTATTTGCAGCTTTAGGTGCGCACGGTGCTTTAGCTGGAGGAGATAGTGCAGTTTATAATTCTCTTAAACAGACTAAAAAAAAAAAATTTTAAAAGAATTAGAAGAACAACAGAGAGAGAATTTAGGAATGGAAATTAAAGATAGAAGTGGTGTAGTTGCTAAAAAAAAAAAAAAAAAAAAAAAAAAAAAAAAAAAAAAAAAAAAAAAAAAAAAAAAAAATATTTGAACATATACTCACTATCTAATGTCGATATTGTGAAGTATGTAAAAATTTTAATATAAAAAATCTCAGAAATGTTTATATGATTGACAAACTACCAAATAGAATTCACAAAAATGAATGTGCTGTGGTAAATTTCGTAATTTCATCTAATCCTGGCACTCATTGGGTTTGCTATTTTAAAGAAAATAATCATGTTTACTATTTCGACTCATTTGGAGGCAATATTTCTAGTAATTTAACTAATTATTTTAAAAACAGAAATATTTATTAAAATGATGACAGGATTCAGAATTTTGATTCAGTTATCTGTGGACAACTGTGTTTAATTGTTTTATATCTTTTGTCGGGAGAATTTAAGTTTAATGATATAATTTCAATGCTATTAAATGACAGATATATTTACGAAACCATTAATCAAATCTTTAAATAAGATTTCTGACAGTAGTGCTTATGCATCAGAATCATATGTAGATTCACAATGCAATTCCAGTGTTTCTTCTCTACAAAGTGAACTAGCCAACTGTTTTGACTATACAAACTCGTATGTTTATTTTCTAGGACGTAGAATTGTTAATATAGGTGAACCTGTAGATATAAAAAGATGCGGACAATAAAAGATATTTCGAAATATATATATAGCAGATTATGCATTAAAAAAGGACGTAGATTCAAAAAATATAACTATTGTTTCTTACAATGCATTAAAAAACGATGTAGATTCAAAATATAAAACTATTGTTTCTAATTATACATTAAAAACCAATGTCGAATCAAAATACAATACTAGTGTTTCTGATTTAAAAACATATGTAGAATCAAAATACAATACCATTGTTTCTGCTTTACGAGATCAAATAAGTAAAGTTTTTGTTTATACACCATACTATGTTTCTATTCAAAATCGTAGAGTTAATAATGTGGCTGATCCTGTAGATGGCAAAGATGCAGTCAATAAAAGATATTTTGATTATAAATTGCAAAATTTAAACAAATACGTTTTGAATTATTGCGATACACTTAATACAAAATACGAAAAAAGCAAAGAAGGTACAATTTAAACCTGTCAGTTGTGAGTTATTGTGATACATTTGTTAACTCGAAAGCGGAAGAAAAATCTCATATATTTTATTTGCGTGGAAAGTGGAATAAAAGTAATAATGTTTTTCGCATAGACGATGATGTAAATTTCTTTTCTTTTGTGATGGATTGTACTGTTTATAAAATAATTTCTGGTAATATATCTTATGATACTCTAACCGTTATTAAGGGAATTACATAAATAGATTACAGTAAGCTTTCTTATGTTAACAGAGGTGAGTTTTTAACTTTTTTAAATAAAAAATAAATAAATAATCTAATTATTTTGTTGATGGGATGTTGACCACAATAGAAATATTCGTGAAATATAAGGAATATAAATTTATTTATTTATTTATTTCCTATTAAATGGAGAATACTTGGTTTTGGAAGTGTAAGATAGTCACTAAAAATATTAATGTAAAAATTAAAATTGCAAAAAATCGGCGATTAGTTCAGAAAAGTAAATGTTTCATATGCATTTGCTTAATGTAAGAGAAGGAATAATTAATTAATTATATAAACCAGCACGAATATATTTTCCAAGAAGAAAAGTAATTTCGTATGGAATTGATGATTTATGGCAAACCGGTCTTGTAGAAATGGATACCGGAAAATTAAAAGGGATATCGCATGTCAACAATGGTTACAAATATATTATAACAATATACATATGCAATACGCATATCCAATACCAATTAAAGATAAAACAGCCAAAAATGTAGCAATTTCTTTGGAATCTATATTAGTTCAAAGTAAACCAAATAATTTACACAATGACAATGGCTTAGAATTTTATAGTAAAATATTTAAAGAACTTATGGAAAAATATAACGTCAGTCACTATTCAACATTCAGTGACTTAAACGCCAGTTATGTAGAAACATTTAATCGTAAAATGAAGAATAAAATGTGGAACAATTTTGTTTTGAATGGCAATTACAAGTGGGTAATATTATTTGAATATTTAGCGAAAGAATGTAACAATACAAAGCATAGTACCATTGGTATGAAACAAATTGAGTTCATAAAAAAATGAGAAAAATTTAAGACAACAAGATTTTATAGACATGATTACTAAACCGAAATACAAAGTTGGCGATATTGTCTTCGTGAGCAAGAGTAAACGATTTTTTAAAAGGTTTATACAGCTAATTGGACAACAGAATTATTTACCATTTTGAAGTTTTAAATGTTGATGTGCTACTTATAAACTGAAAGATGACAAAGGAGAAGAAATAAATTCACATGATTCTTGGATTAATAAAAGAGACATTTTGTAAATTAATTTTTTTTTGCTTAAGGTTGTCTGGTAGACACCATTTATATTTTACTTAAATTCACAACACGATTAACCACATCGGCTATATCAAAATCTATTTCATCAGGATTAAATCTTATAAATTTACAATTTAATTCGGTCTCTTTATATTTTTGTCTTTCTATTTCATAACTAAGATTTCTATCTCTGGTTAAATTCGTCACACTCAATAGCTAATTTTATATCTGGAAAATATAAATCTATTCTATAATTGTCTATAGTATATTGTTGTTTATAATTTAAATGTTTAAAACATTTAATTATGTGGGATTTTTTTTTTTTTTTCCAAAAACGTTCATGTTTAAATTAAGCTGCTTAGATATTTGTTTTACCAATGATTTATTGGCTATTCTAGATTTTATCAATAGTTGTATTAATCTTTTTCATTGATGTAAATTATAGAACCATTATTATATTTACTCATGTTTTTAAGAAATGATTTATCTTCAATACCAGTATCTTCAATTTTCTTTATGTTTTATAAGCATTTTTATGGTTTGCGCAAACATGGTCTATAAAGGCTTTTGTTGTGTTTCTATATTGTAAGATTTCAGCAACACCTTTACCTCTAAACAAAAGCTCATTGTTAACATCTAGCACAACAGTTATCTTTTTACTGTCGAAAATTAAATTATTTAAATAAGATAATATAGCATTTACATAGTTATCATCAAATAGGCCATTCACGGTAAAGTGAACACTTTTGAACGTACTCTCATTTGAAATAATAGTCAGTAAATATATTTTATTTTATCCTTAGACGCTAACTTCAGAGCGCGGTTGGAAATATACAATGTGTTTGTTACATATATGGCAATATTTTTTTTAATGTCGTTAAAGAATAATACATGGCTGAAAGTAAAAAGTAACTAGGGCCTCAAAAGTGCTCACTTTACCGTGAACAGTTTATAGTTGTAGGTTCTCTAGTTGTTTGTCTAGTGAGTCGGCCATATTGTAAGTTGGAAATCTGTTCTTTTATGTATATAATTTTTTTATAACGAAAATGAAAAATATAAGAATACGGTTTTAATAAATATAGGCCAAATTCATTGATAGGTATAGAACTGCTTCTTACTCATTTTGACAAAGATTATTTATAACATTTATCAATTGTTGCGTATAAATATTTCCAACAATATAAAAATAGTTACGATAACACTCAATGTGAGCATTCAATGTGTCTCTCATTCTTTGGTATAAATTTATAGAATTTGTAATATAATCAAATCTCAATTTGAATGTCTATCTTCTATTCTGTACAACTGCCTTTGAACATATTTTCTTTGAGTTCTTATGGCATACTAATCATATTCAAAATCATCATCAAATAATTTTAAAAGAACGAAAGTTGGATTTAAATTTTGATCTTGTGTTTGTTGTACAACATGAGGGGTAATTTCTCTGATTACCTCATTTCTGTGAGCTATTCCATCTAATGCTATATGAACTGACTATTAAATGTTCTATACATTCATCTTTAATTTTATTTAAATATTTTTAATGCTTTATTTGGCTTTTGTGTAATTGCCTTGTATCTGTTTTAATTTTATATCCGCCATGTTTGCTAATTGATGGTAAAACTTCGTGAGTAACCCATTTTTTTAACTTTTTAGCTTCTTCTCTTTTAGATGATAAAACCGAAGAATAAAACACCGATTCATTGACATAAACGGTGTTTTGCTCATTATATGATAGGGTGCTACTGCATAGCACCCCCCCCCCCCGCCCTTATATTTTTTAACAATGCCATATCTTCAACATTGATGTTATTTCTTACAGCGTCTGGAACATTACTGTATTCTAATATTTCAGAAGGGCTGAAGTTTTATCAAGATAAGATTATTTAACTTGCTTGATTTTTCAAAAGGGGTAATTGTGTTAAACTTATATGTAAACTTTTTTATAAATACAGTAGTCAGCAGATGTCTATTGCAGATCCTAGGACAACTCAATAATTAGACTAAAATTCAAACAATTTCAAGGTTAATTCAAGCAAATTTCTCACTTCATGTAAAATCTTTCAAAGCGCAACTCAAAATCAATCACATTTACGGTCAACATCAAAATAAATTTTCAACTTGTGTTCGTTTTTTGTGAGGGGTTCTTTAAAGCCTTATTTGCAAGTTAAATCATCACATATTTGATGAAATTCCAAGAATTTTCATACTTTTTTCTGATTTTTTTTTTTTTTACTAATTGATTTAGCTTGCAAATTTACAGGGAAAATTTAGCCATTTTTTTGACCTACATTTTTCCTCATTCTGTCCCTTGACGGACACTGATCAAAGAGTGAACGAAGCATGTTATTAAAAAAAAAAAAATGTGTGCGCCTGATTGAGATGCAGATTTGGGTTAGATTAGCTTGATTTTGGGGGTGAAATTGAAGAGATGAGTCATGTTTTCAGAAGAATTTGATAAAAGTTGCTTGAAAGTGAGAAATTTGCCTGAATTTTATTAAAATTATTCAGTTGCGCTAGGATCTGCAATAGACATCTACCTATGACAGATTAGGCTATGGCGTAGTGTTCATGACGATAAATATATTAGAAATATATGGAGAAATTGGCCTTACAGTCGAATGTGCCATGATAGAATCCCCAGCCGTGAAGTGGAGTTGTCAGATAACTCGAGTTCCACCAAAGCGAACCGGGTTCGATTCTCTGCGGAGTCGCTCCCGGATTTCCACACGCCAGAATCGCACCGGAAGATAACGCATCGCGTTTCTCCTGTTTCCCACGCCATTGTATCACAGCGCTGTTAAATGCTCCCTCGCCTCGTTTCATCCTCATCGGCTCTCAAGACCTCGATGTCAAGAGCTGATGACAATTTCTGTCCACCTCGTAGCCGTGATGAGGACAAGAACAGGATTGAAACTTCATTCATGTACCACCAACTGCAACACACTGTTTTCATATTGAGATAATTTATCCACAAATTAACAAAACGTTTAGTGCTGTCGTAAGTAACTGTAAAGTCACACCATTCGGCAGTATAGTGTGATCTGAGGCACATTGGGTAACATTAAATCATATTTCGCAGAGGAATGGACAACAACAGAAATGCATAAACAATATTCCTAAAGAAAAGAAGATTTGATTTAATGTTACGTGTAAAAATGCATCGAATACCAGTATGTTACGAATGAGGTGTTTTTAAGAGAAATAATAGAGTGCCAAAAATATTTTAGTTTAGTGTTTGGCAAAGAGATCGCCAGATGGAATTAAAAGGCAACCCCTCAATGAAGTAGAGAATTCTTTAAAAGTGTGTAAGTAGACATGTGGTAGAGGAAACATTTCACAAAATTCATTTTCACTAACCTTGGTTTTCCTTCCTTGTCGCCTTGAGTTCGGAATTGCATCACATATTTATTTCATATTTTGCGAAACACCGAGCTGTTTTTAGAATAGTTAAATATTGTATTAAATTAAATGATTCGTGACATCTACAGATAATATCGATTGGAAGGTAAAGCTTACGTGCTGAACTAAAAAAAAAAAAAAACAGCATCTCATTTCTGAGTGACCCAGAGAAGAAGAGAAATCCACCATCATAGGTCTATATTAACCTTCTGTTGATACTTTTGATATATATATATTTTTTTTTACATTGAACCACTCTCTTTCACACTCCTCTTTTCAACCTTTCCTGCTTCCCTGCTACTCAAAACGTGAACATGTACTTACTTTTCAACCTTTCCTGCTTCCCCGCTACTCAAAACGTGAACATGTACTTACTTTTCAACCTTTCCTGCTTCCCCACTACTCAAAACGTGAACATGTACTTACTTTTCAACCTTTCCTGCTTCCCCGCTACTCAAAACGTGAAAATGTACTTACTTTTCCCGACTTTTACTACAAAATAAAATCATTTTACTTATCATTCCGTTTGATGACTTCCATATTTACATACATTTACAAGGCCGCAAATTTTTTTCAAAACTGGCCTCTTTACAAAAATTGAATGCCATTGAAAAATACTATTTTAAATTTAAGTTTGTTTAAGAAATCTCTGATTGGAGCTCTGTAAATGTAGGTTACGTTCAAACTACGATAGTGAAATACCTTTATAAAATTTATTTTTCTGTTTGATTGTGATATTTTAGATAATAGAAGCTGCTTTAAGATGTTGGATATTTTAGATTGGATGACCGGTGAAATTGTGCATACAAGTTTTGGTGTGTCTGCCCGATGCTGACAGCACCAGAATCGCCAGTTGAGTGGACCATTCACTGAACGTTTTCCATGCACAATCATAAATGCGACATTTAAAGTACAGCCTCACCTCCAGACTAAAGACCTGTGGCTCTATTTACTTTCCTATAAAAATTAAAATCTTTTAATACCAAAATATCACAAATATATTTTAGTGTTCTTTACAGTTAGCATTTTATTTCCATTTTTTTTTTCCATTCGTGTATAAAAAACGGCGAAACTGCCGAGGAAGCCTTTATTTTGCTCATACTTCAGCAGTAACCGCTTGTCATCTCCGCTGTGTTCACAGACATGCCAGATATCGAAAGTGATAAATTGAATGCCTAATACTATAGATAGCTTCTGGCGTCAGCGGGTTTGTAAAGAATTCTTGTGCCTCGTCGAGTAAGAGAAAACTGCATTTTCGCACGCAAATTAAATTAACTATAAAAAATATTTCCCAAAAAATAAGGGATTAATTAACTAAAATAATAATAATTTAATTTACTCGAGCTGATTATAAATACACTGTAAAAACAATGGGAAATTTACCTGACAAGTGTAAGGTAATATTCGTAAACTTGTAGGTAGAAACAAAGTTTTCCTTACAGACAAGGTAAAATTACCGCACTCTGGAGTAAAATTCACGTACATGGCAGTGGAAAGTCCCATACATGGATGGGAAAAATACCTTACGACGCGTGAATCTCTTCCACATTGTCTCAACAACTAAGTGGGGAGGGCGGGTGGAAGAAACAATCATATTGCACGCTAATATTCACTGAAACTGTCACACTGTCGTCGTCGTGTAATGGATAGCTCATCGGCCCATCGTGACAGAGGACCATGGATCGCTCGCGTCCACCCATCAGCAAGTGTCGAGGAATTTTTGTGTTGCGGTTAATTTCCCTTACTAGTACGGGATTTTTCACCCACTTTTGCCAGGTATGTTTCCCGTACAATAGGGGAACAGTACTTTACTTGTTATGAAAATTTACTCTACATTTAAGAGGTAATTTTACCTTACATGTAGAGGTCATAAGCTTCCCTTACATGTAAAGGAATTTAACATCAATTTACCCAATTTTTTTTACAGTGTAGCACGCGTACAGCTTTTTCAAGATGTCGCTAGGCACCTGAGCGGAAAAATGTTGTTCTATGTCACTTATTCAATTTTCGTGACGTGTTACGCGTGTGAGGTTATTTCAGGATTTAGTCAAGCTTATTTCCTCTACGTGGATTGGAGGAATCAGGAGCCATCCTATTTGAAATGTGATCTCTAAAACCTATTCGCAGTTTCTTCATACTTTTTTTTTTTTAACCAAACCTTTGAAAACCACCCCATGTGTGTTGTGTTTGGTTGTATCTTATGCCATGTATCACAAACATTTTGAACTGGTGTTAACGTAAAGGTACCTTGTTTTTGGTTAAACTGGAGCTTTAGTTATATTCTTTCGATTAATTACTGTTTTTAATTTTTTAAATTGACATGAAGAAAAACAGATAGAAAATGTGTGTTTTTGCGATGACTAGTACGAAATACTTCTTACGCAAAATATAATTGCACTTATTGCTCGAAAATTCGGTGATTTGTCCCTTCAGTGTAATTTTGCAGACTTGGTTAAGCTTTGTTTGCCTCTGGCGACGGAATATCCTAAAAATAGAACTTTAGCAGGCCTTCAGAAAAATTGGAAGTAATGGAATATAATACGACGGTACAGAGGTTTCTATGCATAAAATAATCTCAAATGAGCAACATGATATACGTTTGAGTAGATTCGTTCGATTTATTCATATCATTTGAGAAGAAATAAAAGTTATTGCTTTAGATAATATGTTGCTAAATTCGGCAAGAAGAGCAATCGTATACAGATATGAAAATATAACTATTAGAACCCATATAAACTCTACCCAACCACACATTCCTACATGTCAATAAAAGGCTGAATAAGCAATTAATTTGTACCAAAACTGTGTTAAAAAATTAATATAGTAATAGTATAAATAAGAACATTCGGGTGAAATATGCGAACAGTCTTATGATCACATCACCATTTCAATCGTAAATAATATTTTCAAATATAAATACTTTGTACCTCTTGTACTTACCCATATAAATTTACTCCTAATTACTTTATTGTAGCATGGCCCCTCTCGCCAAAGGGCAAAAGGTGATTTTTTTTTTAAATTCAATATCGTAATAGCTGAGACTTGCCTAGAATCATTCAACACGTATAACTGGTTGCTTTCATTCAAGAGCTTCGTTAAAATTTATCGTCGTTCGTCTCACAAAATAAATATATTATTACAATTAAATCAATATCGACACCACAAAGATTGAGAGAAAACAGTACAACAGAATTGTTGGAAGAAGATATGCCTAAGAATACTTCATAATATTAACTAGGTTGGTATTATTACTAGCCAATGAATATAATTTGACACGTTTTTCTTCTGCTTATTATTTATCCTCTAGAAAACAGAGCCATGAAAATATAAATGAACTACCAAATACAATAAAGAGCATTAAAAGTTCTGGTGTTACTTTATTTTGTCGTTATACTTTACACATTCCAAATACTTCTTCCACGTATACAGGTGTAAAATAGAAAAATGTGCGTACAGTAGTAATACATAACTTATTTCTTTGTGTTTCAGAGCGATTTCTTGGTTTTGTGTAGGAAATATTTTCATGAAATCTGTGATGATGCTGACAGGATTGACAATCTATGCAACTTACTTCAAATGCGACCCAATAAGTGCAAAGGTATGTAGTGTGTAATTACCTCGGCAGTGGTGAACACTTTTTTGTAATACTGGACTCTTTTTTAGTTATATTAACACCATCTTTCTTTCATATATAAATAAAGGAACAAAGTTATAAACGTAGTATTATTTCCAAAATCAAGGCAGATAATTCCCTGAAATTCTTTTGTTTTTATAAAGATGTTGTGTACGGAATTTAGAAGTCGATATATTCATCTGGTAAAAAAATTACCTTAAATATGTATTTCAAACAGTTTGATACCAAAGTAGAGAGTTGTATAAGAAATATTTTTAACAATCTGGAATCATTAACATTAAGTGTAATACAATAAAACCTTTGCCAGAACAAATCAATTTTCATATCTTTTCAATGTTTCTTACTAAAATATAAACTGGCATATTGAAAGATATCTCCATGCCTAACTATATGCATGAAAACAGGACTCTATGAAACATATTCTAATGAACGTATTCTATTTCCACATGGCACAGTAGCTTAATGTGTACGAATTGTATGATTATGGATACATTTATCTGGTTCGGTGTAATTAATAATTTCGAGTCCACTGCTTATTTTAGACATGCATTTGTGCATACTTGGGCAGAACACAAAGATTATCATTCATCTGAAGCGCCTTACTATTATCAAAGATCTAAGTAAGGAAACATGTGAAATTGCTAAAGAACACTATTATGCGCCTCTGATGTCGATTCGATTCTTACTGGCTATGAAACATAAAGAAACCTATTTCAAAGGCCGCTAATTTTTTTCGGCCTCTTTTAAATACGTTTAAACATTTAAATACCTTTTATTGTAGACACATTGCTGTATCTCCTTTACTCTCTAAGCAGTCACAGAAAGGAGATTAATTTTCAAAGTCTGTTTTCAAAAATGCCTTTTTGTAAGTTGATCCAGCTTTTGCCAAAATTTACATCGTCCAGCAGTTAATGTATGTTTACACGTTTAACTTTGCAGCGAGTGGGCAAAGCTGATCAGGTGGTGCCATACTTCGTGATGGATACAGCGGGATATATACCTGGTCTTCCCGGACTCTTCATTGCTGGAATATTCAGCGCTGCTCTGAGGTGACGAAAATACTCTAGCTATTACATTAAGAAGAGAATTAAAAATCTTTCACTGTTACAGGCTGTTCACGATAAAGTGAGCACTTTAGAAATGAACCTTATAAAAAATACCGCTGCTCCTATACCTGCAAATATTTTATACGGGTGCCCTGGGTGACATGCGCCCAGTAATTTTGGCAACGATGGATGGGAAGTAGTTTCGTATCTTAACGTTGAATAAGAAGTGTTAGGTACCCATTTCTGATCAGTTAAAACATTTCTTTCATTTTCTGTAAATTGTTATGCATTAAAGTGTAAAAACGAGCAGATTTGTTACGTATTTACATTAAAAATAATATCACAGTTTTACTTGACCGACGCATGATTAAAGTGGAGGTCCACGACAATGTTAATCGTACATAAGGCGGAAGAATGCACAACGTGCATACAAGCAGATTTGAAGCAGGGCTTTCAAAAGTGCTCATTTGATCGTGAATAGACTATAAGTGGGACATTTCTGTGGAAATACTTAGAATTATATCATTACGCATAGCTACATATAACAACTTGCGTGCATGCTCTGTTATGTTGGGCAGTCAATTGATAAAAATTAGTCCTTAAGACTTGCAGCATTTTGAGTGCAATGAGTTCGAATAATAACTTCCCGTTTTGTACATATTAGGGCACGAATTCGATTATTTGTAACACATGCTCATTCCAGACAATTGCGTGGTTTTTACTTACAATGCGGAGGAATAAAGTGGTCAGGCCATTATTAATGTTAATTCCACATGTGGCGAAAGGGCAAACAATACAAGTAGCTTATAATGTGAAGTAGGGTTTTCAAAAGTGCTCAGATTAACCTTCAACGGCGTGCAGACACCAAACGTCTAACAATGAAAGGTTTTCTGAATTTCAGTACGATGTCCAGCGACTTGAACTGCCTCTCGGCGACGGTGTATGAAGATTTCCTGCTGCCGTGTTCCAAACAGAAGAGAAATCTGGAGCAGAATGCTCACATCGCTCTCAAGATAATCGTCGTCGTGTTTGGGGCGCTCTGCGTCCTCATGGTGTATGTCGTTGAAAACATGGGCGCAGTATTCGACGTGAGTTTATACTTAGAAAGCGGAAAAACAGTTCACGGTTACTTCGCGCTTTTCTGAAGCTCAGCTAAAATTTTGCTTCCATGATGTTCCTCCGCCTCGTGCAAACTAAGCTTAACCACGTCTGCGAAATCGCGCCAAAGCGCAACGCACCGAACTCGTGCGCACTCAGTTGTAATAATATTTTGCACGAGAACTATTTATTACTAGACGCTATCAACACAAACGTCTTCTCGCTGTTTTATTCATATTTATTATAAAGAAGGTATTATAATTTATAAATAACATACATGTAGAACTTCAATTTAACGAAAAATAATATACTTCTGTGTTAACAGAGGTGTTAGACGCTTGTGATGCACGGCATATTTAGTAAATAACAAAACACGTCATAACGTGGGGTGATCTTTCAAAATTTTATCCAAAAAGTGTGAAGAAACCATTAATATAATATATATAATAATATAATATAATATAAAATAATATAATAATATAATATAATACTTCATGACTTCCAAGACGAAGTACTGAGATGCACATTTTGAAGGGTATATTGTTTTGTTTGGAACTAACTTCAGTTTACAAAGAGCGGAAGCTGTAAGTGCTACGAATTATCACATCTGCACGCAAAGTACAGAACTGGCCTGCTTTATCTCCGTAAGATCGTCTCTGTATTACTACACAGCAATTAATACGTACATACGTTTTCTACATCTCTTTCACACTTTAAATATAGTGGACAAATATTTTCACATTATAAATTATTATGAACAAAAATATTATTAACATTTTGATTTTAAAAATTACAAAAAAAAAAAAAAACTATTTATAAAATTCATAACCAAAGGAATAAACAGAAATTAAATGTGCCTAAATTATAATTTAATTTAACAGCTCTGTGTTACAACACTTTACTAAAATGAATGTTTTACAATAACGTAAATTTTAGTTGTCACGCAAAAAGTATTAATTTTCCCTAGTTAATCATTAAGCTTATTTCTTCAAAAAATATACAGTGTTGCCCCTTTGTTAAGTACGTGTAAATGTAATAGGTGAAATATTACTAAAATCACA